>OX411782.1:16749339-17349339 GCA_948252455.1 Acleris cristana | reverse complement strand
AACTAAAAATGTGTTATTAGAATTATCGAAAAATGACTACCTAACTTTAGCGTTATCCATCTTGCCTAGGCCCCTTGATGCCGACGATTTAGTTATTAAATCATAGGAATAACTTAGCGTTTAGCACTCTGTAATAAATTGATGAACCTATCGTGGCTGGTTCTGAGTTAGCTGAATGAATGTTTCCTAATAATTATTATAAATTTAGAGGGGATAAGGCATTTTTATTAAAACAATTACCTTTTTCGAAAAGTTTTTAATGATTTTAACCTATTTTCCGGAACGAAATTAACCCTTCGGAAGTCAATGGAAACGGCGTCATTGACGCAACGTTCCGTACTAAATGTATTAAAGTCCAAAATCGCCCACGCTCCAGGGGTAAAAGGTTCGGTTTCAACTCATATGGAACTATCACAAAGAATACATTTACACCTTTTGAAATTATTTTACACATTTCTCTTTATCAAACGAAACCATGACGTTAAGTGAATTGAAACAGGTATACCCTTTCTATTCGCTGACAGACCGACGGGTGAACTACAGAAACGTTTATTACGAGAGAAGGTACAGTCGACGTCGGCGTCGGCGTAACAGCTTGAAGTGCCGAGTCGGGGATCCCGGCGTTAAAAGAAAAGAGTGATGTACAGTCAGCCGTAATGACACATCTGCACAACAAGTTCTATTTAAGAAGAGGAGCTATAGGTTTCCTGAAGGTGTTTCTTCAGGACCTGTTTAAATCTCATGGGTAGGTTAAGTAACCTTAGTAGGCAGAAGTCATCATCAGTCTCTGAATACTTTAGCTTTGTAGGGACTGTAGTAACTCCCTAAAATTGTCATAACAATTGCACATAGCCACATAATAATGGTGTATTCTGGGTCTTAATCCACTTTAACTAGTAGGTACGGTCAACAACTTTAATTGTTGAGCACCTATATCTAGATAGAACCCTGTCGCGGAAAGACAATCGTTAATTTTGACGTTATTTATTTCTTTGACGCTGTCATTACGACAGGGTGCTATAGGTGCTCAACAATTAAAGTTGTTGACTATACCTAATAAGTTTTAGTAATCGAAACCTATGTAATATAGCGTTAAGCCCAAATGTTTCTTCTTCTTTTTTATACTGTTTCTAATAAAGCTGACATTAAAATGGTCGGTAGGTAATTATTGAATACACGAGATATTAGAAAAATCTTATATTATAGGTACCAACAAATTTGTTAGAGCCGACTGTACTCGTTAACACAGATAGACAGCGTTGATCAATCGCTCAAAGGCGTGCGTAAGGATTCTTCAATATTATGTTAATACTTTTCTTTGAATTGAATCTGAACCGTATTATAGAAAAGAAAAGTACTGATATGTAGTGAACATGAGCAATGAAAATATGGTTTTCTCAGGTTTTATTTATCTTTTATAATTACTATTATGGATAAAGGCTGGTGCAAAGGTCAGGAACCGTATATGGTTTATTGGTCACAAGCGTCGCTTGAATTATGCTTCTATAAGGAATGAGTGACCTGAGTTTTCGATTTTGTAAGCTTTGAAATAGTGCATGCATTTTGTTTGTGACTCATGTCGACATCTAGCGGTGAATAGAAGATGTAATTCGTTCTGCTGCTGTCTGACAGATGTCGCTATAAGGTCCCTTTGATAAATGTTTTAGTAATTTACCAAGTGTACAAATTACTTATATCACTAGAGGACGCCCGCGACCGCGTACGCGTAAAATTAATCTTCCGCTACTCCCCCCATTTCTTCCCGTTGGGGGTCGATTTTCGGAAAATCCTTTCTTAGTGCTCACTTACATCATGAAAGGAACCCTTGTACCAAATTTCAAGTTTCTAGGTACAGTAGTTTCAGCTGTGCGTTGATATATACCTAAGTCAGTTAAGTTTGCCTTTATATAATTATATAGATAATTCAATTCATAATATTCTACATCAGTAGTAAACGGAAAATGAAAATCGAATTTTATTGCTTAACCTTCGTTAATAATTTGTAACACAAAAAGGCATCTACGGGTAAAAAGAAAAGAGGAGATAATTTGTTTTGCTTCTGCTCGGCAGATGTCGCTACGAAGTGAACGCCACGTAAACTTTTTCTTCAACGTTCAAATGATAGAACCTCTTTTCAATTTTAAAGATGTATGCCGTATGTCCTTCTTTTACCACCCTATCACTATTAAGTAGGTACATTGTAAAAAATAATGTTTTGTTATGTATGACATTATCCTCAATACCTAAGTTTCAATGGGTAATAACTGCGGGTCATGATGATGTTTATCGATGTGGATAATCGAGGATAAAACATCTGTGACGTTCTGTCCTGTGGTTAGGTGCGAACGTGACGGAGGCGTTATCCACATTTGTCCATAACGGTAAAGGCGACCATAATACAGGAGCTTTTCTATATCTAGTACTTACGTAAAATTGAATACATAATATATAATAATTATGCTGATGGGAAAAGGCAAGGGAACACTATTTAGGTTTTCCATAAACGTGCCTAAATGTTTATTACCTATTTCGAGGAGACAGAATAGACCAACTTAAATGTAAAAAAAGTTCGTTCTAGTTCGTTCGTTCGCTAGTACGTTCGCGTTCGTAGCTGATCTCAGCGTTTTTCTGCCTACGAGACGAAGAGAACCCGACTAGCGGGTTGTTGGCGCTGAATGTAGTTATTAACGCCATCTATCGCTTCTCTGTATAACAAAGATCGTTTTGCTACTGCCCAACCTTACCGATGTCGTAATATTATAGATTCCATTTCGTAATTTCATATTTTTACCGCTGAAGAAAAGTAATGTTTGTACTGAGGTACCTATTTTGAAAACGAGACTTTAAAGACCATTTGCACCAAAAAGTTAAACCGTGTAGGTAGTCGTGTAAAGTTTAATCTGTTTTCAAAACATCTGCGGGCCTAGTAAGTATGGCTGCGTCTATATCGCGTGTCAAAATGTGGATAAAGCATCCGTCACTCTCGTACTTACTTACGTGTCAGAAGGTGACGGGTGCCTTATCCTAACTTTGTCACGCGATAAACGCGGCCATGTTAGGGCCCCTGAACAAGCTCGTATTTCCAAAATCGTGGTTCAGTTTTTGTCGCTCACTGTTCAGCTTATTTTTTAGTCCTTGAGAGTGATTACCGCCTAACAAATTAAATAAAATACAAAAATAAGGACCTTTCCAAAATGATTTAGGTACGCAGTATTGCACCTTATTTCCTTGCTAGTAGGCGATATTGCACTATCATCAACGGTTTCTTTTTAAATCCAACTGTAGATAAATAAAAATGACAAATGTGCACCAGTGTTTTTCTTTTTAATCGGATTTAAAAAACGTTTCAAAATATCACATTTTATTGATATTTTCTCCCAGTTCCAAAAAACCATTAAATAAAACAAGAGCAGTATTTTCTACAATTTATTGTATGTTACAACATATAAAACATAGATTAACAACAATATACAATATTCATTGCTCGCCTAGACTACGGGTACACTCATTATTGCACTTAGTCCGATATTTTCATTTTATATCTAATTTACTTATCTTACGAAATTATTTTAAACCAATCAGGGTTAGGTAGTTCAAAGGGCAAATTTTAATGGGTCCCTCGGGAAAAACAGGGGTCAGATGTAAGGGACAGCCGAGCCATAACAAATGTCATCTTTTGGATAATAAATAATTATTATTCTTCTTATTCTTACTTTTAACTGTTTGAAAAGTGGATTGTAACCACAATGGCATAAAATAAACCAAACCATCCAAGACATTTAGCCGCCGGAGCCTGAGGGGAGCTAGATCTCTAAAAAAAAACACGTTACGGTGCGGCGAGGTTCATTCAATGATGCATTTATAATCTCTTGTTACAAAAGAAAGATGTGATAAAACAAAAGGGGGCTCTATTCCACCTTGTATTAGGCTTTTAGCCTTCGATTTGATATCATAAATACATTGCTGACGTTAGCTCTTACTCTCATGTGAATAAGAGCTGTCACAACGTCAATAATATGATAACGATAATCTAAGCAAGGTGAGCAAAACCCAAGTAGAACTAAGGCAAAGGGCCATAAGAGGCGTCTGTCAATTCGAATGGTAAACATTTTCCTTTTATAATAATGTAGTTACATTCTTAGTCCGTTCTTAAACACATGTATTCTTATAAATATTGGCTCAGAAATAAGATATTTCTTTTTGATTCAAACTGAGTTGTTTCTACTTGCTTTACTTTTCAAATATTTACAGCTGGGTTCGGATTCCAAGAACCTTGTCAAAGTTAGCACTCGCTCACTGTAGGCTATTCTGCTGTGTTAAAACTAGTCGGACAGAGGTAGTTGTGGCTCTCACAATGCCACTTACCAGTGAAAAATGTACATGAAATTCACGGATCACGAAACAGATAGTACCAAAGACGTAACGTTTTTTACGGGTTGAGTACCCTATGCTATGTTTAACGGACGCTACGGAAATTATTAAATTAACTGTTCCTTTAGTTGTATAGCTAAACATTGATAGACCCTATAATGTATAACGCACCCAGCTGGTGAGACAAGATGCATTCTGCAATCGTTAACGACCACCGAAATCTAACAAAATGTACAGGATTGACGTCAACCGCCGAACGTGCAGTCGAATTTTTGTTCCCAACTGTATCATGTATGTATGTTAAAAATGCATATTTTCCTGAAACCGTTTAACTTTCCAGGATTTTTATAAAACAAACCTAACCTAAGCTACAAGTTCTGTAGGTATATTTCTGTAATTTTTTTTAAACTTTAATGAATTAGTTAGCTTTTGCACCTTATGAATTTTCTGACAGATATAACAGATGGTAAACAAATTTTGGGACATGCGATACGTTACCTAAGTCCATACATTTTGTCAGTTTTCGAAAGTCACCGGCTATCGCAGGTGCCTCGAGCAGGCGCGGGACTACACTTACCTAGTGGAACACTTACATTCGATTTCAATTCCTTTTTCTTTTACAGTAAATACTCTAGTCGCTAACGTGCGTGGGATCAATTGAGAATAAAATAAACAGATAACATTTTGTCCAAATTAATAACATCTAAGGAATGTTAAACTAAGTGTGAAAGCGGAGTTAGACCATTAAAAGAGAAACATCGGAGATTTTAGGGGTTTTGGCAGACATTCAGGAAATCACTACCCAATGATGATCGTCCACAACTATGTATAAATAAATTCATAACATTAATACTGTACGGGGTGTCGGGGGTACGAACGGTTATAGGGACACCCCGGAACGGAACAAAGAGCACGGCTTATGAGCTACCAGATATCGATTTAATCAAAATGACTTCCGATATCATGACACTTTTATAAAACTTTGGATTTTTAATACCCTGGGTCGGTGTTTCAAGGGCTACCACGGCTTTAGTAGTTTTTGTAATCGAAGTATGTTCCATATCATAATGCTGTAGCGGTAAAAAATATAATTAAAAATGGAATTTATATTGTTTGAAATAGTTCCTTTTCTAATTCTTATTCTACCTACTTAGATATAAGAATATTAAAGTTGAAATTACTTAATCTCGTAGCTCATGAGCCGACCTATCAGCCATCTTCGTTTTATCCTTGGTTAAAGGATCCCCTGCTTAAGTTCCTACAAAGATACAGGAGGAAAGCAAAAGGACTTGACATAATTATGATGATGTTTCATCTCAGAAGTGAAAACGGAATAAAATATACATTGCAAACAAATTGTTAAAACAAAGATCTCCAGAATCCCACGCACTATTATAAAATGCTCCCAATTGCAAACTACAACAGCAATAACCAGTCTACAATCTGCTGTCTCCTTTACTCGTGTTATAATTGGAGCGAGACAGCTAGATCGATCGACAGGACTCGACAGAACACAAACAATAAATAATTTTGTAATTTCAGCCTTACTGTATTGCATTTTTGATCTTATCTTAGCCTAATATAAATAAGTCATGACTAGACCCATGGTAAACCGCATGTGACCAACTGGTTTTAAAATTCAATTTATCTCTAGACGTACTGAATTATGAATTATTACTGGAGATGTAACAACAATCTTTCATTTTTCCGTCCCATGTATTAAAGGGATGCTCAATGGGGATAGCTCAACATTTTTTAAACGTAGATAAGAGATAGATTCGATATAATAATGAGATTGGTTAGCAATGCCAAGGAAATGCTAGCTTCAAAGTAAGTCGTCTAAAGTTTACATTATTCGTAACCACGTGTATTAAGCGAAAATTCCACCCCGGCACACTCTACGAACGCACACGTGGGTTAAATTGGCTTCGTATGAAAATGTATGTAGCATGTATGGCACACGCTCAAAATGACGTCAGTGACAAAAGGCCACAACAAGATTCATGTGATGACTGCGGCGCATACGCACGCACACGGTATACACGTAATATACCGTGTGCGTGCGTATGCGCCGCAGTGGAACTCCAGCTTTATGTTTTATTTCAAAAATCGAGCTGCATCTCACTTTTTTAAAAAACCAAAATAATTAACCCCGAGGCGGTTTACCAACACGTCAATGTTTGAGTATTAAATGTATACGAAGCCTCATTCAGCTTTCTATCTACCTAGCTTCGAAACCTGAAGACTTATTGTCTAACGCACTCGCAATCACGATCGTTTTCATGTTGAAAATCGAAGGCTTGTCTGCATACAAAATGAAAACAATTGCTCCACTTTGAGGCCGGTTGCGATTGCGAGTGCATTAGACAGTAAGCCCTCAGATCTTTGTTCAAATACTTCAGAAAATCAAACTTTTCAGCAGCCACCTAACTTAGCTGAGCACGCTACAGAAGGCCGTTCATCATTACCGACAATCATGGCTTCCAACGATGTGTAACGTCTATGAATAGCACATTAGGACAGGCATACTCCTCACTGCCCAAAGCATCTGGAAATTCCTGGACGCAACGGGCCTTTGCGGTGAGCTCTAAACAAAGGGCTGCCACAAAAGATCAGCCATGGTCGAAGTGGCACACAAGGCCCATCTCAACCCCCTAAATAATAATATTCAATCGTAGCTGACTGCCTGACAAAGTGACATATTTTCCGAGCGATTAAACGATTTTCGCCCATCTCTGTCTCGCTGTATGCGGAACAACTGCCTAACAGATTCTTTCCACAAGAACTCTAGAAAAAAACGTAGCGTCCCGTGCCGCCGGACAATATTGACATCTTGTTTTTATTAATGGTTTTTAGCGGCGATAGCTATAACTCTGTGAAAGATTACGGTTCAAAAGATATAGCTATGTAACAGACGGGCGGACAGCCAGCCGATGGGTCACATGTGTTTTATCCTATGACTGCGATGTAGTTCCGTTATTAAACGCTAGGTGGCGCTATTTGATTTTCTGTAGCATTTATTGTACAAAATGGTGGCTATATTCTTCCAATATTGCTTATAATTATTTACATTTGCGTCTACTACTATTCGTGCAAATAAACATGCAATTCTTATACAAACTCTATATCTAATAGTACGTAAAATAACACACGCTTTGGTCTGACACCTATAGATCTATTTATACAGTTTTTTTCTTAAAACATTTCCAATATACGTTAAACAAAATTGTATACGAGAAACTATAATAAATGCAATAATGTTCTAAAAAATATTTCTTCAATAAATCCTTTATAACTTATTCTAGTATTTGGATAAATAAATGCTTCGCATTGAATACTGTGAGTACAGATAATAAGTTAAAAATAACTTATTTTGCGTCGCTTGGACATAACATTATATCACTATCGAAAATCTCGTATGAATATTTTTGTCTCGACAAACTTTTTAAGAGGAAATGCGCTCATTCAAGCTAAAAAATACAAAAAAATACGCTTTAAACGCAGTATTTCCTCTTCCCATAACCACATGGTTAAAAACATAACCGACATTATATCATATTCATAATCTCAGTTAAACTCTCCAGTTGTGCAACTGTTTCTGTGCGTACACCTTGAAAGGAATCACGTTTGGAAGCCATCATTCGTAAATTTCAAACCACTTACACGAGTCATTTCGCGTTTCGATGTGGTGTGACACCAACAGCAGTTGCTAGGCGTGAAGTCAGCCGCGGTTGCTAGGTATGAAGTCAGCCGCCTTTGGCGCTTGATGTGAAGGAAGCGAAAGGTCTCAGAGAAGAGTGCACATTCCGCATTTCACAGGGCGACGGTCCTTTTCATCTTGCTGGGGATGCTTGCGGATAATGCGGACAAGCTGAGGGAAACAATGTGTTAATTTACTAACTGCCGCACTCAGAGACGTCAATTTAATTTAATGCTTGATTAAAGTTGCTGCTGTCACTTTCTTTGCTACAGCAATAGAATAAGACAACACGTCACTAAACAAGCATTAAATTTAATTGACGTCTCTGAGTGCGGCTGTAAGTTCCTTTTATAATTAACTCTGGTCGGATTTAATGGAGACACATTCTAATACAATCAATCCATACACTGCCAAGAATTAGCCAAGGGATAAATATGTTGACAATGACGAGGCTTTTGTCAAACATAATACTGATAAAGGTATCATTTTAATGCTGTCCTCGATGCGTCTTCGCAAGAAGTGGAGCGATACTAAAGGGTTGTATAGATTAAAAAAAATCTGAAACGAGGCGACAGCATCCCAAGGAAGGTATTTTACCGCATTAAGATCAGGTTTGCAATACCTTTGGTTATAACAATCAATTTAGGTTATGGCCATAACTGTTGAAAGGTTAAGTCCTTCGTATTCTTCTGAATACGTTGGTAAGCAGGTCACTTGACTTGAGGACTTGTGGAAATGAGCAGGAAACTTGGCTAGGCAGGTAGACGTCCTATAGACATGGGCAATATAAGAGTGGTGGCCTAGAGAAGGGAAGTGGCCAGTTGGAATACCAGGTCCCGGCCCGTTTGGGATATCAAGGAGCTGGATGAGGAAGCTTTGCGCAAGAGAGCAGGCCTTTACCCCGCAGAGGGTTGATGTGGGCTGGTTGGATGAATGGATTCTTCCTAATTATAATCTCTGGAAAGTCTCTGAGAGCATCCCCTGCTATTTCTTTACGTGAAAATTTCAATCAAATTTCTCGCTTCCTCGCTCCTGTGTCCCACAGTCAAATGGACCTGTCGTGGACTTACCTCGTGGAAGGCCCGCTCGATGTTGAGCGGCGGCTCCTTGGCGCTGGTCTCGATGTAGGGCGCCCCCAGCGAGCGCGCCAGCTCCCGACCCATTTCCTCGCTGACTGCCCTCACGTGGACTAAATCCACTTTGTTCGCCGCCACAAGCATTGGGTATGTCTCCCTGAAAACAGCAAACAGTAATATGTTTTAGCTACAAGGTCGCTTGTGGTTGTGATGGTGATCATAGGGAAGGCTAGTGGTTTACATGGTCGTCCTACAGTTGACCTGATGATGATGATGATATTGATGACGATGATAAGGACCTTAAAGCGAAATTAAAAATAGGAGCTTCATTATATGACTTGTTCCAATACGTCACGGCACGTCACCTGTCCTTGACGCGCAGTATCTGCGTGTGGAACCGGCGCAAGTTGCGGAAGCTCTGCGGGTCGGTGACGGAGTAAACCAGCAGGAAGCCGTCTCCCTTCCGCATGTACTGCTCGCGCATCGCGCTGAACTCTTCTTGGCCTGCCGTGTCCAGCACTGTAACGTTATACCAGCCGTGAGTAGGCAGAATATGGACTTCTTTGACAGGTCAAAGAGACATGCCACGGCCTTGCTGGCGATCAAGAATAACGGGTCATCTTCTAAAGGAAAAACCTTGTTCTATATGCTAATAAGTTATTTGCAGGCTAAATTATCCGAACACGCCCTACTTAAGCTGAATAGGTGCCTATTAAGAATGTATGTACCGGCAATATCTCACGCGCGCTGGACAACTTCGCACACATATCAAACATTCTGACAGTCTGCAGGGTATAGCATGTCTAAAGTTATGTTTCCAACTGTTTTATTTGCCAACTTTTAATAAGTCGAGTCGGTCGCCCGCCCGCCTGCTCCTGCCGGGTTAGCTTTTTGTCATAATAATAATAATACCTACTACAAAGATTAATGGTTTTAGGCGGAATAGGATGGATTGGAAAAGAATGGATTTCTAAGTTATGAAAATTTGGCAAATGATCCAGTTGGCAAACAAATTCACACGAAAATAGCTAATTATTACTTTTTACTCTGTATTTGTCGAATAAACATTTTTTTTTCTTTTATTTCTACTTACCATCGAGGATGCACCATTGGCCGTCGACCTCCGTGTGCTGGATGTACGAGTCCTCGATGGTGGGGTCATAGTCGGTGACGAACAGCTTCTGGAAGAACTGGATCGTGATGGCACTCTTGCCCACGCCGCCGTCGCCCACCACCACCAGTTTCACCTGCAAAGCATAGCCGGCTTGTTAGAACTCGGTCTGAGCCGGGGGGGCATGGAGAAGTTCTAGGGTTGCTCCTAATAGTGATAATACTGATAATACGGGGGCTGCATTGGATGTTTCGGGAATCTAATACTTACGAACTTATTTTTGACACATACGTCACACTCATAGCAAAGTTGCGAATCTGCATTTCGATTCAAAATTAGAATAGCAGTTTCACTACTTTACCAAAGGGCGTTTCCGTCTTTGAATTTTAAAATCAAAGTGCAGATTCGCAACTTTGCCATGGGTGTGACGATATTATATACCTTTTAATAATATCTAAAGTTTAATTACGTTAAGACACTGGCTATAAAAAAGCAATAGTTTGTTTTTAATTGGTTTTTAAAGTTGAGTCGCTGCTGAAAATGGAATTGTGCCATGAAAATTTAAAAGTTATAATTTTTAAGACTTTAGAAGTAGATTAAGACAATCACAATGTGGAGCCCGGATGATTGCTGCTTTTAGTAATGAGGCACCTTCATAGACGACATTATACAGGTGTATTCAGAATTTCAACGTGGCCTTGTATCCCTCACGGACGACGGGCGTGAAGGGCGACCAAAATCGGCAGACACGCAAGAACACATCGATGTCGTGCGTCAGTTGATAAAGGGAGTCCGGCATGTGACATATCGGGAGATTCAAGAGCGTTTGGGTATCGTAATGAGTCAGATACAAAAAATAAGGAAGAATTAGGCGTGCAAAAGTTGTTTTCCCGTTGGATCCCTCACCTATTGTCTGACGAAAAGAAAACGACTCCGACGAAAGTGATGCGTTCTCGCAGCACGGCCAAAAACATGGTGGCTACGTTTGTCTCTAAATCGGATCGCGTGGCTACTATTCCTCTTGAAGAACGTAGGACGGTAAATGCCGATTGGTACACACTATTTGTTTGCCAAGTATCTTTGCTAAACTCCGAAAAAAAGCCCCATCCATAGATAACCATAACTAGAATCTACAAGGGCGGCATCTACTTTTCGTTACAGGACCTGTATTATGAACTCATTATAACCTGGATACGCAGTAATATGAAAGGACTTATGGCACAGATAAATCAAATGAGCTCACAGGCCACTGGCAGTATGAAACAATGAATACTCGGGGACCCACAGGCATTTGTATAAGATCAAACTACTGGAATCTTTGTGAGTTCTTACTACACCTACTGGGGAACCCCTATTAAGAGTCTAAGAGACCACTGCCTGCACTAAAGGTGGTTATTTTATATTCATGCAGTCAATTTTTGTTTTAATCTAACTTTCAAATTAGAAATACCATTACTAGCACATCCAAACCTACAGATGTTGTACTTCATTTTGTACACCATTGCATAGAAATTATTATACAGATACAAATTTTTTTAATACAGTTGCTCAAAAAGTTGTACTTCTTGTAGCTATATATCGTGCTGAAAGTTGGATTTTTCAAACTAGTGCTTTATACTTTTAGTAGCTTCATATCGTGCAGAAAGTTGAATTTTTTGCACTAGTGTTTTTACTTTCTAATTTTCTTACCCTTAATTGTTTAAATTGCACTGTGAATTTTTATCAGACTAAGAATTAGGTAAAATTCTCTCTTCTAATAAAGAATTTATTTTTGTTAAATTGACATTTTATCATAAATGTTTTGAAAAACGTTGTTTGGTACACATGCAGAACTGACATTTTCACTCGTCCTGAATCTAATATAAAAATTACATATTTTCCGCACTTGCATCGAAATGTACTATTTAATTATAACAATGAAAGCTGTACGCAACAGACATCACAAACTAAACAAATAAAGCTACATCTACAGTGGGTTCATTTTTCTGCTACACCTTCACTTAATTTATGCCAAATTTCACTTACTTATTCTTATTCATCAATGAATTGGTAAAAATGAAAATTTAAAGAAACAAACTAAGTGCAAGTTTCTTTGTTTAGCAGGAAAACGGTACCCACAAATAATCAAAACAAATGAAACACATACACTGTCACTGCCGAGGAATATTGGCATCGCTTCTTACAAACTATCAACTCTGAAACCAAATAATACAACTGAGGCACCTGGACTCTCTCCCTGCACTGGCATGCTACGGCCAACTCTACACCAAATAAAGAAGCGATGAATCACCAGGATTTATTATTTATAAATTGTCCTTTGTGTTGCGAATAAGTATGATTATTAATGTGGCACAATAAAGATAACCAAATCCAGAAACAAAAGTGAAAATGGTTCCTTAACTGCAGTAGGAAATGGTATGAAGACCATTGTGTTACTTATTGAATTAGGAATGATATAAAGTTTCATAATTAACTGAAAATATTAATTTGAGGTATGCGTAAATTTAGGTTTAGTAAGCCATCTATTGCAAAGTGCCTTAGTTTTCCAACATAAGTCTTTCATTTACACATAAACAAAAGAATGGATCAGGATGGAATTTGGCACACAGATAGTCGATGTTGTATATAAGAAAATACATTATGTTTTATCCCCAAAAAATTAGATGGTTCCCAAGGAAAAAATATAGACAAGTTCAATGCAGTTACTGGTATCAAATAAATGTGTCTATAGATGAAGAGCTGCACTTGCAGGAAACAAGTACAGATACATTTTATTAGATGTGTAGGCAGGACAGTCCACTGACCTTATTAATATTAGTACTAAGTATAAGTAGGTATTTCCTGTTAGAACATACTGTATGCAAGTCTGTGAAGAAAAGTAATACACTATGCTTCTGACTTAAGTAATTTTGTATTGTTTGTAGGTTAAATGTGTTATTTTTTATTTCAATAAATCAAGGCATGGAACCCTATTCGCCTATACGCGATATCCAGTAAGATCACCTGGTAGGATCCCCTACCTATCAATTTTGTATTACATCGCCAAAATTATTGTAGAGTTTAGGAGAAAATAAAGCACATAATCATATCCGTTTCGTTTTAATATACATAAGGAAAGTCTGTTTTAATATAGGTATATGAAACAGCTCAGACACATCCTAAAAAACCTAACTATGATTAACAGGTAAACCCAACAACGAAAGACAAGGAAATATACTTTAAGGGCTCAGTTTTCTCATCTTGGACTCAAACTGAGGACCAGTGCCATGTTCAGTGTAAAGTTATTAAAAACAAATGTTTTATCATAACACAATGGTCATCATATCAAGTGATACATGTAAGTAAGATTTTTATCTATCTCTTTCAAGCTAATCAATGATTTTTTTGATTATTACGTTCGATGAAAATTGTTTAATGAAAGAGACAGAGGATGTTTACGTGATATTTAACGGTACGTGATGTTTCAAAACATGGGCGTGACTTACCGTGGGAAGGTTCTCATTCGGCGGTCCCGGACGCGTCATGGTGTCGCGGGCCCCAGCGTCGCGCTCCGTTGCTCATGGGATATTATCTGCAACACCATATCTCAATAAAACCACTATTACATTCACCAATTTGCGTGTTGGCAACTCACAGTACCAACGCCCGACAAGGCGACAACTCAGGCAATCGGCCGCGTCGCGCCGTTTTCACTAAATTCTTTCTAATCGCGAAGCTCACCTCATAGTGTGTTGACTGTGCTCGACTTTATTAGTGCGCGGACGGAATTATTATGCTGTTGATGAGAATAAAGCAACAGAAATCAACGTAAAAGGTAAAACAATTTTCCCATTTTTTACGCTATTCGAGTTATCTGACTGACAGGTTATCGCAACTGAACTGAAGTTAGCTGCGAAGTGACTGTCACTGTCATTGTCAAGATTATTTGAGGCATAGATTAAAACGTCAAAAACGTATTTATTTGCGGTTTATAAAACCTCCAACAAAAAAAAGGAGTATTACGTTTGAAGACTTTGCCAAACTGTTTGGTCCCAGGTAGACGTGCGAGTAAGTACGCGCACGACGACCTTTTTCGCCTGTATTTACCTTTAGACTTTGGGACTTTAGTCGCCTGCGGTTATCGCCGAAGGCACCGAACGAAGGCTCGAACGTAACGTATAATGGTAACGGTTAATGGTCCGGCTCTTGGCGGTTTATAAAATTCGGTTTGGCCTACCAAGTCGATTTCCTCTTATCAAGATGGTTACTGAATACGAAACTACGTATGCACCATCCCTTACATTCGCCATTTGATCATGAGATGAATGGAGATAAATATAACTTCCAGGATCTCAAAAAAAAACTATAGTTCTTATGTAAGGGTATAGGTACTTAATTTAGAACTATAGTCAAAATACATAACGTTCTGTGGCGCAACAATATTTCATTATCATGAAAATCTGTTTGCTATTTAACTACTGCAGGCGCTGTAAACAAGTAGCTACCTAATGTAATTATTGTGAGATAACTTTTGAGCTTACCTTTTTATCTTTTCTTTCAGCGTCATTCTTTATTACTGTCTTCTTTGGCATATGTTTTATTTATTGAATTTGAAAAATTAGATTGACAGGTCCCCTTTTTGGTCCCCGCCGCGTTTGAACAAGAAAGTTGATAAATGCCCTACTTAGTTACTTAAGTTACCTACTTACCTAAAGGATTTAATAACTGTTCAATTATGTTTTTTGAACATTCACATTCTCTTTCACATTAAATTGAACCTGTAAAAAAAAAACGAAAACTATTACTTATCGAATTTTATTAGGAGGTAATACCTACTAGCTTTGTCACCCTATTAAATATAAAACAAAACAGCTTTATTCTGCCCCACTAAACCGATAAGCGGTATCTCAGATTGAACCCTCTCTTGTTATTAATAAAGTTGCGATTGCTAAAGGAATTTTATTTAAGATTTCTCCATTTGGATTAGCAGGGCAGTATTATCCTTTTAAGGTACTTAAACAGAGATAAAGCAACGTAGTGATATTATTTTTGCATAATACCTCCTTAGCTGGTTTGGAAACCTACGATGCCATACGCTAGCTTTAATCTCCAAAAATACACCACACAGACGCACTGTAAATATTCTACGCAGTTGCGGATAAAACCTACCACTGATGCATAAAAATAACCTCATTAACATACCTGTCACTCCTTATTATTTACTCTCTCTGTCTCCCACCCACCCCTTGGCTACCTCTTCCCGAACCGGCCAAAAGTGTGGACTTATTGCATTGCCGATCCATCACCCCGCTGAGTTACGGCGGGCGGCTCAGTGACTCGAACAGACGTGAACCAGGTACACATCGCGTGTTTATACACGAATACACGCAATCAAAAAGTATGTCAAAGACCTTATTACTATGTAAGGGTTGTTTGTTATTACCATAGTATTTATTACCAATACCTACCGTTAATTGTGTTAGGTTTGCAGTGGCAACAAAATTCAAAATTTAATGGCCCGCGAATGAAATAACCGACCTGAATAATTAAGTTTACTGATTTGTTATTGCTATTAATAATTTCAATCTAGTTCTTTTCACTGGCAAAGTAAAACTGAATGTGCCGTCCATTTTGCAATCATAGTCGTTTGATTGCGAGCGGGAGCAATCATTCGGATCATTGGTCGCGAGACTCGTGAGTGATCAAAGCTTTGTTAAAGGTCGACGGGTAAATTAAAAAAATAGGTGTTTAGGTATCTGTTTTCAATTGGGCTACTACTAAAATTTATAAATTTCTACGTGTTTCTTGTAATGGACAAGATCGTAAGAAAACCTGCACACATCTTACATATAGAATTTCGGTCAAGTAAGACTACTTACCCATCTCAACCTCATAAAACTGGTTCATATTGGGTCATATAAAAAATTGTAGTCCGATAAGTATTGTTATTCATAATCAAATCATCGCAAGTCATAAAGTGTTTTACTGAAACGGTTTTCAGGATTTTTATAAAACAAACCTAACCTAACCTTACCTCATTTACCAGCTAGATATTTCAAAAATCCTGAAATAAAAACCGTTTCAGTAAAAAAATACTTTATTACCGGACTAGGTACACATTTTTATATGAAACAACCTACCTAGTTGTCGGAAAGTCTAGATTAGACCATCGACGAACTATACAAAAGGCATACCGTTAATTAGGAATTTTCACTGACAAAGCACCTGTACAGGCCTACAGGGCCTCTATTCCCGGCGGTAAAAACCATATCGTATTTGACCTGTTACGGTATTGTTTTGACGTCAGCCGCCATTACTGTCAAGGAAATAAGAGCTATCAAAATCAAATCAAAGGTCTTTATGTACAGTCACCAGCAATAATATATTATCCAACATTGGGCGCAAAAATATCTGACACGCTCTTATACCTCTAGTAATAAAGACGTGTCAGATATTTTTGCGCCCAATCTTGGATAATATATTTATTATTGCTGGTGACTGTACAATAATACACTCTGGTTTATGTACAGAATACAATACATAACCCGAAGCGATGCGAGAGCGGGTCACTAATAAACTATACCTAAATGTTTGTAACCTACGCTTTATTGATTTATTCCATAAGGAATGAACCCCAAGCTATCCGCCCGGTTTTTGTTAACGTTGTTTTCCTTAATAATCGAATATTCCTGCAAGTCACAGCAGGGGGGCTGGCTGCCCTACTTACTACGGGCATTGATCCTAAGTAAACATGTACACCAACCCAAAGCAATTTGGACTAAATGAAACAGTAAAATAATTTGAATAGAAGAAGCTGGTAAACGCAATCCGTCCCCATTCACCAACACGTCATAACCTAAGTGCACGCTCCCTACGCTTGCACATGCTTGCACGCACTACAGGGTGATCGGAAAAATCTGTTATTTGCCATTGAAAATTTATTTTTACTGACGTGAACGAGTTTTTCTCAAAATATTTGTGAAGCGTGTGGCGTACCTACATTTATCTCTTACTTGGATAACATTTTTTGTGATATATCACTATAATAACTCAGCTATAAAATGAAGATGATGTAAACATAGAAAAAGTTCAAATATAGTAAATTATAACTTAATTTATACTGTTGAGTAAATTTTCTTGGGAAATGTGTACCTATATCTAATCTAAATATTGTAATTTATTTCATCTGCCGTAGACCTTAACAGCGCTTTTATTCTAGGAGGTAAAATCTAAATTTTATTTGACCTGTTGTGGTATTATTTATTTTTAACTCGGCCGCCATTACTGTCAAGTAAATAAGAGCTATCAAAACGTTGACTATACGATAACTAGTCAAAAACGATATGGTTTTTACCGCGTTGAATAGAAGCCGGACGTTTCTAAGTCTGATTATTTATGACCTCTCGTAGACTGTAATGCTTGACGGGTTGCAGGGTATCGGTTTGTATCTTTATCCCAGGGATAAAAAGGCACAAGATATATGCTATATGTTTCGCAATAGACATAAATATTATATACATTAAATACGTTCGTTTTAACCTTGCTTTTTGTTCGATTTTTACCATCATTGCCAGCGGTCACCATTGGCAGCACGTAAGGTGCAAGTCAGTGTGTTTACTGCAAACTAGCTCTATTTACTGTCTTGGTTTCCGAATCACCCCGTATACAGTATACAGCGTGATTCCCACCACGTCCCCTAAATCTACCGCGAGGGTGCTAAACAGGTACACGTGTACAGGTGTCGCGTCAATTTTACTGCCGAATGCATTAATAGCAAACGAGGGAAAGATTAAGTGCAACGGGGAGAAAAAGGAGCGTTAAGGGATGAAGGACTAAAAGTGCAACAAATCCTGAAGATTTTAGGGTTCGGATGAAATAGGTAAGCGTAGCGTACATACCCGTAGCCCGTTTTCACGTTTAATTTGTCTAGCCTCCTGGGGCATGTTTTATAAAGCTACAAGTAACAATTTTACAGGTCTAAACTGGCAACACTGCTCAAATAGCTGGGTAGTGATTGTTTCAAAAGCAAAGGTGAGCGAACGCAGGAGTGATGTCCAACCGGCGAGTTTAAGTAGTCCCGTCAAAGCGAACAAAACACATTTCAGCGCGTGTATTCAATTTGGCAGCATGGCTTCTCGAACGTATAAGGCTGCCTAAATTGAGAATGCACGCACTAATATGTGTTTTGATCTCTCTGACGGGACTACTTAAACTCGCCGCTTGGACTTCACTCCTGCATTCGCTCACCTTTGCTTTTGAGAGAATCAATACCCTGGTCGTCATTGGTCGAGGTTGTGTCAAATGGAAACTTGTAACCTGTAAATTGTAATTTGTAGCTTTATGAAACAGGCCACTGGTGACTCATAGAGCTGAATTTTGCATACGTTTGTAAGTCTAATAACCTCGCTTCGCAAGAGTTAGTCGCGAGCAAACCCGTTATCGATAAAAATACACCTAGTATGCAATATTAAAATTTGCTGTAAAAGCTGATCTGATGATGGGTTTGAACGGTGGTCAGATGATTTCCGCTTACAAACAAAGAAACTGACTTAGTCCAGAAATACAATTCTTGACAAATAAATAAACGTGTCACAACTAATTCCATTCAATTTTATTCATTTAGTTAACCAAGTAAATAAGTTTAATAGGTTTATGAATTAATGAACTCGCTATATTATCGTTTATACATCTCGACACCAAACTTAAGAGTGTTTGGCCCATTGGTTTTCTGATATAGAATGCCTTGAGGCATTAAATGTGCCATTTGTACCTATTTGTGCAATACTGTTAAAATAAATATACTAACTAATTTGCCTCAATTGATATTGTTACGCAATTGCACTTCTTTACCTTGACCGGAAACGATAGAAAATAACACAGTTTAAAAAGTAATTAAACCGTCCTACGGGAGCTCGTCGGTTGCCATGGCGACCCCGCTCCCGGCTTCCCGCGCTTTCCCGCCATATCGATCGGGTGCGTTCCGAATACACGCATCGTGGTTGTTAGCGGTTTTGTTCCGCGAGTTTTTATGTAAACACTGAAGGGTAGCATAAAAATATATAAATCGGAATAGTGTGTACTTTTTTAATTATTCTGATGCATTTTAATTATTAATATGTTCCTATTGATTTTTTTATGCAAACTTAATTGAAAATCAATATCGTGGATTGAAAATAGGTACACTATAATCTACCGCATGGTTACAGTAATCAAAAAGCCTTAAAATTCACATTTTTACGTCTAATGACAAAGTCTAAATAAACTTCCATTGGCAAATATTTACTAATACTTATTTAGAGATTAGCGTACAGATCGTCTACCTACTATCATTTCCTGAGAAGTTCAGCGACCGCGGCCGCGACCTTTGCTATTACGTCATAGCATAGAACAGTTAACCGACGGCGCCTAATATACTAACTGACACTACCTACTTAGTAAACATATGTACGCATCACATACTCTTAGTGTGTTGCACGGAAAATAAAATAACTACTTAATTTAAATAAAACTCTGCTGAGATGGAACTGGTTCTAATAATAGCTACCGATAAAATTGCAAACCATAATTTTTAGAGCTGATAGTGATAACTCGTGATCATCCGGACCGATGTCCACTAATCCTACCTTAGAACCATCCCTACTAAACTAGTTTTAATTTTGCTATATCTGTTTGGAAGCTAGAAAGCCACAGACAGACATAAGGACAGACTTCCGTTTGTTTTTTTTCAGGAGTTAAAAAGTAATCTTTGATTATTTTTGTTTTTATTTAGCGTAGTAACGCTGTTACCACGCAAAACGTTCGTGACACGCGTAAACCCGTCCCACTAAAATTTCAGCAGCGGAATTCCTTTACGTAACTGGCATAACCACAATTTTCGTGAACCCGAACGTTTGAACGCATCTTACTCAGTACGCCGCGAGCTTTCGCGCGAGTCACGTGCGTCCGCCGCCCGCCGCTTCCCGGTTCATTGCACTCCGAATAAAACAAAGAACTCTCTATAGATAAAATCGGAATACGGTGAGTTGCGTTAGTGATCGTCAAGTGTTTTAGTTTTGGTGGCGTGTTGATAACACACAGGATGCGTAGATGAGGGGATTTGCGACGCGTGCCGGGGTTTGCCTCCTGTCGTCGAACAATTCAAGAGAAGAGGGGCCCCATCGAGCTATTTACTTGGTATTAGTCGTTAGAAATACTAATGGATTAATCATTTTCCGTAACATATTATGTTGGAATGCTTATTGTAATAAGTAAGACCTCATAGCGCTTTGTACTTGTTATGTGATATTATGGCGAGTTAACGACCTTCATGAAACATTAAAACAGGCATTATGGAAGGTTTATACGGCCGTTCCCGTAAAAATCTACATAAAATTAACGTTCTAATTTAATTAGAAATTACTAAAAGGATACGAACATAATTAATTAGTCGATAACGTCAGTAAATTTTATACACATTGAACTATAAAAGCCTGTATAATATCATTATATTTTTTTCAAATAATTACGTTATTTAATTACTTTATAGTATTTTAAATTGGCGCCCAACATGGGACCATAATATTATTGTTGTTTTGTATATTTCCTTAATGTTGGTCAAAACCTAGCCTTTAGTGGTCCGTCCTGAATGGTATCACCACCTTACCCGCTAATTACCACCAAGCAACTGTGTTCGTTTTGTTGTATTCCGGTGTTGGAGTAAGACAGCCGGTGAAATGTCAAGCATAGAGCCATTCCATCTTAGGGCCGTATGAATACTGATAATATCTTGGCTGGGATGACTATCTCAAGATACGTCAGATGATGATCTGACATATCTTGAGACAGGAGGAGGTGTCCTCTGCATTTACTCGTAGCTATACAACTATAACAATCAGTTTACTACCTAAAACCATCGGTAAATATTGTAGAATCTGACCGCAACGGGGGCAAATCTCCAATCTCTTACACTGATTAACACTAACGCACTGCTTCTTACAAGGATTTATGTGACGATTCATCACTGGATTTATCTGCGGATTCATCTAAGTAAAGGGACGAGTAATGAGCGATAGAACCAATCACGGCGGGTAGTGGCGCCCACCGTGGGGTTATTGTGATCCATGCCTTTGTTTATTTTATTTATGGGAAGCATGTTTACATCGTTGATCGTATAGTTTATGGAAACAGGTTAAAAAATTAAGCAGATAAAAAAAAATGTGTAAGACATTTTAATAAATTTAATCGATTTATACAGGGTGTAGCAACAGTTTTTTTAATAAGCGCGTTTTCTGTTATAAGCTGTATTTTTTTTATTGCTGTCCATTAAAAGTACACAGTGGCATAAGTAATTTATAAAACTGGTCTGTTTAAAGAGTAATTCCCCTCCAAAAATAATTAAACGGGTTGAATAAAGAGTTTGGTATAGTAGGAACCTTATCTAAGCCAATTTAAGTTTTAAATTCTGCCTTACCTTAAGAAATGCCTCTTCATAAAGACAAATCAAATAAGCATTATATCTATCTCGTCCCGCCATCGCCCCGCGTCACAGAATTGATGCGATAAAAATATGTTTATCTCAATGTCTATGTTTCTCCTTACCACTGCAAGTAACCTCTGAATCAATTGGAAGGACTCCAAAAACCAAGTCATATATAAAACAAACCAGATCTTAAGTTTAAGTGTAAACTTGGGGCCGCGATCGTAACGTCTCTCAAGCACGCCACCGCAGAAGGGCGAGGTCTAACTTTACTACTCGCTAAACATTTACCTCAAATGATCGGACTTCCCGTTTCTTAAAATAATCCAAAAGATACGAAAATATTTATCTTGGTTATCTTAAATATAATAACTATATTACTTCTTTGGTTCTATCTTTAAATATTATGAATGAGAAAGTAACTGTGTTTGTTTGTTTGATACACTTCAACAGCTAAACCGCTGAACAGATTTTAATAAACTTTGATATGCACAAAGCTTAAACCTGAGAAGGACATATAATACTTTTTAGCCCTGAAAATGTACAGCTCCCGAGGGAATAGTGATAAAGGAGTATTACGCGGGCGAAGTCGCGGACAAAAGCGAGTTAAATACTTAGTAATAATCTAGAACTGTTGGCCTTGACTGTTATGTAGCTCGCGTCGTTTGTATCTTATCTTCACGGGATTCCGAATTCGTGTGTAGGTATGTCTGTACTGCTCTGCTGTTTATAAACACAATAGCTTCACTGCCAAATCAACCTACTTTATTTTAAACGGCTTTAAAAATTCCATGACGGGTGAAATTAAAACAAATCTCTCTATAAGCCACCCGGGACCCAGGAAGCCCAGCCCTCCCCTGGGTTATTCCTGGACTATGCAAGCGAGTGCCCCGGTCGGTGATGCGTGATTGTCCGCGGCTGATTGCCCCCTTTAGGTAACTGGGGAGGGCTAGCTCTAGGTTAGGTATAGAGGGCTGACGTAGCTTTGTACGCTCGGCTACTAAAGGGGCAGATGATAATTGTTTGTTTTTAAATCTAGTTTTTACAGTCACTTATACAAATTACAGTTTTTATTTAATATTAAGCTTTTAATTGTTCAAATAGTTAATAAACATCAGGGGGGGGGACGACGACAATGTAACACCAATTGACCTAGTCCCAAACTAGGCTTGTACTATGGGTACTAGACAAATATATAAATACTTATATACAGAAATATATACTTAAATACATAGAAAATCTCCAAGCCTCAGGAACAAAATATTCGCGCTCATCACACAAATATCGCCTTTACCGAGATTTGAACCCAGGCCGCTAGCTTCGTAGGCAACGTCGCACTACCAACTAGGCCAGCGCATCGTCGATACGTACATACATACATACCACCCACAGCTATTAACACAAACACTATTTGCAGCGAAGATAATAATTTATGCAACTGGTACATAATTAAACTTGCTCGCCAGCGCGCACTTTAACCTCGGCACCTTAACAGCTAATTATGTACCGTTGCATACATAATTTTTTCCACCAGTTTTAAAAAGGAGACGACAAAGTTTGTCGTAATTAGTTTTGTTCTTTCTCGCGGTTTCTCAAATGAGAGCAACCACAGAAAAAAATGGCGTCATACGTCATACAGGCTAGTTGGATTATATTTTTTTATCGTTTTTAGTGATTATAAAATGTAATTATCTTTGTTAAGCTAATTAATTTAATATTTTAGACATTTTCACACATTTCTTTTCTTTACATAAACTATGACTGAATTAATGAAGAAATTAACCCAATTAAAAATATTTTAAACATGACGTTAACCTACTTACGTTTTTTCGTATAAGTATTTATCATTTAAATACTTTTTAATTATTATTTCTTAGTAAATAGTTAGCAAAGTTCGGACGCATACCAATTTTGATAACTAGGTAGGTACTAAAAAAGATATATGATCAGATAAAGATTCAGCTTGTATTTGTCTAGTTATATTTTTAAAACTATTTGTGTTGTGAGATGGCCAGTGCGCAACAATTTTGGAAAATTAGACCTATAAAATATAGCTAGATAAACGAATTTACACACGGAGTCGAAGACATGAACTAAATATATTGTAGTAGGTAAGTAATACTCACAATTGTATAAGTAAATGTATTATTTAATTACAATAGTGACTGACAAAGCAGGTTCACATTCACACACACATTGTCTAGTTTCCAGTGTTTCCACTCACAATAAAGGTCATCCAATTGTCGCGAGTAATTGCTATAGCCTATAACGCATTGTCGAGGTTCAATAACCTATTTTCGTGGTAACTTTTTGGCAAAGGATCCGGTTCCATCGAAACAAAAGTGCCAAGATTTTAACAGCCATGTTTTTCTTTAACCGCTATGTTGCGTCAGTATTATGGAGATTTCTCCACATTTGGCTAACGTAGGTACCAAAACAGTAATTAACTGTCACTAATAACTATTAAATAGTTGTAGATAAAAACCTCTGATGTAATATATAAGTATTATCTTCATTCGGAGCTCCTAATTGGTACAGTCAACAGCGTAAATAAGTGATCATTTCTGAACCTTGTCGCTTTCAATCATTTCACAATTTTGTATAACATTTCAAACACGGCGTTAAAGTGACAAGGTACATAAATGATCACTTATTTATGCTGTTGACTGTACAACTGATTTTCAGAAAACTTAGCTAAGTGCGATCCCGATTAAATCAGTTTTCTTTGAAAAAAAGTCGCTTCCAAATCTGTCCATTTATTTGGGAGCTACAATGCTACAGAGAGATACACAGACACACAAACACAGATTAAACTTACAGCACCCCTTTTTGTCGGGGGTTAGAAAGAGACAAACTTGTTGTACTTTTTTTGCATGGTCATCACATCATCTTTCTCGAGAGCATTCTATCGCATCCAAACTCGGTGGGTCTTCGTTAGGTATGGCAGGAATCCTGTTGCCACCTTGTGACACCATCATTAGAGCTTTATAAATAATACAAATAAATAAATAGCAGGCGACAATGTCACACAAATTGGCCTAAACCTAAACCGAGTTCTAGTCTTATAACATCCTTATAGACAACGATTGACATACTTAGCTACATGTGTTGAAAAATACACAGAAAACCTCCAAGACTCAAAAACAAATTCTTATGCTCATCACATAAATATTTACTTATACCGGGAATCGATCCCGGGACCGCTAGCTTTGTGGGCAGGCACCAATTTGGCTAAACGCTAATCTATGTGTATAAAAGGCAAACTGACTTATATATCAACGCACAGCCGAAACTACTATACCTAGAATCTTGAAATTTGGTACAGGGGTTCCTTTCATGATGTAAGTGAGCACTAAGAAAGGATTTTCCGAAAATCGACCCCCAACGGGAAGAAATGGGGGGAGTAACGGGAAACTAATTCTACGCGTACGAAGTCGCGGGCGTCCTCTAGTAATGTATAAAATTAATATTGCATTGTCAAAGGGTACATTTGTATTTTCAGCCCATTAGGAATGATACCATAGTGATTTAAAATAGATTTGCAAGATTTGATCCAAATATACATCAACTTAAGAACCTTGAATAGAACCTTCAGGAGCGGAGAGGAGAGGAGACGAGCAATAATGACCACTCAGATTGATAGAGTTCTACAATCAATGTCGGGCGTTATCCGATCGAACTCTGATTGGCAATTTACTGCTCTTTGCACTCCGGTAGAGTCGCACTACTCGCACTGCGTTCATGTGGAACTTCGAAATCTGGGTATAGGTACACCAAGCGAATTTTTTTTTTTACAGTGATTTAACCATTTTCTATCGCATCATTCCAAGGTTTTGTTATTGTATAATGTATTCTATTCCAACAATGCCACCGGTTAAAGAAACATGATTAAAATAAAACGAAGTAGGTAAATCTAACAATGTGTTTAGCACATTGTTCGTTGGTTTAATAAACTAGAACTCTTTTGGCTGGGCCCTATTCAACATGGTTAAAGCTTATTGCTTTCGACGCGTTAAGGTATATCAACGCTACTCATACCATAGCTCTTATTAAATTAACAGTAATGGCGACCGAGTTAAAAACAATACAATAACATGTGAAGGCAATATGGGTTTACCGTGTGGAACAGAGGCCCAGGTAGCGTGACTAAACCTCATTTAAACTAACATGTCTAAATTCCAGTAATTTATTAGTAGAGTCACACGCTCAACGACATTTTTATAAGGAATTTTTCTAATAGCTGAATGAAGCTTGGTTTAGTTTTAACCTTCCCCGATATAATACCTATATTAGTAAGGTTTAAAAAGCAACCTAGTCAAATAAACTATGGGGTTTCTTTTGTCTTTGGTAATTTGTACTTTATAAAGTACGTGGGGATCCACGAGGAAATATCAGAATAAATATCAGGGCACAATCTCACACAAATTGACCTAGTCCTAAACTAAGCTCGAGGATTGTACAGTCAAGGTCATAAATATAACTTTAGTACCTTGTCTATTTAATGCCATGTTTAAACTGCCATATACGATTGTCACAGCAATTAAACTGACAAGGTACTAAAGTGTACACATATTAATGAACTCTACTGTACTATGGGTACTAGACAACGATAAACTTACTTATATAGAGAAATATATACTTAAATACATAGAAAACATCCAAGACTTAGGATTAAACACGCGCTCATCACACAAATATCTGCCCTTACAGGGGTTCGAACCCAGGACCGATGGCATCGTAGGCAGGGTCACTACCAACTAAGCTAACGTGTCGTCATGTCGTCAATATATTACGCCTACGAGGATGCCTTTGAAGCTCCAAGTTCGATGCTTCCAGTGCCTCGTCCCACTCGTCCGTCTAACTTTAGATTGGTGACTTTGATTTACAAATAAGGGGCTCAGATGGGCACAGTAGGGCACAGTAGGTCACAGATTGGTTTGCATGATTTTATTATTATTGATTTCATTACCGACCCTAGCGTGACACTCTTCATAATATCATGACGCATACTAGTCTTGCCATGCCAACCCACCATGGACAGGGTAGTGATTCTCTCATAAGCAAAGGTGAGCGAATGCAGGAGTGAAGTCCAAGCGGCGAGTTTAAGTAGTCCCGTCAGAGCGAACAAAACTCATATTAGCGCGTGCATTCTCAATTAGGCAGCCTTATACGTTCGAGAAGCCTTGCTGCCAAATTGAATAGACGCGCTGAAATGTGTTTTGCTCGCTTTGACGGGACTACTTAAACTCGCCGCTTGGACATCACTCTTGCGTTCGCTCACCTTTGCTTTTGACAGAATCACTACCCTGAAGTACTTTTTGGGGATATTATAGTACGAGTAACTTGTTTACTATGTGTAGGAAACGTCAAAGTAGACACTCATTATTGTACTTTGTCGCATTAACATATTTGACAATCTTGTTTGGCATTGCTTACGTGCTGTAAAGCAACAAGGTACTTCAAAAGCACCCATATATAAACATAGACATTGTTATCAGTGGTAAAGTTGCGTGTAGATATTTTTAACGCCTTTGGAACGTATATTCATGACTTTGACTAACTATACTAAAGTTTTGTTGTTGTCTTTACCTACTCTTCAATCCTCTTGCACGTTCCATATAACAAGTTAGTCTTGGCTAGGCAATATTCTAAAGTGCGCCAATCATGGTTCTGCCCATCGACCCCGTCTGCCTCATCAGCCCCTTAAATCTTGAATACATCCGAGTCCGTAAGAGAGTTCTACGTCTGCTACGCCCAACCGCTACGGCGTAGCGGATACCGTGTTCCTAGCGCGTAAAGTTAAAGATAAACAACAATAAACTGCGCGTGTGCATTGTGACATTTCCATTTGACAGAAAGGGACAACCCATAATTAAACTAAAATAGGTTAAAAGTGCTTTTATGAATAAGGCGGAAAAATAGTTTGTTTGTATAACACAGGTAGGAACAATAGGTCTTAAATATAAGGTGTTTTACCATGTTGCGCCGCGAGCCATACGATTGTAAATGCAGTTAATGAAATTTTGGTAATTTAGGCATGCACATGCCCAGACTTCATCAACTAATTATTGTTGTCGCACAACTGCTCATTTACTGTGTAGTAAGTTTAATTGCTAGAAAATTATATAATTTGTATTTAACTTTGGCTAAAGTTAGCACGTACTTTTACCTTCTATCGTAAGTCACATTATCCTCATCGAGAAAAGAGTATGGTGATTGATATCAGTGCCCTCTAGTATGGATTTAGTGCTTAAATTTTATAGCAAGTTGACACACTTTCATATCGTCATTGAGTATACGTTAAACATTGTATGGAAACGTACGTTTAGGGGGTCGTGCTACGGATATTTAAGTTCAAAACTAGCTATCGAATAAAAAACTCGATTCGAAAATGTGACATTAGAGCTCGACAGTCTACTCTATACAGCTACTTTATTTGCGTATATACCCGCTTAATAGGATCACGTTTAATACGATTTCCCGCTTAACCTGCCATTTTACGGCGGTCCTGCTACTTAAGTCATGTTTTCATAAATATTGATCACCGCTTCATACGATTGATCTCCCCGTTTAAAATGCTCTACCGCCCGCCACACGTGTTATCTCACGACGCGACTAACCAATAAATCTGTTAATAATCTTTTTATTTCAATTTTCGTTCGTTAATTTCATTCGATTCCCCCTCCCCGCCATCTTAAATGTAATCAAGCACTTGCTAGCGCCGCGCAAAACAATGTCGGACATTTCAGAGGTTTTCTTGCGTTTGGAAATGAGTCTATGTCTTTTCCCCCACCGAAACAGAAGGTTTTAGATTTACCTGTTTTATTACCAATAAATAAGTACCCAATTACAGTACACCATTAGCACCCTGGCTTGTCGACGCAACAGACGGACTGTTGCACAAGGCTAGGGCGGCTCGCAGGGTCGTTCACCCCTAAGGCTCCCCCCCCTCAACCCTCAAACAACAGTGCACTTTAAACTGTCTAAACAAAGATGAATTTTGAACAGCGGTTATTATCAGGGGTCTATAATCAACAATGGTTTGTTAAATAAACCTTGTTGTGGGGGAGCAGGGAGCAGTTTTGTTTGAGGGAGGTTTTCAGGGGAATAGTTGGGAAATTTTGATTTAGGGGTAGGTTCGTTGGACGTCAATCGATACGTTTTGTATGTTTATTGACGGGGAAAGTTGCGGTTTCATTGGCAACTTGTTGGGAACTGAGGGCTTATTGTCTAACGCACTCGCAATCGCAACCGGCTTCAAAGTGGAGCAATTGTTTTCATTTTGTATGCAGACAAACCTTCGATTTTCAAAATGAAAACGATCGTGATTGCGAGTGCGTTAGACAATAAGCCCTCTGGTCGCTCACAATATCCTAGCTGTGCAAACGAGGCTCAACTCAACAAAGCAAGCAGAGTTGAGCAACTCTGCTTGCTTAGTAACATCGTTTCTGCGAGCGTTAACTATCATCATCATTATTTCTTTTAGCCTGTCGTATAATTGTATATATGTATATATTTAAAAATAAATATGTATGTACGTTTATTTATACCTACTTTATTGTATAAAATCAAATAATAGATCTTTTTTTTTTTTCAAATATAGATAAAGGGAAAGGATTGTAATTTTATTGCACCTACCTACTTTTTGATTTCTAAGGTTGACTGGTAAAGAATGCTTGTAACATTAAGTTCGCCTTTTGTACACTGTTTTAATTTTGTGCAATAAAGTATTTAAATAAATAAATAAATAAAATAACCCCAAGGCATTTATTAAAAGTCATGTCGTAGGCGCTTTACATTCGTTATTTAATATTTTTTGTGAAGGTTGGAGAAAATAATAAAAAATATTTTATTTTGCAACTTTTCATAAGGTTAAGTTAAACTCATGTTACTTTTTTGTGTCCCTTTATTCTTGTGAATGACAGTCCCTGTCTCGTGCAGGCTTCCTATCCACTGCACTTAGTAGTGTAATAAAAGAATCCTTTCGTCTCGATTCCCATTTTTCCCTGGTAGGGGAAGATAGGGTAGCGATAGATGGACAGACAGACAGATGGGTCAAAGGACATAGTCACACATAAGGGCTCATTTATTACCTTTCTCTTAATCCACTAATAATTATTATCTTAAATATCATGTAGTTGTAAACCTATCGGTTCTATTTTGAGTCGTAACGTAAACTAATACAGACAGCGTATAAGCTCTTGTCAAAAAATTCGAAGCGAAGATCCTGTTGCCACCATGCCACCACCCGACTCCATCATCAGATCAGCTCTTAGATACTTATGATGTATTCCTAATTTCAGCACATTACAATAACGAGAATTTGTATAAAATTGACTTGCAATGTTTGAACCGGAATGACAGACTCACGAAAGAAGCAAGCTAAATAAAACCTTGTGAAAACAGTTTATCACACCCAGATGACGAATTACGTATTCCAGTGCCGGTTCCATTCGTTCTCTTTACGGCGACATTATTCATGGAAACGCTTTGACGGCCTGCCTTGTGGATTGAATAAAAAGTACTTTTTGTACTCGTCGATTATAATCTGTGTATTAAGATTTCACAGAGAATACTGCAACGTCACTCTTTTCATCGTTGCATAGTCTATGTTACTTCCGAAACAACCGAAATAACCATTTCGATACGCTCAAGACGATCGAAAAAAATTTGAAAATAGAACTTCGTATTTCAATAGTATGTGTCCTTGTTTAAGGAGACTCGATCCGATACAAAATGGCTAATCTATGGCGTTTTGGGAACGTAGCAACGTCGCGTCATCTGTCAACATCTAGCTCCTGTATCCAGGGCATAAAAAAAAAAACTACTCTTTGTGATTGTAGCCAATCACAGCACAGTACTGCAAAATTACGGACGCCGGTGGTGTTATAGTACTTACGATATTTCGTTTTCTTATATGCTCGTATTTAGACTTAAATTATTAATTTTAATGAACTCGTACAAAAAGTATTGTTCACAATTTGTATTTGTTTTAGTGTCATAATTAAGCTTTTTAATCTCGTACCTTACTTAGGCCACTCAGCAAGCTTCGTGGCCTAAACACGGTACTCAACTAAAAAGCTCTCTATTATAACACGATTGTGAAAAATACTATTCCCTGGGTTTTTGCGGCTTTCAGGACAGATTCAGCACAAAAGAATGTTACGTAGACAGTTTTCATGGTCGGCCGTCTTTCATTTAACCCTCATTAGGTTTGTAACGAGTTTCAGGCTTGTTGGAACATAGAATGTCAAGGCGATGAATACTTTTGTTGCTTCAATCATTTCAAAAGGCTTTATTATTATTATTATTTATTTATTTTTTTCTTTCAAAAACAACTTAGGTAGTACAGTCCGCACCAGAAGTAGTTACGCAACCAAAAAGTCAAAGTGATCTGCGCTCAACTCTATTGTGAAGAGAATATGTCATGTGTAGATCATTTTGAGCATGTTACTCTGCTTAGCTACTTTTGATACTAACTGTAGGTATACAAAAACAGTGCGGATAACTAAAACGATAACTTTGATAACCTAGATTATTATTATTATTGGGGGGTTGAGATGGGCCTTCTATGCCACTTCGACCATTGCTGATCTTTTGTGGCAGCCCTTTGTTCAGAGCTCACCGCAAAGGCCCGTTGCGTCCAGGAATTTCCAGATGCTTTGGGCAGTGAGGAGTTGTATCTCTTGTGGGTCCATGATATGTCGCCCTAGGTAGATGCTTTTGTTGCGCATTAGTGGTCCGCACGAGCAGAGGATGTACATTAAATTTGCTGTCTCCTCTGTCTCCTGAAAGAACCTGCATGTCGCGTCTTGTTTCATACCTATTACAAACATGTGTCTCTTCTCTCTGTCATATCCTAGATACTCGTACACCGTAGTAATACAATACTCCAGAAATATTGAACCAATCTATTCTAAATCCTTCGTATCCAGGGACGCTGCATCGCCGTCACCGGGGTGTGCATTCGCGAACTAAATCCAATTTGCTCCCTCCAGCCAGGATCCCTCTCGTATGTATTAAATTTAAAGTCGTCTGACATTGAATGCAATTTGCGAGGCAACGGCGTGAGGTGTGAAACATGGCTCTCCCTAGTCAAAAGTTGTCGTGGTTGCTGCAGTACGATTTTTAATCTGAAGGTGTGAGTGATGCTGGATTGCACACTAGATTGCTGCAAATTAAGTATTTGTTTAGGCACTTATAATTATAAATATTATAAAAAACCACGTGCGTCAGCAGAAGAAAACTGGAAATGTCAAAACTCGGCAAAACTGGTTTGATTTGTTTACATTTAGTTAAGTTCCTAAACGGATTAAGTAACTATAGTTTAACTATTTATTGTGATTTTAATGAAGATGTAAAGCAATGTGTTTTTGGAAATCCAATGAATGGTGTGTAAGCAAGCATGTAGAAAAATATGACACGGACGAAATTAACATAAAACCTCAAGCATCGTCAGTAGTATTCGTAAATTTTGTAGGCCGAAACGAAAATATTTGTTATTCAAATAATCTAGTTAGTTATTTTTCCAACTTATATTTTTACAAAAATCCCCGATTTACTAACTTTAAGCTGTCATCAACCTGTCATAAAGCATAAACATGTTTTTCTTCAGTGACATAGTTGAAAAAACAAGTAAAGTTATTTGAAATACGGAAAAATACCTACAAAGAGCGTATTTCACAATCTTCAGAAAAATACTAAGTATGTAGGTACTCGTACCTATTTCCCAGTTATAGCTTTTCTTTCCTATGTCATATGAAAAAAAAGATCAGAGCTACAATTTGTCTGTCAGATAGTTTTATCTGGAGATTCTGAAACATGCCCTAAATCTTAGGTTCTTGGAAAATTGAATCCAATCCGAAAAACACTTAAGTACGACATCCATAGCGGACTACAAGTTGCCGATGTAGGAGGAAGGATGACCGCAAAACTAAAGTCGGGCTCGGGTGGACGTGTCGGCAGAATGCATCCGGGTCGATGGAGCAAGTTTACAACCGACTCGGCCTCCGTAACGGCAGATGGAGTAGAGGCACATCAAAAATACAGCGGGATAATTTAGATCAATTCAATCAATGCAAGCATTGGCTAGATCTATAGATGAGTGGCCAAATAATTGGGCCCAGCTGTGGGAAACTAAATCAATTAATTTACAATCAAACAGTCACACATGTACCTAGTTTATGGCCTTAAATAAATAAATAAAGCCGAATTTAAGCTTTGAACTATGGTTAAACCACATTTTGTGTTGCTGCAAGTGGGCGAATCTTATACGAGCAATATTTACATGTTCGTTTTTCTCAAAAACGGATCTGATTTTGATGCAAATAACGAAATAGGGGTTGCTCTCAAGTGTGGTCATCTTCGCGAAAACTCTTTTTCAACCCGAGCATGCTCGGTCAGAAACTGTAAAATTATGTGCAAAAGTTCTAGAAAATTTAGAGCATTACACGGCCGACACTCCAGCCGTAAGATGGAACGTGCCGCTGCATTTGCATACTGTATCCATAACGTAGGCATTATGCAAGTCGTGCAATGCATCAGTATTCACGGCGCCGTGCACCAATTTTGACTCGTAATCAAGCTTCATTGTCTTTGAACAGTTCAGGAATTTGTCTTGTTTTAGAAGAACAATAGGTTTAGAGCAGGTTGGGCTGTTATAGCTGTTACCTAATTTAGGGTTCTCTAGTCGTTATTGATGAAACTATAAAAAAACCCTTTGCCCGATTTATGTAAGTAATTTTGACGTTGTTACTATCACGTAGTAACAAGTTACATGAACGTTCCGTAAAATTTTATTTATTCTTCTGGTTTGTGTATAGCTTAGACCCTTATGGTTATTGGGGTCGTAGGACTTTGTGCAGCGTCCGTCTAGAGCTAAGTACCTGCCAAGTTGCAGATTCTGTACTCTGTACCCATTATTGTGCTCCGGTTTGGGGATAAGACAACCGGAGGAATTAAAAGCATTGAGGCTTTACATGATTACTCGTATTTGTAGGTATTCAGAGAAATTTTAGAGACAACAAACGTTTTTTTTTTATTATTCTGTAAATTCATATGAGTGCTCTTACGAGTACCATAGGAAATGTCGTCGAGCGTCAGACTCTGTGGTCAGATTGCACTTACCTAGCATCGAGGGTTTGCGTATGATCGTTTGCCTTCCTCTTGCTGTAAAAAAACCAAGAGATGACGATAGACATACCTGAAAATTCATTAAAACTTGACATGCTCGTTTGTTTACGGATCTCAAAGACTGAGTCCTGACACAAGCATAAACCATGAGAGCGTCAAGTGACAAACACAGTTTAAAATTACGGAACACTCGCGGCGCCCTCCAGCCGATAACTGCCCCCACCCCTGCTTCCCCCCACACCCCAGTTTTCCCTCGAGGGGGGAAAAGGCGCCCCTTTCGGTCGCATTCATTCCCTGAATCTGAAAGCATGAGTGGACATGGAAAATGTTTTTTGCGCTTTTCATCGTTAGCTTCACTTGATTTCAACTAGTGTAACATATATGCTGAGCTGACTGCTTGATAATCTCTAGTACTTATTGGAGAAGAATTTTTAAAAGATAGAAACATTGAAACTTATTTGGCCGACTGTACAAATTGATCATAATATCAAAATTGCAACAAGCATTTATTCTCACACAACTTTGATTTGAATCATTGTTATAACTTGACGCCTACATGCGAAGACCGTATTCCTCCCCCTCAAGTGATTTCGTTACAAACATTTATAGAGAAAAGTGGCAATTAGGTACTCTACCAAAAAGAGAATACGAGTAGCGTAGTAAAATTAGGATGTAGCTTGGGAAAGATGGCTGAACATTTCATTGAAAATTTGGCCATGGTTGAATATACACATGCCATTCTTGTAATGCATCATAAGTTAAGGTTTCAATAAAAATAAGCCGAATAAGTTGTTCGCGAAACGTAAAAAAGACTACATCAAATCATCCGCATTCAAATGTATTAAAACACCGCCTTTTGTTATGTTATGACATTCACATATCACAATGCCCCCCATCCCACTAATCACACAAATCCATTGGCCGAATTGGCCCTACATTATCAAAGATAATTGTCATGTCAGGTCAGCAAACGAAGGGTTAAAAGTCAGTGGCACCATACAACTGCCCTTTTTGGAAAATAGGGTGCAACTGTTACAAAATTCTATTGCATATGCAACCTTATTTTGTGATGCGAAGAGTTAAATATACCAACGTTTAAACGTAGTAGATGAGACGTTTTTGCTTTAGAGGATAGCCAAGGGGTCCAAAGACTAAATATTTACGCAATTTTTATTTAAAGCCGTAATGGCGGCATTAATAATAAAGATGGGAAGCGGAAACGAGCCATAAATTGCAAGGATCGCTCGCCATTTGTCGACGTAGAATCCGGGGCAAGCGGTATCAATCAAGGGTATTATGAGCTCTTAAATCTAAAAGTTTCCAGGGTAAATTGAATTGCTTCAAATCTGTTGTTTAGGAAATGTAGGCATAAACGGAATTTCTTGAAGTGTTACGACGAAGCAATAGAAATAGTTATAGTTATACAATATAGTTTAGAAGAACCTTACACTCTTAACTTCTTAATCGCAAGAAAGGGACAGGGTAACTTTGATCCCGACTCTAGGGGGAGATAGAGTCCCTGAAACTTACTTTGAAATGATAGTACATACCTACGTCTAGTATAACTTGTTCTTTGTCCAATAGAGAAGAATAAAATCACGAAAGTGACTTGTTTTTATATTGTCCTTGGAATTTTATTACGCCTAGATTACTTTAAGATTCTTTAGCAGAATCCAGCGGTAATTTATAATCACAATGGTTTTATTTAGAGCCACCCAATGTAGGCTCTGTCTTTGTGGGCCTGTTCGAAGGAAGCGTGAACAAACCTAAGTACTTATATCCCTGATGGTCTAATCGCTCAATTTCCAAACCAAGTTATATCCCCGAAACCTTTCCGACTCAATAACCGGAAATTCCAACCCAACCCAACAATTTAATAAGAACCTCACTTTTGTTTCCGATATGAAATACCTGTCGGCTGGTATTGGAAGCTGGCTCAGTTTGGCTGCTAGCCAACGCAAGATAATGTCTCAAGTATTTAGTAACTTATAAACTTTTATACCAAAGCACTTTCGACACTTCAAGGCGGTTAAATTTACTGAGAAAAATCTTAAAGGATTCGGCTATAGCAGCTTATTCGGCTTGTAACTTTAACTTATTATATCCAGCTTCACAGTTTCATTATAATATTGAGTTTATGCAGTATTCGTCCATATAGAGAACATAATATTAATATCGTTGGAAGGGCAAAAATAACGTAAAAATTTGAAGAAAAATACAAACAGCTGCTCAGGAACAATATTTTTTTAACATACTTGACAAGATATTGCAGGATCACAATTGAGAAAACCACTTGGTTAAATAGCACGTTGAGCATAATTTTATTCATCAAACAGAATTATAGGCTTAGGGAGACGACATGTGCGTCTGTTCTATTCTAATAAATTCTAACCTTATTAAGAGTCTAATATTTTTAGACATTTAAGTACTTTACCAGTAATAAATTCTTAATATACTGTACATATAGCATCGAGTAACGTTACATCACCTCTCATGGCTGAGATATGCTAGATTGAATGAACGAGCAACGAATTTATAGTAGCGGTAGTAGCGATCAAGTAGTGATTTTATCGCTCGTGTTGGGAATCCACCTCAACTTTATCCTTCTCAGGTATTTATACATGTAACCATCTCATCCAACCCTTAGCATATTTAATGCACTCCCATCGAACACCCCATAAAAACAAAACTACCTTCCAAATCATCGATCCCTCATTACTTATTGAGGCTCCCAGAACACATTTCTTCTCATTCAACCAATATTTACATGTTGTAAACGATAACATGCCCGGGACAACCCTCGCCGTGCCCAATAAGCAATACTTAAGGGGCAACAGGGGTAGGGGAAGAAAGAGGCCGCGGGGACCGCAGTTTCATTTGCCCGCAACTTACGGACATATGCAGTCGTCATGGCTTCTGTGAGGGGAAAGATGCAGTTCGAAATGGAAATGCCTTTGATGTCGGGAATTCGAGGAATATTGGGGACTGGATGGTGTTTGGCTGTAGTTTTGCTTCGATATTTTTATTTTTTGTCCGTAGGCTAGGCAAGTCATAAATCATTTCGACAGATTTTTTCTTTGATTATTAAGCATTACCTGCATTTCACCAAAAAAATACGAGATTACTCAGAGCTCAGAGGTACTTTTTCAATTGGAGATCATTCACTCCGCTACTTTGTTTCTAAATAAAGCTAGGTACTTAGGCACGAAACATGATGATAAAACTCATGGTCAAAATCAATTTATAAACGTTTTGTACGATTATTTGACACAATGGTTATAAAATAACGATTACTTATGAATCTTTTTATTACAAAATCGAAGAACTGCTAACCAGTCTGTTTAACACACAATTAAATCATCCATGAATTATACCTTACACTAATACGGCTCAACGCTGCCTCTGAATCCATACATTGTGCATTCATCCTCTTTCCCTCTATTATAAATCTCAAACCGAGCCCCATTTCATAACCCGGATAAAACTTTCATGTTCGAGATTACTGTGAAAAATGGTGAAAAATGCGTTCTCTCACAAGGCAGTCGAATATGTAGCAATAAATAGTAAAGCGCGCGTGTTCAATTCACTGTTGAAAACAAAAAGTTGGGTTAGGTTAGGTTAGGTTAGGTTAAGGCTTATAACCATTAGGCGGAGACCATGCCACCGCATCTCCTCGGCCGGGTGATGGAAGAGTTGTTCCCGGATCCCCCGGAACACACTCCCCCTAGGATGGCTCCTGCTCAAGTAGGTGACGGGGTTGAGGAACCAGACGTCCCACCCATCAGGGGGGGTGAGTTGGGGGTGGCCCTCGACAAGCTTCGCGGCAGGAGGACTGCGCCAGGACCCGACGGGGTTCCGGGCCGAATCCTGGTTCTAGCCGCGGAGCACCTAGAGGAGCAGCTTCGGGCACTCTTTGACGCGTGCCTCCGTGTCGGACAGTTTCCGAGGCTCTGGAAAGAGGGCAGGGTGTGCCTTCTTCCGAAGGCGGGCCGACCCCTAGACGAGCCGTCGGGGTACAGGCCTATCGTGCTACTGGATGAGACGGCCAAGCTCTTTGAGCGTATCATCGCCGTCCGTCTCATCCGGCACCTCGAAGAAGTGGGCCCAGACCTATCGGGGGCCCAATATGGCTTCAGGGCGGGTCGTTCTACGATCGATGCCCTGAACGCCTTAAAAGGCCTTACGATGGAGGCGGTCAGGGCAGGCGATTGTGTTCTGGCCGTCTCCCTGGACGTGAGGAATGCCTTCAACACCATCCCGTTTGAGACGTTGGAGGAGGCGCTCCGTTTTCACGGAGTGCCCCTCTACCTCAGGCTGGTGTTGGGGGCGTACCTCCAAGACAGAAAGGTCCTGTGGGAGGGCGCTGATGGTGAAGTCCACCAGCGACGTGTCAGTTGCGGTGTTCCACAGGGATCGGTTCTCGGCCCTGTCCTGTGGAACATCGGCTTTGACTGGATGCTACGGCAGCCGCTGCTCCCGGGGATGAGAGTCGTCTGCTACGCAGATGACACGCTTGTGACATCCCGGGGAAGAACGTTTGAGGCGGCCGCGCGGCTGGCCTCGGTCGGCACGTCGTTGGTGGTAGAGAGGGTGGAGCAGTTGGGCCTCAGGGTGGCGCTCCCCAAAACAGAGGCTCTGCTGTTCCACGGACCGCGCAAAGGGCCCCCCAGGGGGGCTACTATAACTGTCCAAGGGACGGCGATAGCGGTGGGGGCCCAGATGCGATATCTCGGCCTGGTACTCGACGGAAGGTGGGGCTTCGGGGCGCACTTTGCTCAACTTGCCCCAAAGTTGGTGAGCGCCGCTGCTGCATTGGGTAGGCTTTTGCCCAATCTGGGAGGCCCCGCCAACGCCTGCAGACGCCTATACTCCGGGATAATCCGGAGTATGGCCCTGTACGGGGCACCTGTCTGGTCAGACGCTCTCACCGCCAAGAACAAGACTCTATTGCGACGCCCGCAGAGAGTCATATCGGTGAGAGTGGCCAGGGCCTACCGGACTGTATCTTTTACAGCGGCGACGCTGTTGGCGGCAGACCCCCCGTGGGAGCTTGCGGCGGCGGTGCTCACCAGGGTACACGAGTACCGGGTCGAGATGAGGAGACGGGGCGACCACCCTGACGCTCTGGAGGTACAGAGCGTCAGGGAGCTTGCTCAGGAAGAGGAAGTGAGGAGGTGGGCGGAGGCGTTAGAGGCCCCCGTAGCCGGCTTACTCACAGTGGGGGCGATTCAGCCCCACCTTGAGAGGTGGGTGGCCAGACGGCACGGCGTGCTCTCCTTCAGGCTGGTGCAGGTGCTGACCGGGCATGGCTGCTTCGGAAAGTACCTGCACCAGGTTGCCATCAGAGAGAGCACACCTAAGTGCCACGAGTGTGGTGCACTGGTCGACGATGTGCGTCACACCGTGGAGGAGTGCTCCGCATGGGGGCCTCAGAGGTTCCTGCTCACTAACACCGTGGGTGAGGACCTCTCGCTGCCGAGCCTAGTCAACACCATGCTCGGCAGCCGAAGGGGGTGGAGGGCGGTAACCTCCTTCTGCGAAGCAGTCATCTCGCAGAAGGAGGAAGCGGAGCGGGCCAGAGAGACCAGCGCCCTCGCTGACCCGCTCCGCAGACGACGGAGGGGAAGGGCAAGGCGGCGCTACGCGCACCTCCTTCCCCCACCGTAACAGTGCGCCGGTCGAAGGGGTCAGGGGACCCCCTCGTCTACCGGGGCGCACCAGAAGTCTGAGGGTGCCTTAGTAAACCAAGGCACCCTCCCGGAGTCATTGGCGTCGAGGTGCTACAGTCGAATGCGCTTGTTCGTGGTCGCGTGGCACCTCCCCGAAGGACGCAGATGGTTTACCGCTGGGTTTTTAATGGGTATTCCGGCCGCTCTTGGTTGGTGAGTCCCACATAACCACTCCAGGTCCCCCTGGTCCTGGGTGGTATGCGTAAAGGCATTTCCCAAGCGAGAAAAAAAAAAAAAAAAAAAAAAAAAGGTTAAGGCTTATAAGGTAGTTTGTTTGTTGAAAGATTCGCTTTTGAAATCTGTTTCAAGGGTAGGTATTAAGAGTTAGCCGTAAGTAGCAAGAGAATATATTCATAGGTTTGTTTAGGCCAAATAAAACATGTAAATAAATACCTGGAGAACTTTATTCCACTTATTTTAAATCTAGTACAAAATCTGACCTGTCACTCCGCCAGTGAGTGAGCAATTGCTGTGTGTCAGCGGCGCACAGATTGTATAGGTAAACATCAATAAAAATATGCATAGACATCGGCACGAAAGTTGATGTCAGAAAGGTATTCTCCTCTTTCTCATTACACTATGATTCTGAGTGAGAGGTGAATACAATACCTTCCTCAACTTTTGTGCCATTACCCATACCTATGTCTCGTACATGCATGCATGGTTAGCACTTCAGTAGGTATTTGTTGTGGGCGTATAGCCTGCCCGCCATAAAGTAAGCATATGCCGGTACCTATGTAGACGATTGCAACACTATTATAGAAGTATTAACTACGCGTGCTGGCCGTGAGGGAATTAGGAGAATTAGGAAATGCTAGAGAGTAGTATAAGTAAGGTATTTTAACCTCAGATACTCTCATTAGAAAAATGAAACGCGATCACGATGCTAATAATGGCTAAAATTAAGGTGATAGAAACAGACTACATCGATATTATTCGAGCAATTATAGATCGTTGTGCCAGGCTTGGTTTTTGATGGTCTTTAGGCAAAGTTCGCGTTCAAACAGATCCATAAAATTTCGACAATTCGCCGCAACTCAATAAAATTAAAAGACATGCATCATATTTTCGACGAGGCCTTTTTCTTCCCGGAACCTTACCCTAAGTTAACGACATTACTTTTTTTGTCTTATCCTATTGGTGGAGTCCTTAAATCCTTACTGATACATTCACCTATGTGATCTTTTGTGTACTAAACCCCTCTTTTTATTTAGGACTTAGTCCAATGCGCCTCCACCCCTTCCAGAAAGCGACATGACTTACCCAAGACTTATCTTCCGCAGATGAGATGTGGAGCTCGGTGGAGGGGTCCGCCACGGGCGCTCCGTGCGCGCGCGGCAAGCACTCCGCGGCGCTGCTGGGCGGGCACGTCTACGTGCTGGGCGGGCGGGGCGCCGGCGGCTCGGTGCCGCTGAGGGACTTCTGGCGCTACTGCCTCGGTGAGCACATTGAGGGCGGGCGGGGCTAGCGGTAACAGGCTGCTGAGAGATTTCTAGAAATTGTAGTGCAGTGCTGCTACGTTGTACGAACCTCTAACGTAAGAGGGGCGCGTTGTTTGAGAAACACAAGCATTCTTTATTTCCACGACACTTCTCAGTTTTTTTTTCAATAAGCTTTACGTTACCGATGCTATTTGATTCTCTTTGAGAAAAAGCATTCGTGACCATACTCGCAATGATGTTTGACTTTTGTGATGTCCAAAAATAAACACATTTTATGTAAGCTATTCATAGAAACGTCCAATTACAAAGAAAGAACATACATCGCTGCAACTGGATATAGAACAACTCGTAAGTAGGTAATTATTATTTATAATTAGAAACAGAATCGTCAGGGTCTCTCTCAACTTAAGTTAAACTGGTTAAGTACCTTCACGGAACATTCAAAATTCGTATTCTTTATGAGGCAAAATCATTGACGATGGTAATATTAACTTAACGCGTAAAGTTGAAAGGATTTTTGTTTCCGCAGTACCTATTTTCGTTATAAAATTATACAGGGTGTCCCAAAAGTACCACGCCACAGTGACACCGGAGGTAGGTCAGCTCAAGAGGAACCTAACCAGCCTAACATGACCTCAGTAAAATGACTTTATTTTTTTCAAATTGCTAGACCAATTGCAAATTAAAATTAAATTTGTCTAGCAATTTGAAAAAAATAAAGTCATTTTACTGAGGTCATGTTAGGCTGGTTAGGTTCCTCTTGAGCTGACCTACCTCCGGTTTCACTGTGGCGTGGTACTTTTGGGACACCCTGTATAGCAGATTTTCTTGCGTGAGTAACTTACGTAAATACAATGTTTAAAAGATACATAAACGGTTATTACAAAATTTTAATAACGTTTGACTAAGCAAAAACTGCTAAATCACGGGTCTTGAGATGGTCCACAAAGTATACCCTATACTTATACTTTCTAAGTATATAGTAAAACTAGCTTTCCGCCCGCGACTTCGTCTGCGGAGAGTCAGAACTTCTGTTGAAAGTACAGTTATAGTATACATGACATTCTAAGGCTTTAAAAAAAAAGTTTAGATCGTGAATTTTAAGTAAGCAGTCCACATAAACAACTTAAATTTTGTGGCGCTAACCTTCAAAACAACAAAATTGACATACAAAATAAATTCACTGTCTCTCTTTCACCATTACGTTTTTTTATACGATTCTAGATAAATTTGACACATTTCTATACAAACAATTAACCAACTTAACAGAAGATTTTCGAAAAACAACGAAGCTGTATATTTTCTGTATGTAATAATAATACCCATTTTCATATCTTGAAGGTATGTAACTTTGAATATTACATAATTTCGATACAAACTTTACAGTCAGTAGTCTTAGATCCCAAGTTAATAAATAGATAGTTAATAAATCAGAACATAAAAGTATTCGTTCCTGTAGAAACTTTGCAACCCCCTTTCATCCCCCAAGGGTTTGAATTTTAGTTATCACGTGACTCATTGTTTTCATTGCAGAGCAAGCATTTCTACCAAGTTTAAAGTAAATTTAAGCATACCAAATATTTTTTCCTAAACAAACTTTGCAACCCCCTTTTATCCCTAGGGGTTGAATTTTAGTAATCGCTGAAATACGTGTCACATTATTTGCATTGAAGAGCATTTCTACCAAGTTTCAAGTAAATTTGAGCATACCAAATATTTTTTCCTAAACAAACTTTACAACCCCTTTTCATCCCTCTAGGGGTTAAATTTTAGTAATCGCTGCGATACGTGTCTCATTATTTGCATTGAAGAGCGTTTCTACCAAGTTTCAAGTAAATTTGTCCATAAAAGTATTTTTTCCATTCAAACTGCAACCCCCTTTCATCCCTCTAGGCATTGAATTTTAGTAATCGCTCAAATAGGTATATGTCTGATTATTTGCATTGAAGAGCATTTATACCAAATTTCAAGTAAATTTGACCACAAAAGTATTTTTTCCATTCAAATTTTGCAATTCCCTTTCATCCCTCTAGGGGTTGAATTTTAGTAATCGCTGAAATACGTGTCACATTATTTGCATTAAAGAGCATTTCTACGAAGTTTCAAGTAAATTTGAGCATACCAAATATTTTTTCCTAAAAAAACTTTGCAACCCCCTTTCATCCCTCTAGGGGTTAAATTTTAGTAATCGCTGAAATACGTGTCTCATTATTTGCATTGAAGAGCGTTTCTACCAAGTTTCAAGTAAATTTGAGCATACCAAATATTTTTTCCTAAACAAACTTTGCAACCCCTTTTCATCCCTCTAGGGGTTAAATTTTAGTAATCACTGTAATACGTGTCTCATTATTTGCATTGAAGAGCGTTTCTACCAAGTTTCAAGTAAATTTGTCCATAAAAGTATTTTTTCCATTCAAACTGCAACCCCCTTTCATCCCTCTAGGCATTGAATTTTAGTAATCGCTCAAATAGGTATATGTCTGATTATTTGCATTGAAGAGCATTTATACCAAGTTTCAAGTAAATTTGACCACAAAAGTATTTTTTCCATTCAAATTTTGCAATTCCCTTTCATCCCTCTAGGGGTTGAATTTTAGTAATCGCTGAAATACGTGTCACATTATTTGCATTAAAGAGCATTTCTACGAAGTTTCAAGTAAATTTGAGCATACCTAATATTTTTTCCTAAAAAAACTTTGCAACCCCCTTTAATCCCTCTAGGGGTTAAATTTTAGTAATCGCTGAAATATGTGTCTCATTATTTGCATTGAAGAGCGTTTCTACCAAGTTTCAAGTAAATTTGTCCATAATAGTATTTTTTTCCATTCAAACTGCAACCCCCTTTCATCCCTCTAGGGATTGAATTTTAGTAATCGCTCATATAAATGTCTGATTATTTGCATAGAAGAGCATTTATACCAAGTTTCAAGTAAATTTGACCACAAAAGTATTTTTTCCATTCAAATTTTGCAATTCCCTTTCATCCCTCTAGGGGTTGAATTTTAGTTATCACTGATATACGTGACTCATTATTTCCATTTCAGAGCATTTCTACCAAGTTTAAAGTAAATTTGAGCATACCAAATATTTTTTCCCAAACAAACTTTGCAACCGCCTTTTATCCCTAGGGGTTGAAATTTAGAAATCGCTGAAATGCGTGTCTCGTTATTTGCATTGAAAAGCATTTCTCCCGAGTTTCAAGTAAATTTGACCATAAAAGTATTTTTTCCAATACAAACATTGCAACCCACTTTCATCCCTCTAGGGGTTGAATTTTAGTAATCGCTGAAATACGTGTCTCCTTATTTGCATTGAAGATTATTCCTACCAAGTTTCAAGTAAATTTGATCGTAAAAATATTTTATCTTTAAACACTTTGCAACCCCCCTAGGGGTTGAATTTTAGTAATCGCCGAAATACGTGTCTCATTATTTGCACTTAAGAGTATTCCTACCAAGTTTCAAGTAAATTTGATCATAAAAATATTTTATCTATACACACTTTGCACCCCTTTTTCATCCCTCTAGGGGTTGAATTTTAGTAATCGCTGAAATACGTGTCTCATTATTTGCATTGAAGAGCATTCCTACCAAGTTTTAAGTAAATTTGATCATAAAAATATTTTATCTATATACACTTTGCAACTCCTTTTCATCCCTCTAGGGGTTGAATTTTAGTAATCGCTGAAATACATGTCTCGTTATTTGCATTGAAGAGCATGCCTACCAAGTTTCAAATAAATTTGATCATAAAAATATTTTATCTGTAAACACTTTGCAACCCCCTTTCATCCCTCTAGGGGTTGAATTTTAGTAATCTCCGAAATACGTGTCTCTTTATTTGCATTTAAGAGAATTCCTACCAAGTTTCAAGTAATTTGATCATAAAAATATTTTATGTAGATATACACACTTTGCAACCCCTTTTCATCCCTATAGGGGTTGAATTTTAGTAATCGCCGAAATACGTGTCTCATTATTTGCATTTAAGAGTATTCCTACCAAGTTTCAAGTAAATTTAATCATAAAAATATTTTATCTATACACACTTTGCACCCCTTTTTCATCCCTCTAGGGGTTGAATTTTAGTAATCGCTGAAATACGTGTCTCATAATTTGCATTTAAGAGTATTCCTACCAAGTTTCAAGTAAATTTGATCATAAAAATATTTTATCTATACACATTTTGCAACCCCCTTTCATCCCTCTAGGGGTTGAATTTTAGTAATCGCTGAAATAGGGGTCTCATTATTTGCATTGAAGAGCATTTCTACCAAGTTTCCAGTAAATTGGACCATAAAAGTATTTTTCCCCATACAAACTTTGCAACCCCCGTTCATCCCTCTAGGGGTTGAATTTTAGTAATCGCTGAAATACGTGTCTCATTATTTGCATTGAAGAGCATTTTTACCAAGTTTCAAGTAAATTGGACCATTAAAATGTTTTTTCCCATACAAACTTTGCAACCCCTTTTCATACCTTTAGGGGTTGAATTTCGAAAAATCCCTTCTTAAACGACGCCTCCATTACAAAACCAACTTCCCCTCAAAATTCCAACTTTTTATCTGTATCGGTTTCGGCTGGGCGTTGATATGTCACCCGGGACATTGCCTTTTATATATATAGATAAAGCAATTTCTTATGTTATGGGTGTTAAGTACTGTCTAGTGATTACATACCTAGCCATTTATTGGACAAACGACATCAAATTAATACATGATTTTTAAAACAATAGCTGAAAACTAGAACTAAATAAGCTCAAATTAAACTATATCTAAGAATGGCCCCCGCTGCACTGTACCTGACGAAGATGCTGGCAACATTTCCTCGTTGAATGGCTAAACTAATTCGTTGAGCGAGGAAACTGCCAGCTCTTCGGTCTCCAGTAATGTCAAAGAGACGCATTGACTGATTTTATTTCAGTCTATAGGTATCAGAAAAAAAATCTTTGCACGTACCTAGTTGTATTGACTGTACTCCTCATTTCACAAATCGCATCCTCAAGTAATATATAGTCCACGACTTTAGTCTCCATTTACCAGACGTAAACAAGAAGGGTTGCTAACTCGCCCCGAAGTTCGCGGCGCCATCTATTATTCACGCCGCGAAGTAATAGAATATCTGAGTGGAGCCTGGCCTGATAAGTTTCCCATGGTAGAACAATCAAGTTAATGAGCCGGCGAACTTTGCCGGCGCGTCGTGTTCTGTCAAGATGAGATTATATCCAATACTTAAGTATCTAGGGTCGTATGAATAAACTGTACTTGAGTGAGACGCTTGCTCAAGACATGTCACAGAAAGGACAGGTTTCTATACAAAGTTGAGTTGAGGTTTACTACTTTCAAATCTGTTATTTTTATAATCATTTATTCCCTACCATGACCCTACAGAGGCTCTACTTTGAAATCCGTAATTCGAACTTCATCTATTGCTATCCCTTTTGCTCTCGACGCGTCACTAAATTGCAAGAAAGTGACGGGGCGATCCGAAGCTCGAATTACTGATTTCAAAGTAGATCCCCAGGTGCTGTGGGAAGGGCATCCCACTCAAGAAATGGTCAAATGAAATAGGTATAGTCGAACTCAGAGGTAACTGAACATTTTATTACCTTGTCGCAGTAACATATTAATGTGAGAGTGGTTTGATTTGGGTTTATCAATAGCTGCGACAAGGTGCTAAAATGTATAGCCTGCTTCTCGGTTCGACCGTACTAACATACGAGATACTTAGGGTTGTATATACTAGTTAAAGTTAAGTTGGTTAGTTGTAGGTAATTTAAACCACTTTCACTTTAAAAAGATAAAAGATGTTTATTCTGTAAGTAGGCCGCACGGGCAACTACACGACAAAAATCTACCAGCGCTTCCCAAGAGACCACTGCTGAGAAGAAACGCCGCAAGAAACTCAACAGTCAGTCAGCCAGTCACTTTAATACGTTACTGCAGCAAAGTACTAAGATGTACAGCTACTTCTTAGTTTGACAATACCTTACCTAACATGACCACATTCGTTATTTTAATGGCCGTTATTTAATAGTACCTATCGTAAACAAATGGTCTCGAAAATAAGTTTGTGTCAAAAATTTCATTTTTGGGACAAGTTTTTATTGCCGAATTGCAAGATTTGATTTGATTTGATTTGTTCATACATACAGTCGCGAACTTTAATTTGGTTCCCACCTTAGGTCCAAAGTCAATCTGACATTCTACAACAATAAGGTTGAGTTTCCTAAAAGTTACAAATGACTTGACATCTCTAATGACATTCACGACTTCAAGCATATTTTTCTTGAAATGGGTCACAAATTAACGTTCGTGATAGTACATCTGCATAAATATATATGTACGTACATTGCAAGTTAAATAAAAGCTTATAAAAAAGCTAAGACTTAATAAAATAACATTTAAGTAATAATTGTTCTAAATTGAAATCACATCACACCATACCATCAAGCAGTCATCAAAATGGATCTATCGGCGCCTTGTCCTTACTAACCAGGTACATAGTAGGTATAAACTATGCCATGTATCTCCACGTTTCAACAACTCCATACCATAAGGAATATTCATGACTTTTTTTCAACAAAATCCGATTCATGGAACAAATTTAATTTATATATGAAAAAAACATTTTTTTCAATATCAATAAATAGTTATATAAGCCAGCAAAAATTTGTTCCTATCTCTTTCTAGCAAAACAAAATTAAACATGGAGTTTATATGGCCGACCTGTTAGGTACATTATGACACAGTGCATATCGGATCTTTGTCTAATCACTGTCTCATTAGCAGTTTAAAATGCTTGTAAGTATCATCCGTATTTCTTGGCCGATTTTAATTTTAATTTCACTTTTGGTGATATCTTTTACGGTATTCTCATAGTTTGTTGAGTAACGCTATGTAAAAAATTCAGGCATATTCCCGAATTTGAATACAAAGATTCGATCACTTCAACGTCGTACATATAAATCCTATGTCGTTTGCGTCGGAGCCCTCGACGTGTTTCGCGAGCCTTTGTAGGTCATCGCGAGCCTGCCGGCCGGCGATAACGAGCGAAGCGAGAGAGCTCTCGAGCGAGGCTTGTTACAGCTGCCTAGACATTAGAGACGCTTCCTACTCCTAATTAATATTACATATTGCATAGAGCCACTCAAAGTTGAAATAACACGGACGGCCCTTTGCCCAGAACTTAATAAGTTTTACCTACTTATAGCAAATTGTGGTCGAGAGGCGATTATTTAAACGTATACATACATATATATGTGTATTTATATGATTTGCTCCATTAATCAAATTCAAATTCAAATTTCATTTATTTCAAGCATTTGCTAAGACTATACCTGAACCACAAATTACTTCTTGGCTTCGCTTTACGCTAAAAAGGGGCCTAATAAACTTATTTTAAGTAAGATGCTCCTCTCAAGGCGCGTCTGAAATAACAGTCTATGACGTGACGTTTACTAGGTGTCTTGAGATGGGACGGGTACCTTACTTGAGATCAGTTAATTAATCCGGCCGCTAGTCTAATCGTAGCCATAACTCGGAGCCTCGTGTCAATAGGCACGTGCCTTTCAGCTCGAGCTCGCTCCAGCCGACTGCACTCGTTTAGCTCTCGATCTCGCTCGAGCCCTCGCCAGTAATCAGGTCGAGCACCAGTCAGCTTCAGCCGAGTGTTACCGAGCTGCAACTCAGCGATTTGAACGATGTTTTGTAAATAGGCATCGAGAGCGCTATAAGCATTGTATTTGAATGAACAGTACTCATTTAAGTTTTGAATACTTAGTAATTTTCATTCCGCGTCGTGATCTTTGCCTCGTTCGGATAGTAAGAAGGTAGTAGTGCTTCGACCTTACCGGCAAGAAATTTTGTGTAACTACCTAATTAGACTGTACTAAGTACTAAATGTAAATCAATCTACTTAGTTTAGACTCTTTACATTAGTTTCATTGGTCTCGATAAGCAGATGATGGCGATGCAAAAAAAGTACAGACTGCAAAGAAAGGATGGCTCATTTTTTTTAACAGAACCCTTTTAGTGTCAGCTTAAATATACCTACTTAGTCGTTAGTGCCGTCTACCTGCGTGACATACACAACCATTACCTTTAAAACGAGCGTAATTGTTTCAGTTGCGTGCGACTCATGTATTTTGGGTCACTAATTTCAACTGCTCTGGGATGAGTTGGACTTTTGTATGCAGCAGACACTACGCGTCTCACAACCCATTTTTTTTTACTCTAACCCAAAAACATTTATTGACGTCCTGGCAACTTCAACAAACCCCTAAGCGGTTCTCTGTCCTCATGAGCCTGTGTCCGCAGCCACGGGCGAGTGGGAGCGGCTGGCCTGCCGAGGAGACGCGCCCCCGTCCCTGCAGGAGCACAGCTGCACGGCGCATGGAGCCAAGCTGTACGTGTTCGGGGGGGAGGCCGGCGCGCTGGGCGAGACGCCGCTCTGGCTCTACGATACTGAGGTATATGTGCTACCAATGGACATTGCATTGTGTGTTTAAAAACACGTAACAGAGGGTTCTCGGTCGCACTAACAAACTACTCAGACGCGGGTTTTGTATATGAAAAGTTTGTTCAATAGAGATAGACGTGCGAGTAAGTACGCGTGCTTAAAGCTCGACGACCTTTTTCGCCTGTGTTTACCTTTAGAAGTTTACTTAGGGTGACACACGGGCGAGTAAGGTCGCCGAGCCATAAGTACGGCGTACTTACTCGGACGTCTATCTGGGACTTAAATTTGATGAAATGGGGTTATCTGTTTCATTATTGGATTCAAACTGTATGTTGAAAATCAATAAAGACCTACTAACAATAAGTGCAGACTTCTTTGAACGAAATTCCTGCTCGTGTTTACAACTATAGATACCTATTTACAATCAATCAAATTTATTGCTGTTCCACTAAATAACTTTATCAAAGTATATTGCGTGAGAAGTATCTTCAAATTACCTTTTATTGTATCACTTTGATAAAGGTAACAAATTGGTAGACTGTTCGATGTATAAGCCTTTCAGCAGAACCACTTTTTGAAACCCACACATCATATCATTGTGTCTCGTTTCCAGCTAGGAACGTGGCGCAAGCTGCCCGGCCAGCCCGCGCCGGCGACGCGGCGCGCGGCGCGGGGCGCGCGCGGGGGCGGCGCGGGCCCGCGGGGGCGGCGCGGCCACTCGGCGCACGCGCTCAAGGACTGCCTGCTCGTCTTCGGAGGGTACAAGGACCTGCGGGGGTCCACCAATGAGCTGTGGGCGTTCCATTATGGTGAGCAATCAGGATTGGGAACCAGTGTTTTTATCCTCAGTATCAACCTTAAAAAAGAGTATTGCATTGATTCCTAAACCCAAAATGGACGTTATGGGACGGATGTGACGTTCAGGAATGGACTGAATCATGATGATCTTGTCATTAAAGCATGCTGTATGTTTAGAGTCGGAGTCGTGGCACCAGGTGCGCACCGCGAATGCGGGCCCGGCGCGGCACCGACACGCTGCCGCGCTGCACGACGCGCGGCTCTTCGTACACGGCGGACAGAGCGACCTGCGCGCCTGCGCCGACCTCTGGCACTATGACACCAGTCAGTACCACACTACTCATTCTCACCACCTTTTTATCGCTGTATAGCAACACCAGCGACATCTCGTGTCAAGTAGAAAGCAACCATGATCTACGCCAGCGCCATCAGATGGTCCGTTAGCAGATCTGGTTCTGGCAGTGCGCATCGTAAGTAGTAGTTTCTTCGGTTCCTGCTACTGTTATAAACTGTGGCTATAAACTGTGTCTATAAACCTGTCCGTTTTGCTGCTTGTATTTGGCAGGTAGAGTTAATTCAGCGTGTGTTCGCAGTGTCCCGCGTGTGGACGGCGGTGCGGCTGGCGCGCGGCGCGCGCGCGGCGCCCGGCCCGCGCGTCGGCCACGCCGGGCTGCGCGCCGGGGGACACTTCTACATCTTCGGGGGGGAGGCCGACGGACACCCTACTAACGAGCTCTGGAGGTTCCACTTCGGTAAGATACCGATAGCTAAATACTTTGAGGAGAAACACTTAAAGACACTTAAAACACCCACGACTCAGAAACAAAGACTCGCGCTCATCACAGAAATACCCATACCAGACCAGAGACCGCTCGGTTCGTAGGCAGGATCACAGGACCTGTGTCTCGCTCTACCAACTAGGGTAACGCGTCATTCAAACCGCTTTTTCCAACCATCTTCACCCCACTTAAATTGTTTGTTTTTCCAGCTACAGAAACATGGGAGCGCATAGTCCAGAGTGTGAACTGTCCGTCTCCGCGCGTGGACGGCTGCGCGCTGCTGGTGCCGCGCGCTCCGCGCCGCGCCCGCGCCGCCCCCGCGCCGGCCCCCGCGCGCGCCGAGCCGCCCGGCCTGCTGCGCGAGCTGTCGCGCCTCTCCTCGCTGCACATGCGGCGCGCCGCTCGCTGCTCCTACTCCGCTCTCGGCCAAGACTCGACGGAGTCCCTCGCGCTCTCGAAATCCCAGTCCTCCTACGTCATCGAGCGAACGGCGGACCCGGGCCCGCGCGAGGCGGACGAGGCGGAGCGCTCCCGCTGCGACATCTCGCGCGAACCGATCTCCGTCCCGGACTTCGCCGACATGGTGCTCCCGACTCCCGTGCTGTCCCCCGTCGAAGCGACGAAACTGGTCTACTTGGATTCGGACGAGGAGGAGGACATGAAGAGAGAGATCGAGAGCGACCGCAAGAACGACATTCCGATGAGACGGGTCGAGCGCAAGACCGTTGTCGTGATGCCTAAGTCGGCGTCGGTGAGGTTCAGCAAAGAGGTCACCAGCGCGGACGAGGAGGGGGAGCTGTCCACGTCCGACTACGCGAGCGCCGAGCGCGTGAATAGACTTTCGGGGGTGTCTCTCGGTTTCTGCAACCCGCACTACCTCGGGCCGGACGTCAGGGCGCTGGGGGCCGCGCTGACGCCGGACTCCGGCGTCGGCGCCGGCGACATCGAGCTGCACGACCTGAGCGACCGCCGCGCGCGCAGCGCTCAACGGAACTCCGGCGACTCCCAGCTGCACTTACTGTTGGTTGGAGGAAGGGAGCCTCCGCATGTGGCGCGTTTACAAAGCCCGCTCTCCCTCTGGACCTACCGTCTGTTGTAAAACTTTACGTCCGTTTAGTAATTTTTTTCGAGTACCTACTGTTGACGTTCAAAGTAAAATTCTTATAAGTAGTACCTATTACTACAGCGTCATTTCTATGAATAGTGATTTGAATCCAGGAAGGCGCGCTCCACCACTCAAATATGTATAATAGTTTTTAGTTAACTCGTTCCTTTTTAGGGTTCCGAACCTCAAAAGGAAAAAAACGGAACCCTTATAAGATCACTTTGTTGTCCGTCTGTCCGTCCGTCTGTCAGTCTGTCAAGACCCTTTATCTCGGGAACCCGTAAAGGTATCGAGTTGAAATTTAAACCATATACTCAAATCTACAGTCCCTTGAAGCTGTGAAAAAATCAAACTTATACATTTACGTAAAAAGATACGGCCGTTTATGTCGCAAAAAACGTGTATTTCGACACTCTCGAGGGAATCAAAATGTATAGGGTATTTCCCATTGACCTAGAACTATGAAATTTGGCAAGTAACACCGTCTTTTACTACAAGTATAGGAAAAAATCTGAAATCTTTACATTTTTGGTTAAATCACAAAAAAAACGGGGTCTTTATGCAAGGAACGGCGGCGGTGCAAATTTTGAATTGAGTTGACCCTGTCATGTGCGGAACCCTCGGTGGGCGAGTCCGACTCGCCTTGTCCGGTTTTTTAAACTTGTGTATGAAAAATCGTCACTAAGGATCGACTTAACCGTGATTAACTAACTTTGAGTTTTGAGTACGACCGTTAATGTCATTAAATGCGGTCATTGCATTCTGAAACTCTTTTTGTAAAGCATAGGTAGATAGAGCGTTACTCTACTGTACACTCTGATCTTAATGATTTTTAGTATTTTATGATCTTAAAATACTCCTGGCGCGTTGGCCGTTAGTGTAGCATAATTAGGTATCGTAACGTCCATCTTCTAAGGATAACATTAGTTGTACGGTCTCGCCCTGCGTCGTGATGCCAACTCAAGTATTATTACCTTTTGTAACTCTATTTAAGTTGTTGACATTTTGTGCTGTTAGCCTTTTTTTAAATTAATTTTAGGTGAATTAAGTACAAGTTTGATAAGTCAAATTTGACAGATTTCAGCCGAGTACAATTCTCAGGTTTTAAGGTTATAAAATCGTAAATGACAGCTATCAAAATCCTTTTGTATACAGATAAGTGAGATAAGTATCTACTAAAAGCACACTAAAAGTTAATCACAAAATATAAGTCTGGTGGTGTGTTTGTTTATTAAAATAGGACGCGGCGCCAATAATGGCTTACTTAATCAAGTAGGTATATTTCTCGCGACGACCGCCTATGCGTCGTCCTTCCACACAACACAAATCATAGAGCTAATGAAAAGCAAAGAATACCGTTAAACGCTTACAAATAAATACCTACTGTCCGGTCAGACTTATATTTTTGGTAAAACTGTACTAGGTAAATACTGGTTAAGTTATTCGTTCAGAAATGACTATTTTTGAACTTTTGTTGTTCTTTTGCCGCATATTAGCATTCGCTAAGACTGATAGCGTAGCGTAGCGTTGACTGTATGTGCGCCTGTTTCTCGTTTGTTCTGTTGTCTGTACTTAGTTGGTGTAGGTATTCCAGACAACTTGTCCATGAATGTGAGGTTAATAAACGTACATGTCCATTAATATTGTAGTTTATTTCTTAAACTGGGGCTCTATTCTGCTCGGTAAAACGATATTGCTTTTGAATTGTTATCACATTGCCAACGTTACTATACTTACCTAGATCTTATTTACTTGACAGTAATAGCGGGTGAGTTAAAATCAATACGAAACATGTCAAAAGCATTATGGTTTTACCGAGCAGAATGGAGCCCCTGGGTTTGTCACCCATTACTGGGCGAAGACCTCCCCTCTCCTTTTCCACATGTCCCGATTCTTGAGGCTGCTCAGACTGAAGGTTACTTTCCACAGTAGCGGATTGCCATATGATTGCCACATATTAAGAAAAGCAAATGCTACGAACCCCGTGCGCCCGTTTCCCTGACCTCGAGACAACCTAATGGTGCTGATAGACTTGAGCACATTCGCTAGAATGCTACTCTCTCAGCACCTTACAGCAAACCAACATTGAAACGGGCCCCTCGCTTCTCGCTCCGCTGGTGGAAAATAGTAGATTGTTCAACAAGGGACTAAAAAAGCCATAATGACGCAAGATGTTTAGCCACGCGAGCGGAGCGTAGTTCGAGCAACGAAGACCAAATACTGCCTCTCGGGGGAAATAATTCGTGTATAAGCGAATTTTGGCATAGTTGTACGGAATGGTGTTTTAAACCACATACTAAAAGTACTGACGGGTGGGGGTGGAGCGTTCGGGTGGGGGGGGGACTAAAGGTCCCTTTTTTTAGTTTTTCGTAAATAACTCGTAACCGGTGGCCCATAGCAAAAAGTTTTCCATTACATGATTAATCTGCATAAAATTCTCTACAAAAAAGTTTTAGACATTGTTTCTCTGGGATCAATATTTAATGAGATATGGAGGGAAGAATGATTCCCGAAAGGCCATAATCGGTTTTCCATTGTAAGTCGGCCCTTATATCAAATGAGCTCGGGTTTTTTTTGTGAGTGCCTCTTATAGTGAAAATTATTTATGCTGAGTATCAACATCTTAATTGTGACAGTTCGCGACTTATGATTTTTTTAAGTTTTTTTTTAAATTTCCTTTTTTTCGGGATGTATTCAAGCGATTTGGTTCAAACTTTGGGATGATGTTCTTTTTATAGATTTGCATCGCCTCCCAAAAAACAAATACTAGTTATCAAATAAAAAAAAGAAAATAAAGACCAAATAAAAAAGATGCATTTTTTTTTCTGTATTCAATAAACTCGTGAATAAGCGAATTTTGGCATAGTTGTAGGGGATGGTGTTTTAAGCCACATACTAAAAGTACTGATGGGTGGGGTAGAAGCTAACGGGTAGGGGGGGGGGGGGGGGTGTAAAGGTCCCTTTTTTTAGTTTTTCTTAAATAACTCGTAAACGGTGGCCCATAGCAAAAAATGTTCCATCACATAAATAATCTGCATAAAATTTTCTACAAAAAAGATATTTACACTTTTTTACTGGGATCAACATTTAATGAGACATGGAAGGAAGAAGATGGACAATAAAAAACAAACTTACATTTCTTTAAGTATGGCAGGTATATAAATAAAAATAAAAATCCTAATCCTAGTAATATTATAAATGCGAAAGAGAGTGTTTTTCTTGACCATCCAGAATCCAAATAGGCTTGGTTAGGTTAAGTTATTTTTTAACCACCCAGTACCGAAAATTAACCATGTAAAAATTAAACAGGTACAATCATTATTTTTCGACCACCCAGTACTAAAAATTAATCAAGTAAAAAATTAAATACCGATGTACACTAACTATTCTTAATTACCTATTCAACTTTAGAAGTAAAAACTAATTGGACACTTACATCTACCTAGTAAGTACCTACTATACTTTACGCACTAACATCTAAATCGTAAAATTCGTTCAGTGTGAAATTGTGCGACTTTAGTTTATACATGGAAGTATAATATACTGCGACAAAGTTCTTTGCAGGGAGTGTAAATAGGAGCGGCAAAGCCCGCTCGCACTCAATCATCGAAGACCTTCGTCCTTCTTGCTTTGTTTAGGACATTGTCAGTTTGTATTATTCAATACAAAATTAAGATAAAAAAAACATTTCATTACAAACGATGGTAAAACACACAAGCGACAAATTTGGCATGATTATTATGTACATAGTACTAACACCAAAAAAACAAAAAAAAACTGAAAACCGGTCAAGTGCATAATGGTTTTTACGCATAATGTATCATTACGCATAAAACCTTTTGTCATAAAACGGTTTTTACAATAGAAAGGGTTTTGTTTTAATTATTATTATAACCTAACCTTACCTAATTTAACTTAATCTACACAACGGACGTTTATTAACTTCGGCAATGTCAGCCTAAAAGAGTGTTATGACAAACGATTCTATGCGTAATGATACATTATGCGTAAAAAAATTATGCGTGTCAAAGGAGTCCCGTTTAAAGCACCGGCGTCCTCTAAAACTATGCTAAAATTCGCTTATAAACGAGTTTTTTCCCCTGATTTTGCCTTATTGCTTAGGGTATTGGCCACACATATTGCTGATTTTTGATAGGAAGTACCGCCTGGAAAATTTTGTTATTTTGGCAAGTAGTAGTGCCAATGTATGGTCTATTCTGAGAAAAAAATCTAGAGGTGTCACTATTTCACAACCACATAAAAAATAATGTTTATTTTTTATTTGGTCTTCATTTTCTTTTTTTTATATGATAACTAGTATTTGTTTTTTGGGAGGCGATGCAAATCTATAAAAAGAACATCATCCCAAAGTTTGAACCAAATCGCTTGAATACATCCCGAAAAACAGGAAATTTAAAAAAATCTTAAAAAAATTATAAGTCGAGAACTGTCACAATTAAGATGTTGATACTCAGCATAAATAATCTTCACTATAAGAGACACCCACAAAAAAAGCCCGAGCCCATTTGATATAAGGTCCGACTTACAATGGAAACCCGATTATGGCCTTTCGGGAATCATTCTTCCCTCCATATCTCATTAAATATTGATCCCAGAGAAACAATGTCTAAAACTTTTTTGTAGAGAATTTTATGCAGATTAATCATGTAATGGAAAACTTTTTGCTATGGGCCACCGTTTACGAGTTATTTACGAAAAACTAAAAAAAGGGACCTTTAGACCCCCCCCACCCGAACGCTCCACCCCCATCCGTCAGTACTTTTAGTATGTGGTTTAAAACACCATTCCCTACAACTATGCCAAAATTCGCTTATACACGAATTATTTCCCCTGAGTTTGCTTCGTTGCTTGAGCTAGCGAGGGTAGCTATAGCTAGTGTCATTATGGTTGTTTATTTAGTCTCGCGTTAAACACTCTACTTCTTACTTTGAATTCGAGGAAAAAAACGACGTCATACAAAATTACAATATTGTTCCGCGCTTTTTTCACCATATTGCATCTAAGCTCGTCTCGTAAGGCTCTCTTGTCTAAGCTTTAATTATTTCCAAGAAAATAAAAATACTTCTTCATTTTACTTTTTTATTTACGTAGTCTTTACATATAATATTAATTTAATTGCTAGCGTCTACTTAAAACGTTCACTCTAACGCCTATCCTACTTTTCGCGTAGACATGCATTAGTCATCTATCTAAAAGTATAAGTTTAAAATACCCTTATGAACTACTCTGTTACTTTAACACAGAAGACGAAGAAACATTGTATTTATGTTTTCCCTATACTTGATTTATGCACTTATAAAACGTATCAGTTCTTTACTAAAAGGTAGTTTTAATCATTCATAGTCAATGTGTTCTTGACAGTCCGTAACATGTATAATATAATCCCGGAAACATTACAATACATGATGAATAAATGTGCCGAGTGGCATTATCACTAGGCGGAGGGAGACAGCTACAAGTTTGTAGCTATTTGCCATGACAGCTAACAAAGAAAATATTTCAAGATTCTGAGAACCGCATCCTTCCCAACCTTCCCCTAAAATCTAAACCATAATACGTGAGACAAGCTCGGCCAAGTGACAGATCAAGGGTTACCAAGGTTAGATGAAATCAAATAGGGATGTGGCCAATATAAATATTCGGTATACTGTACTATATTATTGTTTGCAGTCGGAATTTTTGTACAAATTCGGGAGTATTATTGTTGCAATTTTCATTTTCACGTAAAAAACGCCACCCTCTGCATAGATCACTCCAACACTTTTACTTGTTCCACAATACCAATTTATTTTTTTGTGACTTCGATCACACAACACTACCGTTGTCTCACGGATTATGGTTTAGGTACGATTCAGTATCATTTTCAGCCAGGTCTTCTTAAAATGGTTCTCGATTCCGGATCTGGCAGCCGCTTCCCTGACGCGCCCCGAGGGAAGGCCGGCGCGCGGCGAGCGCACTAGAGCTCCTGCTGCATGGGCGTGGGCGCGTCGGGGAACTGCACGCCGAACAGCGCCGCGCAGGCCGAGCGCGCCGCCGAGCGACGCGCCTCCTTCTTGTTTGACGCTGGAATTACAACACAAGTTAAGCATACTCAAATATTGCTAGAAGTAACCCTATTTTATTTGTGTTATTACAGTTCACTATTTTGGCCAGGGTTTTGTGTGTTAAGGGGCTTCTAAACGGGCCATATTTTCACTGCAATATGTGGCCGGCAACTATTGGTGTCCCTCTCTTACTCCTTTGTTAGAGAAAGACACCAATAGTTGCCGGCCACATATTGCAGTGAAAATATGGCCCGTTTAGAAGCCCCTTTATATTAAGAGCGTAAGTAAACAAGCCCGATATTTTGGCCGCTAACTGCCGCACTCAGGGACGTCAATTAAATTTAATGCTTGATTAAAGTAGCTGCTGTCACTTTCTTTGCTATAGCAATAGAATAAGTGTAGTGTTCACCAACAATTAAACGGACGATTAGCGGTTTAACGGTTGTCAAATGTATTGACTAACAGCTGATTAAGACTTAACCGTGTATTAAATTGGTTTGTGAACTAGGCCCTAAGACAATACGTTACTAAACAAGCGTTAAATTATTTGATGTCTCTTAGTGCGGCAGTAAGATGGATAATATTGTGGTCCGCATGTTCCGCCTCACCCTTGCCGATGTAGGTGGCGCCGTCGACGTCGACGCCCATGGTGAAGAGCATGGCCTGCGGCTTGTCGCCGGTGACGGCCAGCTCGCGGTACTCGAGGCCGGGCCGCATGTAGGTGAGCAGCATGCAGGGGTGCAGCGAGGCGGCGTTGGGCGGCAGCTCCTTGCGCTTCATGGGCGGCTTGGGCTTCGGCGGAGTCGGCACCACGTGATCCAATGCCGGCTGCTCGGATCCCTGCTGCTGAGAAAACAATTCACATTGTAAGAAACTCTGCATACCCTACACACCTTTGGCTATTGGACTAGGAGTGCAGACCAGTGGACATATATTTCTCATCTGGCAGGGAAGAATACCCCAATAGTTCGTACTCTAATAGTCAAATAGCCCAAAAGTGCCCGGACAAGTGGGAACAACCTCACACCTTACATTATTTTATTTTTGAGTAATACAAATTTAAATTTAATTGGAGGACCCTTGTTGACTAGGTAACTTCAAACTAGGGACATGCCCATTTCTTGCTTTTTCGAGATTTCTCAACAAAAAACTCAAGATTTTTAAGAAATTTCAGCACAGCAACGACTGCCGGTGTCTGCGACCGTCACCAGGTCGTCGATCCACCCAGTCCACTCTTCTCAATATAAAATGACATCTTGTTACATGAACGTTTGTCTATACTCACACCAGCAGGGTTGGCCTTGAGCTGGGGCACCTTGATGCCCTCGTACTCCCACTCCGAGAACAGCTTGTGCAGCGCGAACGACGCCAGCTGGATCATGGGCAGCGCCTCCTCGGTTTCTCCGTTGGAAGTTTCGGCGGGAGTGTCTGTGCCTTGAGCTGTAGTTCCTGTGGCTTGAGCTGAGGTATCTATAAAATAGGATGTGTATAGAAACCCGAAGCTGCATAAAAAGAGAAATCTTTTTTTTTTAAGTAAAGAAGAAAAATGTTTTATTGCCCAATCAGCATCACAATTGTGTTTAAAGTTACATTATAATGTTTAGCTGTTGCAAAATAGTAAGACACAGCGCTCGTTTACAGTTTGAACTGTTAAGTTTTATGTCATGTATAATGCAAGTGTCACAATCCAATAACAATTAAAAACATCGCAAAATGTGTATCTTGCCGTGCGTTGCCTTGGATTTATGAGTCAAAATGAAATATTGCCCATCAATGTAGCTTCATATTGCTAATGTTTAAGGATTTCATTGATGAACTTTAATGAGGATTTTTACAGCTGCATACAGTTGTGTAACCAACACAATAATAATGGCGGAAGCGCCATCGACAATAAGGTCCCTTTCAGAGATAATATTAACGCCACATATCAGTTTTATCTTTTGCTAAAGGAAAACATGTTATTTACCTTCCTTGACCTCAGTGGTGAAGGCTTTGGTCATGCGCTTAATGATGAGATCACGAATGGCCTTCTCGGCCGCCGCGTTACGTGCGGATAGCTTGTTCTCTCCTGCAAGAAAGATAATAATTAATACACATAGACAATCAAAAGAAGTATTGAAAGGAAACGCGGTCGCAGAGACACGATGTACGCACCATATCCCTTGTAAATGTTTCCATCGAGAGTGAGATCTGCGCAGAAGCTGTGCGCACTGGCCGCCTTATAGAACTGCGAGGCGGCGGGCTCCACCTTGAATTGCTGTAACAAAACATTATCTAAAAATCTCTACAAAACAAGAAGGTACTTTTCGCATCAAAAAATTTACAATCATAAAAACTTACACAAGACAGAGACAAGACCAATAACCAACAACCGGCATTTCATCTTAAAGACCTAGTAATTTATTTGCAATCAAATATTATAATGTTCATGGGCTTCCACTTACCGCCAGTAAGGAGCTTCTAAACGGGCCATATTTTCACTGCAATATGTGGCCGGCAACTATTGGTGTCTTTCTCTAACATACGAGTAAGAGAGGGACACCAATAGTTGCCGGCCACATATTGCAGTGAAAATATGGCCTGTTTAGAAGCTCCTTTAGACAAAGTGTGCATGTTTGGCTCCATTAAAGGATTTGATGTTTTCACTTACAATAAAATGTGTAAAGAGAGAAATGCGAGTGCTTACGGTGGCGAGCTGCTCGTTGGGCATCATCTCGTTCAGCACCATGAGGGCGTTCTTGGGCGTGAGCAGGCGCCGCAGGTTCTCGTTCTGGCGCCGGCGGCGCTCCTTGTTGCTGATCTTCTTCACTGCAGCCAACATATTTATTAGCGTGTACATTTGCAGGTAAGCTGCTAACAGATTATCGCTCAGTCGATTATGCAAAGTGACAATAGTTGGGCTTCCGATCTCGGTATACCCATCCCGGAGATTTTTCAGTTCCTCTGACTAAGGGGTTAAGTTGGCGGAATTGACAATTATCAAGATACGGAGTAGTTTCGCTGAGGACATTTATTACATTTAGTAGGAGGCCTATGTCCTGAAGTGGCCGAACTATGCTGAGCAAGAAGAAGATAGTTAAGTCGACGAGGTTACAATTAAAATGTTACTAAAATAGGTATGGCGATGGTCTTACGAGGCCTTCCGGGCTGTTTGGAACTAATCTCGAAATACACTAAACCCTAATACGACCTAAGATCTAAACGACCTTTTCTCATAAGGGATGAAACCCGGATGGATTTGGTACCAAAAAGAGCGGTTCTCAATTTATACTATTGTCAATAAGACCTAATTTCAAATGAACCGAGTCGCATTTGAACTTAATCCCAAAAAGTCTAATTCCCAAAATACACTAAAATAAATACACATGGAAATATCAAAACACACGATTCTCATAATGACTAATTTTCAAATCGTCCTAATCCCAAAATACATTAAATGTTTGATTCGGCAGTTTTTGCACCGTTTTTGACGCAAGCTCCACACACCAATGCTTAAAAAACGGTGACGGTACGGAATCGCAGTGACGCGTCGTATCAGCAACGTTTTTGACGCACGCTCCCCACACCGCTGCTTAAAAAACGGTGTCGTTGCTTAAATAAACGACGAGGTCATAGTAACAACATGGCGCCGTTTTTGACGTACCGTAATATACGCACCGTTAAGCATTGGTGTGGAGGGCATGCGTCAAAAACGGTACGGATACGACGCGTCCGGAACAATTGACCGACTTGAGCCTGGGACATGTGACTGCCACATCTTTTTTAAAAAATATCATCAGCTTAAAAAAACGACTGAGATAAATTGTCATTGAATTTCACTTAGCCTTTACACGCATCTAGTCAGGAACGCAAAATACCAGTTAGACAAAAAGCCAGAAACGCAGAAGGCCAGAAACGCCGAAGGCCAGAAACGCAAAAGGCCAGAAACGCAAAAGGCCAGAAACGCAGAAGGCCAGAAACGCAGAAGGCCAGAAACGCAGAAGGCCAGAAGAAAACCCTTCAGACCCGTGTCTCCCCTGGTCAACCCCCTGTGGGAGACATCAGGTATCTTTAGTACTGGTGTCTCCCCTTGCTGCCCATCGGTACTAGGTTCTCAATCATATTTGAAGTACTCATGCATCCCCTGTCAGGTATGACTTACACCTTTAAAATATAATTAAAGTAACGATTTTAAAGTATTTTATGTTTTACAGTGTCAGTAAGTCGATTGTGTGTGATAGTTAAAACTGTGAAAAACTGAGTCCTTATTTGATACGTCTTTCGGCTTGTTGCTTCCGGCTTGTTATGTCCGGGCTTGGAATGTAAAAATATTGTCAATATTCTAAATTACCTGAGTGCTTCCCATTTGTTCCATAGAACTGTGACGTTTTGTTTTTTTTTTATTATTAGTGTATAAAAATACTTTACTTTAATTTGAAGTTAAATAAATATATATTTGAAACTAAGACTTACATTTATTATAAAATAGCCGTCAAGGTAAAACTAATATAATCCAAGACATGTCTAAAAATATTAATGTCACGCGTATAATACGCATTAAAATCGAATAAATTGTCTTCGGCGTTTGCTATTTCGTCCCAATCTTCCGTAGTTTTTTCCCAAATGAAATGAACACACCCATGTATTGTACAAATTGTATTTCACCAAGAGCCTTGCCTGAACGGAAGCATTATCGGAACATCGTATAGGTCGGTGTAGGGACAGCCGCCGAATAAACATGTAGTCCACTCCGGTGTTCTTCGAAGTGGAACCGCATTTTCGTTTTCTTGGGGTGCTGGAATTTTGCCACTCATCATGAAAATAATTTTTCACAGTTTTAACTGTCACACACAATCGACTTACTGACACTGTAAAACATAAAATACTTTTTCTACTCGCGTACTATAAACCGCTAATATTGATATCGTTAATGGTGTCAGAATACCACCTATAGCGTAACCGAAGCGTAAAAACAATTCTATAATGAGCGTTGCCATGGTAATAACAGTTCTATAATTTATTATAGCATTGTTATTACCATGGTAACGGTCATTCCGGATATCAGTCTTGGCGTTTAGTTAACACTTGACATCCTAATAATTTGTATAATAAACCGTTAAAAACATTTAACACCAATAACAATTACGTATATTAAAAACAAAATTAATTTTATGAGTAATTATGTGTTTAAAATAACATTTTTATTCAATTACTAAAAATAGATGGTTAATATCCATCGATTTGTTATTTGGTTACCATGGTTACGTTCAATATGGATATTAACAAAATGGCGTTTCGGTTGGCATTCCAACTTGTTTATGATATTTGATAGAACTGTTTTTACTATCTATTAAAATTCGCATGAAATTTGTATACATTTATCAATAAAATTCACAAACTATTACCGCGCATCGGAATAGTGAAAATGTCTTCGATGACAAGTAATTTGTTAGCAGAAAAATCGAGTAAAGTATACGAGAAAAGTTAGCGATTGTTTATTTTTATCATTATCATTTTAAGCTTGTAGAAAAAGTTATGTATGCAACGGTTCATAATTAGCTCTTAAGGTACTCGTGCCTGTAATTAGAGCGCTCGCAAGCTCGCGCTCTAACCTCGGCTCTCGTACCTTAAGAGGCTTCATTATGTACCAGTTACATAAATAACTATTAAAATCGTTACTTTAATTATATTTTAAAGGTGTAAGTCATACCTGACAGGGGATGCATGAGTACTTCAAATATGATTGAGAACTTAGTACCGATGGGCAGCAAGGGCAGACACCAGTACTAAAGATACCTGATGTCTCCCACAGGGGGTTGACCAGGGGAGACACGGGTCTGAAGGGTTTTCTTCTGGCCTTCTGCGTTTCTGGCCTTCTGCGTTTCTGGCCTTTTGCGTTTCTGGCCTTTTGCGTTTCTGGCCTTCGGCGTTTCTGGCCTTCTGCGTTTCTGGCTTTTTGTCTAACTGGCATTTTGCGTTCCTGACTAGATGCGTGTAAAGGGGAATAACCGTGTGTAGTTAAAAAGTAAAGTTAATGTTATATTTCTTACATAAAGGTATGTAAAAAATAAGAAGCAAAGAGGTTTTTTAAACATTTGTTTGACGTAATAAATTTGTACATTATACATACAAGTTTTTCTATTTTATTTTAAGTAGAATATACCTAATAGAACTCGTGTGTAACCCAGAACTTCCAAGTTTTAAACAAAAACGTCTATTGAGAGGCAAAACACATTAAGTTTTTTTTTGCTACCTGAAACTTAACTTTTATTACGTTTTAGATAGTGTTGAAATTTGACTGCGTCAAAGATGTGCTGGATGATTTTGTTTCTCCAAGAGAGTATAAATGACGGAATTTAGTGTGTTTTGGGACTAGGACGTTTTGGGAATCAGTTTTTATGATAATCGTGTACTTTGATACTAGAAATTAGTGTATTATGGGAATTAGACTTTTTGGGAATAAGTTCAAATGCGACTCAGTCCATTTGAAATTGGGTCTTATTGACAATAGTATGTATTGAGAACCGCTCTTTTTGGTAGTAAGTTCATTCGGGTTTCATCCCTTATGAGAAAAGGTCTTTTAGATCTTAGGTCGTATTAAGTATAGTGTATTTCGAGATTAGTTCCAAACAGCCCGGAAGGTTACGAGGTTATATTAATTTCAAAGAATAATATTAATTTTGGGAGTGTGGCTCATAATTCCTGAAAATCAATTTTATTGGTTGCAGAATTTCTATTCCCATTTTTTCCCGATCTTAATTTTTCAATAGTGTTTTTTCACTGGCTCGTTTTTACCTGGCGCGTTTTTCCATTCCAGAAATTAATTTAATAGTGTCGACGGTGCCCGTTGTCGCGGAGCTCTTGTTTCTGTGCGGTTTGGCCCTTCGGGCCTGCTGCAAAACTAACATAACCTAAATCTACCTTCCTTTTTCGACCTAATTATAAGTGGAGAAAATTGCAATTGGGAGAAATTCGAATAGGAAAATACGCGATTGGGAAAAAATAAAATGGGGAAAAAATGGGAATGGAAATTCTACAACAAATAAAATTTGATTTTCGGAAATTATGAGCAACGCTCAATTTTGGTGTACTCACCGCCAGCTAGCTTATTCTTCATCCAGTGCGGACGCGGCGTGCTCTCTCCCGAGCCCTCAGTCGGGGCCTCGGTCTTCATCTCAACATCAGCTGGCTGCACGTTCATCTTCTGTACATGAAATAAAACTTCTGTGACAACTGACGGACAGAAAACGCACAGCTTAAACATCTGAACGGAAAAAAATTGGGGAAAGAGAGGGAGGAAATTAATTCTACGTGTCCTCTAGATGCGTGATAAACCACCAACCAATATACAATATACTAAATCTATACTAATATTATAAAGAGAGAGTACGAATTATGTATTTAGGTTATACTTTGTAACGGACTCTTTTCCGCAACTCGACGACTTCAACATGCGCTTATTTCGAGTGAATTACGTATCTATTCGTATGTGTGTATCTATCTGACAGGTAATCCCTGGAACCACGGAAACAAACGACGCAAGGGCAGGTGCCACAATTGACGTTGTGCACTGAAAAGTGTCTTGCAACTACTACTGGATTACTCTTTCCTTTAATATAACATTACTTATTTCCTTTTCAATACAGGATTTTCCTTAACAGAAACCAAGACTCCTGTGCATTGTTGCAACATAGTGGATGACACTCTTTATTGTTAATAATAAATGTTATCTTTTATTCTCTTTAGTATGTGAATGTTACATCAGAATCAATTCAAATAGAACGAAATACAATAATTAACTTTAATTCAGTGTGACAAGCTTCAATTTGGAGGCAGTTTGGTATATCCATAGTTAGGTCAATGTAGGATGATCCCTGTGGCAGTCATATTTTATAAGTTCAAACACTCGTAATCAAGGCATATAAAAAGAGGGTATATAATATGAATCATTAAAATTACTAAACATTCATCTTTGCACAGTTTCTTTCAAATAGTTTAATTTGTCTGAAAATATAACCTTTGACCGTAATGGTCATGGCCGTCTTTAGATGGTAATTTGGACCGGACGACCCTATGTCATACGACAGAGAACATATTTAGTGGCTTGATGATGATTTGATAATGAGAGTGAAGTGACCTGGGCGTGCTGAGCCGGCGAGGCCTGCGCGGGCAGCGGGGCCTGCGGGGCGTGCGGCGCCTGCGGGGTGTGCGGCGGCTGCGGCGGCTGCGCGCGCGGCGCGGCGGGCGCGCGCTGCGGCGTGGCCTGGCGCGGCGGCGCGGGCTGCGGCGGCAGCGGCGGCTGCACGGGGTACGACTGCGGCTGGAACGGTTGCTGCGCCAACACAACATGCACACATGTAGGAAACTCTACTGTTAACCTTTTGATCGCGACGGTTAACCCGACTTCAGTGCCCGAAACTCCAGGTCAGAGGTCGAAGTTACGTTATTACCTTTCTTCCTCCGGATTTAAAATGGGGCCTCCGAAGTTACAGATTTTGCACTTTGCAGACTTGAATTTGGAGTTTTGTTAGGGGGCAGGACACCCTTTGTCGAAGAGTTAAATAACACTCTGACTGGACATCTCTGGCATAAAAATCTGCTATGTATTTTCAACTGTAGCGTTCAAAAGGTGAAATAATCTAGAATACATGTTTAATAACATATCTGTCTGAATACGTTTGCTACACAGCACGCACCATTTAAACAGAAAAAAGTGTTGGTTTGTGCCTAGCATGCACCTCTGCAGGATTAACTTATGTGCAGAACTAAGTGTATTTTGCCACATTTCAAGTCTAGTTAAGTCAAATCATGCCAAATACACAAGTCACATTCACAATATACAGGGTGTCCCAGAAACCGACGTCAACCCGTCTAAGGCTGATAGAGCAGCTAAAAAGCTATCAATTTAACTCCTCTGTATATTGAGCGATTTTTGCTAGTTTCGGAGATATTGATCATTTAAATCTGAATTTTTGTAATTTTCCCTTATGTCCATGTCACGAAAAATCAATAATTTCATGTTTTATTTCATTAGTTTTTCAGTGGTATCTTACATAATTAGAATCATTACAAATCAGCAAAGTTTTTAAACATATTTGCCCGTTTTTTTTTAGTATATTTTTTAAGTAAGTAATCACATATCGATAGCTTTTAAGCTGCTCTATCAGCCCTAGACGGGTTGATGTCGGTTTCTGGGACACCCTGTATACCTACAACTAGAAACTAAATAAATAGAAGACATTAAAACCATTAAAATAAGATTAAAATTATTTTGAATAAGAAATATATTTAACCTACTGACATACAAATCATGAGAAGGTGCATTCCTAATATACAATTCATTGTAAATATGAAACCCCACCGCCTGAAGCGCGTTAGAAATGCACACCAAACAGACCGACAAAGGGTTTATGCGTTTCGATAAAGGAAAATAATGTGCATGAAAGTAAGTGCTCCTGTGTCGATTCATAAAGACTGATTATATAGGTATCTATGCTAAAAAACTAAATAAACAACAGGACCTTATAGTTTGCTAGAAATGCTGTTCAATAATATACCTAACAAATAGTTTTTTTTTTTTTTTTAATAATGATATATGATAAAATGATAATGATAAATGATAAAATGTTTGTTCTTCCTAATATAAATAGAGCAGTGTTATTTTCTGTCTATTGTTATGGAAATGTGAAGATAGTGAGTGGCTTATGAATCTGTGAGTGCCTAGGTAGCTAAATAGGTATAACCTCTGTAACACATTGTTCATTTTTACAAAGATCTAAAGCAGAATAGGTCAGGTACTAATTAGAGTAAAAGGTATGGTTAAATTATAGATGGTCAGCATACTCACTCCAACAGCGAGATTGGGCTTGTTTTGCTGCCTCTGCCCGCCCGGCGCCGCGCCTCCCGGCAGCTGGCAGCAAACAGCTGTCAGAGCGATGCACCCACCTCTCCTCTCACTCACACACACCACACAGACACAAGGAAGGAGGAAGTCATACAACTTAAGGAAAATGGAGTTCATCTCTCATTGCAACGAAGGAAGGGAGAACAGGATGTTCAGATTCAGATATGGATTTCTCATAACCCAGTCACACAAGAGGGTAAAGTTACATCGCCCCAACCATCCATATTCCTATCATGTCTGTCACCCAGTGAAATTGCACCAGTTTTTCTCTACACTTCAGTTAAAACATTGTATTTATCTCTCTAGTCAGTTACAATTTTAAAGGGCTGTCAAGATGCTAGGAATCCGGGTTAGCTTGTCTACTTAAGTCTAGAGAACCCCGTATGTGCACCAGATTGCTAGTCTCGTGACCATAATGCATTCTCAACCCCACGCCACCCTCCGAGAGCCTCCCACCAACATCTTAAGCGTCTCACCACAGGCCAATTGACTTTTAAAACCTAGAGCTTGCCATTGGTGGGGACCGATCATCATAAGAGATTGAGGAAACGTTTAAGATACAGTTTCTGTCTCTAACAATGATGGTAGACAGATGGTCATGGTTGGAGCACAGTCAGAGAGTGTCTGTTGACTTTGTGAGGCCAGTACCAGGGCTTAGGATGCTCCGCATTTTGCTGGTAACAGATGTAATTATTAATACCATGTAATGCAATATGCTTCTAAATGTTGTTATAATGATGGCATCATGAATTTGGTGTTAACGTTTCAGATAAGGGCGTAATGCTCTTTAAGGTTTATAGCGGTTAACAGATCTAACTATATTAGGTTATACAATAGGTAGTGGTTATATATAATTTGTTACCTCTCCAGCAGCAACGAATTGACCAGGAGAGTTATAACGGCCCGAAGTGCGCGTGTTATCTATGAGAAATCACAACAATAGGAAAGGTTTAGATAAAAATAGGTCATTAAGCTCGGAGCGGCAATTGAGGGAAAAATCAATACCTATGCCGGCCCACTAACACTCCGTTAGCTTATAAATCAGAAATAAAGTAAGTTTTATAGAGATCATCGTCATTTGCTGACGTATTTGAATATATATTTTATTAATTTCGTAGAAGACTAAAGCGGAAACGCCTTTTGCAAATTTCCTTCCTTTCTCTAAGCAGGGACATGTTATAGAAATAAATAAGTACTTACATTTGTTGTAAGACATTTCGTTGCCTTTTACTGAATTAACTGAATCTCAGTTGCAAATGAGGGTAGCCCTTAACTTTAATAATTATACACTTTGAAAAGACACAAAGCCGCAAGCTATTTCCGCAGCACGCTCTGTCACATTCACATAGAAAGAAAAGGAAAATGGCGAACGAACGAAACGATGCGGTCGGTCGACGCACATTCATTATAGGTACTCTATGGATACGACGCGTCTGTGGCCCGTTTCACGAAGCTACAAGTTACAAATTACAAGCGGAACTCTCTTTCTAGCAAAAGGAGTTAGAAAGAGACTTCCGCTTGTAATTTGTAACTTGTAGCTTCGTGAAACGGGCCTCTGGTAGATTCTATAAAACGCGTTTACCTTAATCTATAAAACAATTAATTTATTTTAATTAAAATATTTCAAGTAACTTTTTTCTTTCACAATAATTTAAGAGACTTCTGTTAGTTTTAAAATACATGAACGTACAAAATGATATAATTTTTCGGGTAGTATGAACGTACTTTTATATGAGTTAACTCTTGCAAGTCTTTAGAAAAAAAAAGAGAAGAGTTCCACCATGGTTACACCTTCAAGAGTTAACTCACCATAGATAGATGCACCATTGAAAAAAACAGCCAATGGAAGTTAAATTCTATATGAAAGCTTTTTTTGGATTGGTTGATATGCAACCCCAAGTTCGTAAAAAAACGCGTCATCATCAAGACGGGATGGGAGAATGGGAACAAAACTGTTGAAAAATTATAAAGTTTCTTGATAAACTTCCTCTTGCTATAGTATAGTAGTTTAACTTTTTTGTGTTTTAGCTTATTTTAAGCATTAAGATAATATACGAAAGATGGATATGATAACAACAGTTCAACAGTTATATAGTGATATTCTTTAGTGAGTGGGATTGTGCTACTAGTGTTGTTTACAATAAGTACTCGCGGGCTATAACCAGTCTGAGCACTTGTTTAATTTGTTGTAAAAAATGTGATGCATTTGTAATAACGAGTCCTACAGAGCCAGTATTCTGCCAAAGAATCGAATATTTACACAAACCGAGTAAGTAAAATGCATAAATGTTTTGTAAACATGCGAACGTTTAGAGTTATGAACCTTTGACTTGTCGGATTCGTATACAGTTCGCTTCGAGGTAATTGATCGGATTGATGTATCGTATCATTGAATAAAGCGTTGAAGTGATTCACTGTAAGTAGTATATGTTGTCTGGCTGGGGTTCGGAAATTAAATACTGAAGAAATAAAGATGTTTATCAATCATAAATCATAATTCACTCTTAAAATTGCTTTAAAACATACATAGGAAAGTATACCATAGCATGTAACTATGGACATAGAAAAGGCTAACACTCTTTTAAGTAAATTAGATTTTTTTCAGTAGGTAATGTGAGTCAGATTTATGTGAGTCCTGTACAACTACTTGTTTTCCATGGTTAATATTTTTACATCTATAGAATGTATTTCAGTTAGGTGTATCATTCTGCGACTATAATATATTATTGGCCTTATAGGAGATGCACCGCTAAAAATGTCTTCAGTGCACTGTGTGGTCGTGTGGGAATGGCAGTGCGACGGGCAGTGGCTGCCACACACCCCCAGTGTTGCCCGCACACTAGAGCGGGCTCACGCCAAAAAGCTCACAAGAGTTGTGCTGGCTGATGCAGACCCAGAGCTAAAAGGACATTATGTCAACTTGAGGACTTTGACACAATGTTTGGATGCTAGTGGTGAGTGATGTTATAAAAAAACACGCAATTTTCATAACCAGAGATCAGAATAGGGCAGAGCTAATTTGCCTAAAATTCATTCAATTCAATTCATGCGTGAGTGAGATGGGAATACATTATTGAATGAACATGCATTAAGTTTAGACAAATGAGGACTACCTTTTCTGATCTCTGCTCATAACTATGACCCCAATGTAGGATTGAAAACCCTATAAGAGCTTGATTCGAAGCTCATGGTTAGATTTATTAGATTCCAAGAAACTTTGTTAACACTTTAACTGCCGCCAACCCGCTAGGCGAGTCCATTTTGTATGAAAATCGGAGATCTTGGCAATGAAATGTTAAGAACCACTTAAATACAGCATTTTAAATAAAATAAAAAACATATAACTGGGTTCACCTGTTCAAGTCTCTGTCATCTGAGCTAATAAATAATATATTAGGGGAGTTGACCTAGTCCCAAACTAAGATCTAGGCTTGTAGGTGGGTACTATGAAACATACTTTTTTTTAAATTGAAACCTGGAATTGTACCTGGAAAGGTTTTAGCTTTGAAGGCAGGGACTCCAGCAATAGTACTAAGTTAACCACTGTCAATAGACAGACAAACACTTTTGGCTTCAAACACGTAACACCCTTCTTCGTAACCCCTGTACAAACAGGGTGTTAAACGTTTAACATGTCTCTGCAGGTCTGTCTGTGACATCATAGCTCTTAAACCGATAGACTAATTGGGACATGATTGTATCAATAGAAAACTATACCTTGTTCGGATAGGTATTTAACTAAATGTAAACAAAGAAATGAAAGAAACCACATGACATAGTTGGTCAGCCAAAAGGAGCAGAACACTGATACATCAAAGCTTGACCAAACTGTGCTGATTGGCTGTTGAACAGAGCCACGTGGTTTGGTTTGTTTACCTTTAGTCAAATACCTATCCTGACAAGGTATAGTTTAATGAAGAATGTCAGTAGGTACGCCAAATCGCTTGAAACTTTGTAACAGTAATGTTTATAAATAAACAAACATAATACTTTTTATTTCATTCAAATAGACCCAGTAGTTTTGATTCTACAAACGTTTGAAATTTGGGTCAATAATATTAAAGCGCGTGGACGCCATCTTGCTTGAGTGACGTCATCGTTCAACTGCGGTACGCGCCCTTATATGAACGAGTAAGTTTACAGGGCTATATATTTTTAACCGTAATAAGTAGCCAGTTGAAATTTTCACAGAATACGTGTTATTATAAAATCTATCGTTTAAAACTATAAAATGAACAATAAATCAAATCCCAAGAGGGGTCCCCATACAAGAAACATGAAAAAAAATCTTTATTTTTAGCATTTTTATACGGATTGTATTTTTATAATGGCTTCCTATTTTGATGCTATTTTAAACTTAAATTGTAGTATAATTTTCATTGTTTACGTCTAAATAGCAATCTTAAGTAAAACTTCGGCAAATATGTGACAAAACTGATTTTATCAACACGATGGTTTAGGCGGTCACCCATCCTGTTTTAGACTACGCGTGTAGTTGCTTAACTTTGGAAGACGAAATACGGGTTGTATTTGTATGATAGCTTTTTATTTCGGTGTCACATTAAGCTTAAATGATAATCTAAACTCCATACTAACATATATAGTTTACGACCAAACAGTAAACTGTAGTAAATCTCTTACAAATATGTTTAAAAGTGCCTAGTTTAAATCAACACGATGTTTAGGTAAGCGGTGGTTGCTTAACTTTGGTGGTAGGCCTTTCTTTACAAATTTCGTGTTAAGTAATGAAAAATTAATATCGCTACCGTATAAAAGAACGAACTATAAAACATGATTTTTTGATTGACCTAGTAGTAGTTCTGATACTTCGTGTATTCATTACATCGATTTCAAATTTCGCGCGCGGGCGCTACCAGGTTCCTCACTCAAGGTAATGTGTGTTGGTTTTTTTTGTGGGACCAACGCCCTTTGTTACACTTTGGTACAATAGAGGACAATCTTGACTTCTACGGCTCCGACATTTTAAACGAGTAAGATCACTTAAAACTACGGGTACGCTGTACGAGACCGCGTATATAGCGAACTGCGTGAATCATAATATTGTTGAATAGTACAGTCGAGTACAAAGATATGTATACACTTTTTCACCTTATTCCATTGAAATAAGGGCCACAAATGTATACATATCTTTGTACTCTACAGTACCTACCGCTGCAGGCTCGGCCGCCTGTGTCCCGCGTCTCGCACTTGGTTTTTAATTTTTGGCATGTTTCACCTTAGCTATCAACATACTTTATTGGTATTTTTATGTAAAAAACGGTGAACCCAAAATTAAAAGTGCCTATTTATTATTCTAATTTTATTTAACCAACTTACTCGACAAACATTACAAACAGAAAAGCCGGTCAGTGACAGAAAGTTTGTTTAGTTAAACTGTATGTAATACAAAACAATAGATACCTAACCATAACTACCATAGTAACATCAAAACGAATTCGTAAAAATAATTACGAGTATTACGACTTACAAAGTTAAGCAACTACAAGCGTAGTCTAAAACAGGATGGGTGACCGCCTAAACCATCGTGTTGATAAAATCAGTTTTGTCACATATTTGTAGAAGTTTTACTCAAGATTGCTACTTAGTCGTAAACAATGAAAATTAGACCACAATTTAAGCTTAAAATAGCATCAAAATAAGAAGTCATTGTAAAAATACAATCCGTATAAAGATGCTAAAACAAAAGATTTTTTTTCATGCTTCTTGTATGGGGACCCCTCTTGGTATTTGATTTATTGTTCATTTTATAGTTTTAAACGATAGATTTTATAATAACACGTATTCTGTGAAAATTTCAACTGGCTACTTATTACGGTTAAAAATATATAGCCCTGTAAACTTACTCGTTCATATAAGGGCGCGTACCGCAGTTGAACGATGACGTCATCACCCGTGAGCGCTAGCCGCCGAGTTTCAAGCGCCGCATACGAAGTTTAAAATTCAATATCTCGAAAAGTATTTGACGTATCGACATGATGTTATTAAAGCAATTTTTTGTTTTAAATGAAGAATACGATAAGCCAAAAATCTAAACTGGCTGACATTCTCTATTGGGTTGGTTCTTAGCTAGGTTTGGTAAAAATCAGTTGATTTGTTTAAGAATTGTCAGATCTGAAAGTAGGGGTCTCCATTTTATTGGTTTGCCTTGCCCTTAATCATACCATTTAAATTAAATGACTGTTGATTAGATCACTCTTTAAAAAGTCGAAGTTAGCTTTAATAGTCTTCTTATTTTTGTAATACAATTGTATGTTTTGTTAAAACAGTGTTACTATTGAAGACTAAAGTAGTTTAACAACCGTCACCCTATTAAATCTAATTGACTAAATAAGAGGTCATAATCTCAATTGATAGCTAGGAAAACACTGGTCCAAAACCCAACACGGCTGATGCAATATTTTATTAGTTAGCATGTGGTTGCTTATGTGAATGCCCAAAAAAGGAGTGTTTTTTGAGTGTAGACATTCAGTCATAAATATATATATTATTATAATGTGTTAATTAGCAATTATCCTTGGATATTGTGGTGAACAGTGAAACTACAACCAAATTGAGTTGCTCTGGAAAGAGAGAGTTTATTTAATTACACAAACTAGGTTGTTTTAACAAAACATTACTTAAAATTAATTAATCTCTAACTTACCTGGAAAGAGAAACAACATTTAAAGCTATTGTTTCACCAGTTCTTTTTATATTTAATTAAATTATTAATAAACGTTCCCAAAGCGTCAAAAATATGTACACGTCCCTATGCCACTGGTAATAAGGTCTATGTTTGCATATGTATATTTGGCAGATGATCGTACAGATATTAGTGCTTTTGCCTGTATCTATCCATGTTTTTTCGTGACCACCCGTAAATGCCTTGACGGATTTCAAAATGCTTGGTGTCATCAATGGTATGGTGGAATTGGAATTCACCTAAGGACCGTAGGAGGTTTTCTAATTAGGTTTGTGTGGTAGAAGGCGAGGGCTCGGAGTCGGAGACGTCGTGCCGCGTTCGCCGCGCGTGCTACAGCGTGACGTCGCCGGGCGGGCGCGGCACGCGCTGGGAGTGGGCGCGCCTGGCCGGCCGCTGCGCCGAGCTGGCGTACGCCGCGCTCCCGATGCAGGCAAGTGGACGCAAACCACCAAAGTTCACCATTGAGTAAAAAAGTTTCTGTTTGACTGTCGGATGATGATGACTTGATAAATTAGATCAGCAGTTCTAGAACTTTCTTATCGAAAGAGATAGTTTATATAACATTGCTCTTTATGTTGGAGCGGAGAGCCGCTGAGCCGAGCCGAGAATTAGATTATGGTATATCTGTGCATTAATGTAACTTACGCAGGTAGGTACTATACATATTTTTAGAGGTAGGTACTAGCATTTCATGTTCGCGCGGAAAAATCAACCTTCGCGTCGTGTCGTGTCTTATCGCACTCATCCATCGCGTCGCTTTGCGTTCGCGCGTGATTCGCTTACGTAGAGTACTGAACAGGCCTCTTTGTTCAGATCCAGTGCCAGCTGGAGGAAGCTTGGGCGGCAGGCGCGGAGTGGGTGTGGTGGGGCGGCTGGGCGGCGCGCGTGCCGCGCATGACGGCGCGCGGGCCGGGCGGCGCGCTGCGCCTGCTGCGCCGCGTGCCGCAGCCGCCCTACCCGCGCGCGCGCGCCGACAAGCAGCCGCCGGCCCCGCAGCAGCCGCAGCCGAGACCCGGTCAGTACTAACCTGTGGTACTAACACTATCTTTTCAGATGAACAATCTTCTTTATGAAATGATATGAAATAATATTTATTTACATTGGTCTTATTTTCTATAGATAGCTGCTGGAGGACCCACTATTTAGCCTTGTTACCATTGTTAATTTAAGGTCTATGGGTCATAGAACTTACGATCAGGTAGCCTGCGTACTCATTCGCTTTCCCCATGCCTTAAAAAAATGTGATGCGAAGCATAGGCAAACTTCTACACCAACCGAGATTCTCTTTGTAGCCGACCATTTCACAATAATACCTCCGCGGTAGTTTGGAGCACATTCACCCGGAAGTTCATGTTCCAATTAGAATCTTGTATGATATTAATTGTTTACTTAACATCATACGTCTGTCTCCAGCGCCCCGCCCACACATTCCCCAGCAGCACACCGGCTCTAGCATCCACTCGACCCACTCTGCCCACTCGGCCCACTCGGCCCACTCGGCGCCCGCGCTGCCCGCCGCGCCCGCGCCGCTGGCCCGCGGCGGCGCCCGCAGCGCCTCGCCGCGCGACCGCGAGCGCAAGCCGGGGCTCGCCAGGCAGATCCTGCACAACTTGAATATCTTCAGTGAGTATACTACTCATAGTACTCATAATATGTGTTGTTGTGTCTGTAATTATTTTTTATTTGTTTCAAATTGTAACGTTCTGTGGTGTGCAATATAATTATTAAGACAATAAGTAACTTTACAGGAGTTTCGCTGCGCTCATACCTTACATTCTTAAAAATAACTAATGAGCTCTGCTGTTCATTCATCATAAGAGGTTTTACTTCCCTTCTATGTACAAAAAAAAAGGGAAATAGTAACAACAATATTGTACCCACGCGTCAATTTTCTAATTTTAACGCAATGATTGATATGTATGATGCAGGTCACAGCAACAGGCCAGGAGTGGAGAGCCAGCACAGCACGGACTCAGAGGAGCCGCGCGCGTCGCTGGAGCACGGCGGGCGGCGGCACAGCGTCGACACCGTGTCCACCTACCTCAGCCACGAGAGCAAGGACAGCCTGCAGGTGAGTCAGGTCACAGCAACAGGCCAGGAGTGGAGAGCCAGCACAGCACGGACTCGGAGGAGCCGCGCGCGTTGCTGGAGCACGGCGGGCGGCGGCACAGCGTCGACACCGTGTCCACCTACCTCAGCCACGAGAGCAAGGACAGCCTGCAGGTGAGTCAGGTCACAGGAACTGGCCAGGAGTGGAGAGCCAGCACAGCACGGACTCGGAGGAGACGCGCGCGTCGCTGGAGCACGGCGGGCGGCGGCACAGCGTCGACACCGTGTCCACCTACCTCAGCCACGAGAGCAAGGACAGCCTGCAGGTGAGTCAGGTCACAGGAACTGGCCAGGAGTGGAGAGCCAGCACAGCACGGACTCGGAGGAGACGCGCGCGTCGCTGGAGCACGGCGGGCGGCGGCACAGCGTCGACACCGTGTCCACCTACCTCAGCCACGAGAGCAAGGACAGCCTGCAGGTGAGTCAGGTCACAGGAACTGGCCAGGAGTGGAGAGCCAGCACAGCACGGACTCGGAGGAGACGCGCGCGTCGCTGGAGCACGGCGGGCGGCGGCACAGCGTCGACACCGTGTCCACCTACCTCAGCCACGAGAGCAAGGACAGCCTGCAGGTGAGTCAGGTCACAGGAACTGGCCAGGAGTGGAGAGCCAGCACAGCACGGACTCGGAGGAGACGCGCGCGTCGCTGGAGCACGGCGGGCGGCGGCACAGCGTCGACACCGTGTCCACCTACCTCAGTCACGAGAGCAAGGACAGCCTGCAGGTGAGTCAGGTCACAGGAACTGGCCAGGAGTAGCGAGCCAGCACAGCACGGACTCGGAGGAGCCGCGCGCGTCGCTGGAGCACGGCGGGCGGCGGCACAGCGTCGACACCGTGTCCACCTACCTCAGCCACGAGAGCAAGGACAGCCTGCAGGTGAGTCAGGTCACAGCAACAGGCCAGGAGTGGAGAGCCAGCACAGCACAGACTCGGAGGAGCCGCGCGCGTCGCTGGAGCACGGCGGGCGGCGGCACAGCGTCGACACCGTGTCCACCTACCTCAGCCACGAGAGCAAGGACAGCCTGCAGGTGAGTCAGGTCACAGCAACAGGCCAGGAGTGGAGAGCCAGCACAGCACGGACTCAGAGGAGCCGCGCGCGTCGCTGGAGCACGGCGGGCGGCGGCACAGCGTCGACACCGTGTCCACCTACCTCAGCCACGAGAGCAAGGACAGCCTGCAGGTGAGTCAGGTCACAGCAACAGGCCAGGAGTGGAGAGCCAGCACAGCACGGACTCGGAGGAGACGCGCGCGTCGCTGGAGCACGGCGGGCACGAATTGTTTATTATACCAATTTTATATTACAGGGGTCGCCAAACTACGGCCCGCGGGCCAAGTCCGGCCGCACGAATTTATATTAAGTGCAGTGTGGCCCTTCAGTCAAAAAGTTTGAAGACCCCTGTGCTATAAGAATATGTCATATGATTTTATATAAGTAGAAGTGCATTTATATTCATTGAGCGTTATCTTACCTACAAGATATTTTTTTTTTCAATGTAGATGAATTAACACAAAGGCACCTTTTTATCGATGGTTAACGCGGACAACGTCAGCGCAGCTAGTTACTCATAACTAAAAACATTTAATTACAAGCTTGCGCCAACCCTAGTAGCACCAGCTTTTGAGTGCCGCCAGCGGGCGCCGGGCGCGTAGGTATATTCGCGTAGTGTAACTGCGAAGTAGAGCAGGCCTGTCTCGCCCCTGTACCGAGTGTAATGAGGTCGGTGTTGCAGCAAGCGTCGGTGGGCTCGCTGCTGAACTGCAGCGCGGGCAGCGACGACGTGTTCGAGCCGCCCGCGCCGCCGCCGCCCGCCGTGCCGCCGCTCGGGAACGCGCTCGTCGGTGAGTCACCTCATGCTCTAAGCTTTTGTATAATTAATTCCCAGAATGTATGCCGTCATAGTATCTTTAATTAGTCTGTGGTGCCGCCATATTGCCATTTTTTTGCCAAAATTATCGAACTACTTAAGTTTATGGATTTTTTTAAAATTATTATTTCTTCTAAAGCTACTGCTATGGTTGAATTAAATATCTTCATATTTTTACATATTTAAATTGTATTAAAACAGTTCTTGACAAGTATAATATAAAAAATGAGATGTCAGTTAATCACCAAACATCAGTCAGTACCCACTGACGTTCATGCGCATATGTAACCATAGTAATAACAATATTATAATAATTATTATAGAACTGTTATTACCATGGCAACGCTTATTATAGAATTGTTTTGTAGTACGCGAGTAGAAAAAGTTTATTATTGCATGTGATTTTATGACAAAAAGTATGTTGTGCGTTATTTCTAAGGTCGTGTGTATAAATATGTGGCGTGGTGTGTGTCAGGCATGGAAGGCTCCGGCCCGGCGGTGTGCGTGTGGGTGGGCGCGGTGGGCGCGGGGCACGGCGCGGCGCGCTGTCCGCGCTGCGGCCACGCGCTCGGCGGGCCGGGCGCGCCGGCCGTGGCGCTGCTGGCCTGCCAGCACATGATGCACCTGCACTGCCTCGACACGCAGCTGGCGCAGCGCCCGCACGTGAGTCATCTACCTACCAACTATGGAGGGCGCGGGGCACGGCGCGGCGCGCTGTCCGCGCTGCGGCCACGCGCTCGGCGGGCCGGGCGCGCCGGCCGTGGCGCTGCTGGCCTGCCAGCACATGATGCACCTGCACTGCCTCGACACGCAGCTGGCGCAGCGCCCGCACGTGAGTCATCTACCTACCAACTATGGAGGGCGCGGGGCACGGCGCGGCGCGCTGTCCGCGCTGCGGCCACGCGCTCGGCGGGCCGGGCGCGCCGGCCGTGGCGCTGCTGGCCTGCCAGCACATGATGCACCTGCACTGCCTCGACACGCAGCTGGCGCAGCGCCCGCACGTGAGTCATCTACCTACCAACTATGGAGGGCGCGGGGCACGGCGCGGCGCGCTGTCCGCGCTGCGGCCACGCGCTCGGCGGGCCGGGCGCGCCGGCCGTGGCGCTGCTGGCCTGCCAGCACATGATGCACCTGCACTGCCTCGACACGCAGCTGGCGCAGCGCCCGCACGTGAGTCATCTACCTACCAACTATGGAGGGCGCGGGGCACGGCGCGGCGCGCTGTCCGCGCTGCGGCCACGCGCTCGGCGGGCCGGGCGCGCCGGCCGTGGCGCTGCTGGCCTGCCAGCACATGATGCACCTGCACTGCCTCGACACGCAGCTGGCGCAGCGCCCGCACGTGAGTCATCTACCTACCAACTATGGAGGGCGCGGGGCACGGCGCGGCGCGCTGTCCGCGCTGCGGCCACGCGCTCGGCGGGCCGGGCGCGCCGGCCGTGGCGCTGCTGGCCTGCCAGCACATGATGCACCTGCACTGCCTCGACACGCAGCTGGCGCAGCGCCCGCACGTGAGTCATCTACCTACCAACTATGGAGGGCGCGGGGCACGGCGCGGCGCGCTGTCCGCGCTGCGGCCACGCGCTCGGCGGGCCGGGCGCGCCGGCCGTGGCGCTGCTGGCCTGCCAGCACATGATGCACCTGCACTGCCTCGACACGCAGCTGGCGCAGCGCCCGCACGTGAGTCATCTACCTACCAACTATGGAGGGCGCGGGGCACGGCGCGGCGCGCTGTCCGCGCTGCGGCCACGCGCTCGGCGGGCCGGGCGCGCCGGCCGTGGCGCTGCTGGCCTGCCAGCACATGATGCACCTGCACTGCCTCGACACGCAGCTGGCGCAGCGCCCGCACGTGAGTCATCTACCTACCAACTATGGAGGGCGCGGGGCACGGCGCGGCGCGCTGTCCGCGCTGCGGCCACGCGCTCGGCGGGCCGGGCGCGCCGGCCGTGGCGCTGCTGGCCTGCCAGCACATGATGCACCTGCACTGCCTCGACACGCAGCTGGCGCAGCGCCCGCACGTGAGTCATCTACCTACCAACTATGGAGGGCGCGGGGCACGGCGCGGCGCGCTGTCCGCGCTGCGGCCACGCGCTCGGCGGGCCGGGCGCGCCGGCCGTGGCGCTGCTGGCCTGCCAGCACATGATGCACCTGCACTGCCTCGACACGCAGCTGGCGCAGCGCCCGCACGTGAGTCATCTACCTACCAACTATGGAGGGCGCGGGGCACGGCGCGGCGCGCTGTCCGCGCTGCGGCCACGCGCTCGGCGGGCCGGGCGCGCCGGCCGTGGCGCTGCTGGCCTGCCAGCACATGATGCACCTGCACTGCCTCGACACGCAGCTGGCGCAGCGCCCGCACGTGAGTCATCTACCTACCAACTATGGAGGGCGCGGGGCACGGCGCGGCGCGCTGTCCGCGCTGCGGCCACGCGCTCGGCGGGCCGGGCGCGCCGGCCGTGGCGCTGCTGGCCTGCCAGCACATGATGCACCTGCACTGCCTCGACACGCAGCTGGCGCAGCGCCCGCACGTGAGTCATCTACCTACCAACTATGGAGGGCGCGGGGCACGGCGCGGCGCGCTGTCTGAATTAGGTACGAGACGTAACCGAGTGTTTAACAGACATAAAGCGATCTCTCATGATGGAGCAGACCCTTGTAGGTTCTGAACTCCTGGTGGATAGGGTGATTCAACTCATCTGAATTAGGCACGAAACGTAACCGAGTGTTTAACAGGCATATTTAATTTGTCAGGAGCCTCTGTACATCGAGTGCCTGGAGTGCGGGCGCGTGTACGGGCAGGAGGCGCGCGGCGAGGCGCGGGGCGAGGCGCGCGGCGCGCAGCCGCCCGGCAGCATGGCGTGGCGCCTGGAGCCCGGCGCGCTGCCCGGCTTCGAGGGCGCCGGCTCCATCCTCGTCACCTACAAGTGAGTGCCGCGGGCCAGGCGCGCGGGATCTTAGGAATTAGCCGGGTTCACCGTTGACGGATACGTCTAGTGCCCGGTTTCAGGATACGTCTAGTGCCCGGTTTCAATATTCAAGATACAAATCGTTTTCCTTACGTCTCGTTAAAATTTGACATTTGCTACGTACAAATTGTGTCAAATTTTAACGAGACATAAGGAAAACCATTCATTTTTTGAATATTGAAACCGGGCATAGGACATCATCAACATCATTCATATTGTGACTCTTGATACATAGATAGATGAACTTGTGTCGCTTCATTTAAGTTTGTTATCGTCTTGACTATACCTTGTTCGGGTAGGTATTTAACTAAAATTAAATGTAAACAAACAAACCACGTGACATAGTTAGTCAGCCAATAGGAGCAGACCACTGATACGTCAAAGCTCGACCGAACAGTTTTGATTGGCTGTTGAACAGAGCCACGCGGTTTGGTTTGTTTACCTTTAGTTAAATACCTATCGGAACAAGGTATAGGCTATAGTTGATTTATGAATAGTTGTATGTGTGTAACGGTTGGTCGGCGCAGCTTCCAGTCGGGGCGGCAGTCGGCGCGGCAGCCGGCGCCGGGCGCGCCGTACTACGCCGTCGGGTTCCCGCGGCACTCGCTGCTGCCCGACACGCCGCTCGGCCGGCAGGTAACGAGGGGGGGGAGGGTAACATTCAACTTGAGGGGGATTTTGTTTAAAACACGTTGAAGGTTTTTTTTATATCATTTATTTATTTATATAATTCAATTCAAGTCAAAAAAAAAGTTATTTATATGTATAATGTGACTTTTAAGGGACCCTTATGGTGAAACTTCGGTGTCTATATAAATTGTTTTTGAGTAAGAAAGACACGTCGAATAAGCAAGTTTTCTACGAGTCGACATTTGTTTTGACATCTCTAGCACAGATTACTATACTGAACAGATACTTAGTCGCGAAACGAAAAAGGGTGGCGCCCTAAAGTCGATTGCCAGCGATTATAGACTATCAGACCATCAATGATCATCGCGGATAGTTTAGGGGAGCCATTAAGATAAGCATTTTATTCAGGATCGGTTCCAAGCCTAAAGGTCCCCAAGATTGCCAACGCGGTGGTACTTAATGTCGGGCAGGTCCTGGCGGCGCTGCGCACGGCGTGGGAGCGCAGCCAGCTGTTCACGATCAGCGCCTCGCAGACCACGGGCCGCGAGCACGTGGTGGCGTGGCGCGCCTCCCCCCCTCCTGCTGAGAGGTCGCACTACGCCGTGCCGCGTCCGGACGCCGTGCTGCTGGCCGCGCTGCGCCGGCTGCGCGCGCTAGCCGGGGACCACTGACCAGGTCAGTCTGACCTCCCGCGCGAGGCCGCGGACTGGACCACCGGAACGACCAGCACCAGCGTCAATGCCGCACCTTCCATGTTACATCTATGAAGAGGATGAGTTCCTCGATGTTAGTATCCGGTTCATCGTAGCGTTCCCGAAAATTAACCGAGAACGTGTAATAGTACTTTGACATCTTACATTTAATGTACTGTCAAAGACTTTTATTGTTATGCCACTATGGAACCCTGTCGCATAACGTCAATCATTAATTTTGGTGTAATTTATTTCATATGGTTTGACCCTGGCATTATGACAGGGTTCCATAGTGGCGTAACATTTAAAGTCCTTGACTGTACGAAAATCACACGCCACGCCACCTTAGCTCCTTCGTTCGTTCGTCTGTTCGTTTGTTAATAGATAGTGCTTTGCGCGATGCCATCTCTGGCCACACTAACTAATCATGAAGGCTACAGATTAAAAGCGACCCAACCTAATGTTCTTCACCAATAATGGTGGTTGGTGGTTACATAAGTAACACACCAGCCATGATAGAATTATGTGGCAAAGCGCTCTGCAGCCGATAAAAGGCTCGCAATATTGTACCTTGGAATTACTTATTGGTAACTTTTTCGCGCTCACCGACAAGCCCCGAAATCCCTCTTACCAGCAAGACTACGGATAAGGTCAGTGCTTTAGATTAATTAATACCAGAACAGGTCGTGCGCACTACAACACCGCAAGAATTGACGTTTATGGGCCTCGAATAAAAAGTTTTGCCTAGGCTAATGAGAGTAGAAATCATAATTAGCTTTAATGTTCGACTTTTATTGTGTTCAGTAAAATGACAACCACTATTGTCAAGCCGTAAAATATTAATACATGAAAAAAAATACTGAGGCACTCGATTTGAAAAAAGCACGAACTAAAATGGTACAATGGCTCAAAACTTGATTACCTGACGAGAAAAGTTTTGTAGTATAGAATTAATTTTACATAAATTCTACAACGTAAAATACTTATTCTTAAACGTTGTTCACTGTTATTTTTTTTTTCATTTTCATTTTCAATAAGTGGCATCTATTTATTTTTGACAAGACCGAAGAGGTCACATTTCTGTACACAATTTAAACGTCGAACTTGTAGAACTATTCGTGCCGCCATAAAGAATGAAGTCGAGTTAATTATTCGCGTTAGACATGTGAAGAAACTTGTTGTGAATAAATTAAACATTTATTCGGCTAATAAGTGCTAGTGGTTAATGATGTCTTCCAATTTTTTTATATTATTGTGATAGCGATATGTCTTCCCGTCTCGATCAATATGAAGCTAGTTTTAGACCCGGAGGGAGCCGTCGGTAGTCCTACCTTATCGAGTACAGCAGAACACAGTTACAATAAAAAAAACCGGAAAAGACCCCTTTTTTTGTTATGTAATTTAAAATGTACAGATTTCAGATTTTTCCCTATACTTGTAGTAAAAGACGGTGTTACTTGCCAAATTTCATAGTTCTAGACTGACAGACAGACGGACAGATGGACAACAGTGTTCCTAGTACTAAAAAGCATGACAGGTTTTAGTATGGGAACGCCCCGCACCGCGCCGCCTCCGCTCAGCGCGTTTGAGGCTTTAATTCATGTGGTAATGGTACTCGACCAGGAAGAGTCACCGACGGTGTCCGCTAGGTCTAATTGTTAAGAGACTGATTTGTATAGGCGACTGTATTGAGTCGTGTTTACTCGTATACATGACTTTTATTTTATATAAAGTAAATATTTGAATTGTATTTGATAGTGGAATTTAATCTTTAGTATAATAGAACTATATAAGGATGAATTAAGTATTATTTGATGAGTAAAGTACAAAGGTCTACAGCGTTATTTTTTTTAACTATGATCGGAAAAGATTAGATAATAGTTATTTATGTAACTGGTACATAATGAAGGTTCTTAAGGTACGAGCGCCGAGGTTAGAGCGCGAGCTTGCGAGCGCTCTAATTATAGGCACGAGTACCTTAAGAGCTAATTATGTACCGTTGCATACATTACTTTTTCTACAAGCTTAGAATGATAATGACAAAAATAAACAATCGCTAACTTTTCTCGTATACTTCACTCGATTTTTCTGCTAACAAATTACTTGTTAGCAAAGTCATTTTCATTATTCCGATTGGCGTTAATAGTTTGTAAATTTTATTGCTAAATGTTTACAAATTTCATGCAATTTTTAATAGTTAGGTACTAAAACAGTTCTGAAAATTTATCATAGAAGTTGGAATGCCAAACAAAACGCCATTTTGTTGATATCCATATTGAACGTAACCATGGTAACCAAATAACAAATCGATGGATATTACTCATCTATTTTTAGTAACTTAATAAAAATGTAATTCTAAACACATATTTAGTCTCAAAATTAATTTTATTTTTAATATAGGTAATTTTAATTGGTGTTAAATGTTTTTAACGGCTTATTATACAAATTATTAGGATGTCAAGTGTTAACTAAACGCCAAGACTGATATCCGGAATGACCGTTACCATGGTAATAACAATGCTATAATAAATTATAGAACTGTTATTGCCATGGCAACGCCAATTATAGAATTGTTTTTACTCTTCGGTTACGCTATAGGTGGTATTCTGACACCATTAACGATATCAATATTAGCGGTTTATAGTACGCGAGTAGAAAAAGTATTTTTATATAGTTAATGTTGTTTATGAAATCAAAAAAATAATGCTGAAGGCCTGGCGTAATATTTTTTTTACAATAAGATATATTTTCGTTTAATCTATTTATACTTATTATATAGTACTCTTGCCAGTAAGTGCCTTTATTCCGAACAAGTTAGTTAAGTAAATGTTAAGTATTTGTAAGCCCCAAGTCTTCCAGAGGCAACGGCTCTTCCACTCAGCTTTACGTGTAAGTTGCGCAATGTTTTTGTTGCGGTGACGTCGACAGCGACTGTCTAGATAGACAAATAGTTTTATTTACTGTACATATACATATACATTAAAGATTAATATGTTATAATAATAACCTAAGAGCCCGCTGCAAGTGGTTCTACTTTCAAAAAGGGAATAAAATAAATTCGCCGTCGTTTGTGGGTCCACAGTCTTTCTCACAGATCTTACTGAATTTAAAAAACTAGATTTAAAAAAAAGTTTAGAAATTAAAAGTCAACTTCAATTCAAAATACTTTTCAGTACTTTGTGACGAGTAGAAAATTGAATTGGAAACTTAACCAGAAAAGTACTGGAAGGAAAAATACAATGAAGTATTGTGACGGAAGAATAAATATTTTCATTATGTTTAGATAGGTCTCCTTTCAGCGGGCTCTCGGTCTATAGAATTGGGACCAAGTGGATGCAATTAAAGTTGTAGGCTAGGTCACTTGTTAAAGTATAATAAATCTCAAAAAATATACAAAACTCGATTTTACCGTCGTAATTTATACCTATTGTATAAATACAAGGGATGCATTTATTTTAAGAATTAAAAATTAAATGTTAATGTAATATTTCATATTGATTATTTTTTGATCAACGACAGTAGCCATCTTGTATGATCGCTACAGCATATTAGAAATAGCAAAATCTATGTAGTATTGTTTTAAGTAATAAATTAAATGTTTATATGATTAATATTATAATGAGTGTTTTATTTAAAAGCTGTCCTTTCTATTCACTATTTACCAATATCTATAATTTTGACAACAGTTGACTTGGGAAATTTGTCTTATGGTAGTCCATGGACCAATGAGAGCTGACTCTGCTTAACTCGATCCGCCATCAGCGCCTGAATGCGATTTGTTTGCGAGTCGATAGCGGTAGTATGTCGTGAGTGCCTGAGGTAATGCGAGGTGATGGAATTTATATTTTATAATCTCCTTACAAATTAGCACAGCACTCTTAGTATGAACTGTAAGGCTGTAACAATATTTTTGATATAAATAAATGAGGTTCTACTTTGGGTAATTAATGTATGTTACCCAATCCCGCATTAAAGGTTGAACGGCTTTGGAAGTTATAGCAGATATATGACTATGATGGGAGATTGAGTATCAATATAGAACATTTTCGTTATTTTTATTAATAGTTATACCAACCGTATACACACAAATAACAATGATTATACTTATTATAATTATAACTCTTAAAAAATTAAAAACAATGATTAGGTATATAACTTTTATGAATACAAAACACATTTGTCAACATAGGTGGGACATTTGAAGGCACCAAATAGGGGACTCCCGGAAGCTTTTCGTATTTCTTTTGCTCTGTACTTATTATAAATATTTGAAGGTAAGATAATAAAGGAAAAGGTAATTTCGATTTTTGGAGTCCCAATAGCTGATCTAACGAACAGTATGTGATGCAAAGATCAGAAAGAATACAGCGTGTTAGATGTGCAGGACACAATCGAACCTTGTCGCAATGTTTTGGGCTAACGATCACTAATAGCATGGCACAATCAAATTTTTTTTAAGCAAAATGAATAGGCAACTATTTAATCCTAAAATTAGAGCAGATTAGAGATTTTTTTTCAGTTTTATCGTAATCACTTGAGCCTTGTTGCCAACGTTGCGGCATTGCCGGCCTTATCTAATCAGAAGTGGACTCCCTTAATTAGTGAGGTACAGCTCGAGGAACTCCTCGCTGACGTCGAGCTGGCGCCGCAGGTACGTGGGGCAGCGCAGCGCGTGCGCCAGCACCGGCTCCGAGCGGTCGTCGTTGGTCCGCGCCTCGAACGTGGCCGCGTCGTCGAACATCTCCCGCGCGCTCTCCTGGTCCAGCAGCACGTACGGGTACAGCATGATCGCCCCCATCACCCCGAACCGCCGGCTCTTCTCAACCCACCCCAAGAACTCCTCGTAGTCGTACCCCAAACCTTTCAGCCGCAGCTTCGTGTCCTCATCCGCCGATTCCATAAACACTGTAAAGTAGTGCCGGAGGACTTCAGCCTCGTGCTGTTTACGGAAACTTCTCGATGTAGTCAAATACCAGAAGAAAGTGACGTCGAAAGCGGGCGGCGCGTAGCGGATGCACTGAAAATCTACCAGGATTGCGTTAGTCGGGACGCCATTCTCGTATTTGAACATGATGTTGTTCCCCCACAGGTCTTTGTGTAACACTACGTTCAAACTGTCCTTTGTCTCAGCCATATCGGCACACGCTTCCAAATACTGTTTATGCAGTTTTAATTCTAAATCTGGAATGGTGTTCTTGTATTTCTCTGAGAATTGTTGGATGAAGTTGGCGGTGAGCTTGGCACCCGCGCGTATCCAGGGCGTGTCTCTGAATTGGCACTCCTCGATGATGTCCCCGAACTCCTCGGTGAGGCGGTAGGAGCGGCCGAAGGTCCGCTGCTTCCTGGTCTCGTGGTTGGCGGTGGCGGCGTGGAAGCGCGCGAGGGAGGCCAGCGCCACGCGCACGTGCGGCAGGTCGAAGGTTTGCAGCTGGTCGAGGATCGAGTAGCCCTGCGGGGCCAGGTCGTGCATGACCAACACCACCTCATTGTATAGGAACGCTTTAACTCCCCACGGATTTGGACCTGGAGACAGATATTACATTTGTAAACGATATTAATTACCTAGTTAAGCAAAAAGTTTTCCTAGCAAATCAGTCATTTTAACTACGTCACAATATAATAATAGTACCTACAAAATAGTGTTCAGGGTCGGTCGAACGCGCCTTCTCTGTATTCTATCGCAAATTTCGTATTCGATTTTAGGTACGCAAACCAGCCCCATACAGAAGTCATCCCCAGCCAGTGATGCAAGCCTACCTACAGTCAAGTGCAAAAATATGTATCGAAATAATCCTCTCAGAAATATGTTACGAAGTTCTTATTTACACTGGAATATTAACATATTAACTGCATTGGGACATATTTTTACACTTGACTGTACCTACTAGTAATTTAGCTCCTAAAGTGCGAAGTGCACCAGCTTTGACTTCGAGTGCGAGTACGTACCTTCTGTTTTCATGTCCTCCATCATCTTAAATATCATCATTTCCTTCCTGAAGAAGTTATAATCGTCGATAAAGCTTGCTTTCGGGGAATTGGTGAGTGGCATGCTTTTTACGAACAGAGGGATCTTGACCAAACCGTCCTCGACTTTGACGGTGAGGGCGAGTCGGAAGTGGTCACCGAGGAAGCCGGCGATGCCCTCCGCGGCGGGGGTCAGCTCCGCGGCGACGAGCTGCCCGCGCGCCTCCCCGACGCACTTCTTCACCACCTCTCCCAGCTGGCTGTCCGAGAGCACATCCTCGACGACGTGTTGCGTCTTCCCCACCATCTTGCTCGAAGCGCTCCTTCAGACTGCGTCTGCTACTATTTTATTAGACATTTTATACCGTAGTCTCGTTCTGAAAACCTTTGTAACTGACTCTTTGTGCTGTCACGTGTAGAATCAATGGATGACTTTGTACTTTTATGTTCAGGGGGAATCTACTCTAACTGAGTGGCATAGAAGTTGTTTTTTAGTTGATGCAGACGCGACGGTGGCAAATAGTCTGGGTTTCAATTGTGATAACAGGCGTTTGAGCTATGAAGTCAATATTGTGTAAAGGATTACAATACAATGGCTCTCAGAGTAATAGTGACTGCACGTTAGATGCCTTTTACGTAATATTATAAATAAATAAAGCGTTGTCTGATACCCACCTAGATAGGCTAGTTTGTTATTAGTTAAGTATTAAATGAAATTTTAAATTTAATGAGATTGTATTTCGGGTCACAGGGGCAGGTACAAAATTGCACATTCATAAAATCACGAATCACTCAACCCTTGTAACTTAACTTAAAAAATATCTTATGGTCAAGTGCGAGTCGGACTCGAGCACCGAGGATTCCGAACAGCCTACGTCTCATTTTTCATGAAATATTAAAAACCCAATAAAGTCCTGTTGCTGCTTACTGTCACTGCTGCCGGCCTGATGAAGCCCCACCATGCGGGACATCTGCCGCTCTTTAAATTAGGTAGGTCGGTAAACAAAAGCCTACCTCACCAACCTTATTACAAAATTTGCCCTGTGACAAGTAACGTTTTAATTTGTTTTTATTTCAAGAAATATAAGTGTGTCCTTTGTTTTTCCTGTAATGTATACTAGATTATTTTCTAGTCTATGTAGTTATTTGAGATTTTAACCTCAGTTTTTCTCAGTTTTACGGAGTTCGGAAACATCATCTCACATTAGAAATCCAAATATTTTAATTTCGATAGATCAAGCCGTTTCAGAGAAAAAAGGTCTTGACAGACGGACAACAAAGTCATCTTCCAAGGGTTCCGTTCTTCAGTTTTTGCTACGAAACCCCGAAAGCAATCGTCAGTGTGTTTAAGTGCGCGCGCGCGTTTTAGTTCAATGTTATGAAACAAGCAGCAGTTATATATTTCTTTAAATAGGTTTTGTATGTCATCCTCACACAATATTGACTACATAGCAGACGTCTTATTTAGTTAAGTATAATAAAAACAACCAACACATTTTTCGTACACGGTGTTGCTATCACGAACTCAAATCAACCTCTAAGCCTTATTTATTTACGTTCAATTCCTCTCATCACAATACAACAGCGCTTTTATTTAGTACATAGCGATGACTCCGCGAAGTTAAGATAAAGGTCTTTGAATACCTATCATATATCCTTGATAACAGTCTGGAGAGGTGGAGCAACGTGGCGGGGAAGAATAGACTCGTTGTGGAGGATGTACTGTGAGGTGGTGAACCAGGGCGTCCGGGAGCCGCGAGTTCTTGCTTCGAGAGGAGCTGGCTCGGGCTGTGCTCGACTCTCATGCTGTATCCTTATGTGCTGATGCATGCGACCACCGCAGAGGTATTCGACGGCTCGTCTACCTTTGAGGAGCCCAGCAGCTTGGGGCGGGCGTGGAGTTTGTCGAACCGTACCTGCGAGCGCTACATACATACTAGACAGGAACTGCCACGGTCTGCTAATTCGATGGAAGATCGAAAGAAGTGGCCAAGATGCAAAACGATCTTAAGATGTAAAAGGTGAATTTGGGTAAGAATCTCACGCACAACTAAGATGAACGAGTTCGGGTACAAGTCTGTTGTATACAGGGTGTCCCAAAAGTACCACGCCACAGTGACACCGGAGGTAGGTCAGCTCAAGAGGAACCTAACCAGCCTAACATGACCTCAGTAAAATGACTTTATTTTTTTCAAATTGCTAGACCAATTGCAAATTAAAATTAAATTGGTCTAGCAATTTGAAAAAAATAAAGTCATTTTACTGAGGTCATGTTAGGCTGGTTAGTTTCCTCTTGAGCTGACCTACCTCCGGTGTCACTGTGGCGTGGTACTTTTGGGACACCCTGTAGATGATACTTATTTACCACCTTACTAATAAACGTTGAGTAGCGGTGGTATAGCTATACAATGTTTTGTCCTTATCTGTCAAATCCAAATGTCACAATGACAGATAAGGACAAAACATTGTATAGCTATACCACCGTTATTCAACGTTTTTTTTTTTTTTTTTTTTTAATGTTCTTGAAATTTATTCAAAAGACATAAACAATAAACAGAAAAATAATAAAACATACCTAACTAAAACTAAATACTAAAATAAATTAACTTATTCTAAATAACTATAATATGTACAAATGTCCCCTAGGCCACTGCCACTGGGAATGGTGCCCATAATGCTGGCTGCATTTCCTCGTTGGATAGCTATTGCTTGCCGTTGGCCGAGGAAAGAGCCAGCCCTATGGTCACCTGAGGCACGGATCATTTTAAATTTTAGATTTTTAAAAAGCTTCCGTGCCTCCGGGCCCCACGGTCCAAGTGTTTCTACTGCAAAAGCCGCAAATATGCAATTATCAGCTATATTTGCATATTTGCGGCGTTTTGCTGATTCTGCCGCGGTAGCCGCCGCACCTGCCTTCAGAACCGTCGCACCGAGGTGGGACGGTGCCAGAGTATCCACACAGGTGGCATCCCAAACTAAAGGCCGTCCCATTTCCCACGGTACGAGAGTCATTCCATCGGGTCTCTTGCCATCGTCACGTGCCAGCCCATTAGGTTCTAATGTAGCAGGCACGTTGACGCTAACAAGGGCCCGCCGGATGATGTCATTAAGGCAGGCGTGGCGGGACAGGCGACCAGCGCTTTTTTTGCAAGCTAGACCGTGGTGACCCTGTCGGTCAACTTGAGCTCCGCAGTGGCAGTGGTGCGTTTATTAGTAAGGGGGTTAGAATATAGTATAGAATGTAGTTTAGTCTACAAGACCGGTCAAGTGCGAGTCAAACCTGAACACCAAGGGTGTGTGGACCCTCGGTGCAAAACCGTAAATGTAAATATTCTATTCAAATGTATTTTGTGCTATCTTAGATTTTTTTAAGAAAGTAAGTATATATACATTATATTAATTCGTTAAGTGTACTTTCGTGCTTTCATAGGATATTTTCGAGATTTTTCGTATTTGTAATTATGGCCGTAAGGAGTAAACACACAGCGAAAATGACAATGAGTAATACTTTCATAACGGTTCCCCGAATCTAAAAAATTTCATGACATGCACATAATGGTTTTTAAAGAACTAAGTATCCAACAATATCTCACACGATATTTTAAGATTATGTTGGAATTAAAGCAAAAACGAATTTATTGTTTTATTATTAACATGACATCAATTTATTTTATTTATTAAATCCTTATTAATTGTTTTATGCTTTTTTGTTTTGTATTTTTATAATTCTGATGGTCTAAGATCCGAATAGGAGACGATTTGCACCGGGCTGCTTATTCGATCAAAAGTATTTTATATCAAATTTGATACGCTAAATAATATGTTGCGAATAGGTTGGCTGAAAAATTTCAGTCCAGTACTAATCATTAACATTTTTATTAAAAATTAACTTTTTTTAAAATTGCATATGCTTGTTTAATAGACAAATTACATACTAATCGAAAGTAAGCAATAGATATTTTTAAAGCAAAAGTTAATTTTAATTTTTTTTATTAATTATATACTGGACTGAAAATTTTCAGGCAACCCATTCCCCACATATTATTTAGCGTATCAAATTTGATATTTAAAATACTTTTGATCGAATAAGCAGCCCGGTGCAAATCGTCTCCTATTCGGATCTCCTACTATGACGACCTCGGTATAATTTATCATTAGTAATTTGAAATGCTATGCGATTTATGCTGTAACATTAGAATATTACTTTAGGTAAGTACCTACCTAATAAATACTGAATCTAATCTAATCTATTCTATTACGTTTATCGTTTATTAATTTGCTGCTTAAATATCCGCAGACACTGTGTGAAAAGTAGTCGGAGTAACAATAGCAAGATGGTGGGGAAGACGCAACACGTCGTGGAGGATGTGCTCTCGGACAGCCAGCTGGGAGAGGTGGTGAAGAAGTGCGTCGGGGAGGCGCGCGGGCAGCTCGTCGCCGCGGAGCTGACCCCCGCCGCAGAGGGCATCGCGGGCTTCCTCGCGGACTACTTCCGACTCGCCCTCACCGTCAAAGTCGAGGACCGCTTGGTCAAGATCCCTCTGTTCGTAAAAAGCATCCCACTCAACAACGCGCCAAAATTAAAGTACATCAATACAAAGAACTTTTTCAGAAGGGAAAAAATAATGTATAAGTTGATGGATCAAATGAAAGAAGGGAGTAAGTAGCTAAGTACCTACTAAGTATTTTACCTATCTAAAATTCTCTGTTGATATCTTCGGGCTGGGAACGGGCTGATATCTTTGAAAAGCCTATGTATTCCTCGAAATGGTTTTTAAATTTTCATACATTGTTAAAAATAGGTGTATTCCAATTGAAAAGTAGGACTAGATAACAGCATAAGTACAATTCACATAACCGAATTCTTGCACTTGTATTAAATAACTTGAAAATTAAAAGGTTACAGAAACACTATTTATCATACTTAGGTACACTTAGAAAAAATTTCGAGTAGGCAAAATGAGTACTAGGTACATAAACTGATAAATTATAAATTGCGAAACTGTGTTTATCCCCGCATGCCTGTATTTTTGTATCTTCGCGATTATATCAAAAACTTCCGCACCGATTTTAAAAACATTTATTACTTAATACCCATTTCATTTTCACCCAGCATTGCTTGCGGCTTGCTTGAAATATAATAAAGCCCGCGTGATTTTACTTACCTATCTCCATGATAATTTGAATAACTACATCACATATTTAATTAGTTCGAGCGCACTTTTCCTCATTGAACTGACATCTAATCTTATAATTGTCCTTTTAGTGTATATTTATATTTATATATATATATATATATATATATATATATATATATATATATATAAATATAAATAAAAATATATATATATATATATATATATATATATATATATATATATATATATATATATATATATATATATAGTATTTATGTATATATTTAAGTATGTATTTATTTGTATGTGCCTAAGTTTATATATATAATGTCGATGCTATTGTTCATACAATATTGCACCGCCTACAAAAAAAAATCTGATTTGCCCAAAGGTCAACTGGTAGAGAATTAAGTTCACCTTTTGTACCTACTCTAATTTGTATTTTTGTGCAATAAAGATTAAATAAATAAATAAATAAATCACAGACTTGCCTTTTTTGAATAATGGAACCAGGCACTAAACGTCGAAACTGATCGTTGTGTTTGCTCCAGGTGCAGACCCGTGGCATGCACAAGCATACTTGTACAGCGACTCGGTGATTGTAATGAGTGACCTGGCCCCGCAGGGCTACTCGACCCTGAACCAGCTGGAAACCTTCGACCTGCCGCACGTGCACGCGGCCCTCGCCTCCATTGCGCGCTTCCACGCTTCCACCGCCAACTTCGAGACGCGCCAGCAACTGACCCTCGGCCGCCCTTACCGCGTCACCGAGGACTTCGGAGAAGCAATACGCGGCTACCCGACCTCGCCCTGGTTGCTTGCGGGCGCCAAACTCATTGCAAACTTCATCCAGCATTTTTCAGACAAATATAGAAACACAATTCCAGATTTGGAATCAAAAGTAACTGAACAGTTTATAAAAACGTGCGCTGATTTCTCAGAGACGAAAGACAGCTTGAACGTAGCGCTGCACCATGACTTGTGGGGGAACAACATCATGTTCAAGCACGAAGACGGCGTCCCAACCAACGCTATCATTGTCGACTTTCAGTGTATTTGTTACGCGTCGCCCGCGTTCGATGTTATGCAATTCTGGCACTTTACTACATCTAAAAGTTTTCGGGAAGAGAACGAAGCTGAAGTCTTGCGTCACTACTTCACAGTTTTCATGGATTCGGTAGATGAGAACACGAAGCTCCGTCTGAAAAGTTTGGATTATGACTATGAGGAGTTCTTGCGCTGGGTCGGGAAAAGCCGGCGATTCGGGCTGTTCAAGGCGCTGATGATGTACCCTCATGTGCTGATGGATCCTATCACCGCAGCGGAGGCATTCGGTGACCCGTCCACGTTCGAGGAGCGGTTCACCAAGGACCGCTCCGAGCCAGTGCTGGCGTACGCGCGCCGCTGCCCCGTGTACCTGCACCGGCTGCTTGAAGCGATCGAAGAGTTTGTCGAACGGTACCTGCAGGCGTAAGCGTAACAGACTAGACAAGATTAATTTTTTCGTCTGCTAGTCTGTTGTAGATGTGTGTAAAAAAATCCTGGACGGCGGACACTTAAGAGTCACGCTGCAGTCGATTGGCCAGAAAGGAAATACTCTCGAATCCAATCCCAGCTTGTATAAAAAAAACATTATAAAATATACCATTTTACGAGACAAATTACATACTTTTACATTGCATGGACTATTTTTAACAACGATATATCCCACTAATATTATAAATGCGAAAGTTTGCGTGTGTTTGTGTGTGTTAGTTTGCTACTCCTTTACGCTGCAATGGCTGGACGGATTTAATTCGGAATAGAGATAGCTTAGGTATACCCTGGATTAACACATAGGCTACTTTTCATCCCGGAAAATTTAAGAGTTCCCGAGTTAATAACGATAATCGAAATCTACGCGGACGAAGTCTCGGGCAGAAGTTATACTTGTATATACACAGTGTCCCAAAAAATCAACGTCACCCGCCTAGGGCTGACAGAGCACCTAAAAAGCTCACGACTAAACCCCAATGTACTTTGAGCCTTTTTTTACTACTTAGTTTCGCAGATACTGAGCATTATAATCCGAATTTTGGTAATTTTCCCTTATGTCCTTGTCACGAAAACTCCTTAATTTCTTGTTTTATTTGAGAAGTTTTTCAGTGGTAACTTACATTATTACTTTTAAGAACTATTACGAATCAACGAAGTTTTTAAACCGTTTTGCTCGTTTTTATTTATAATCAACTTTTAAGTAATGACTTAAAGTTGTTTTTTCCATACAAAGTGAAAAACAAACACGCTGGGACAACATGGAGAAACGAACTTTATGTCATTATTGCAGTGATTTTTTTTGTATTGAAATTTTGTTGTTGTTTTGTTGTTGATGCCGTGTGGCGCCGGGTTTAGAATGTTGCCACTCCATGTCTTCCCGTGGATGTCGTAAGAGACGACTAAGGGACTAAAGGCTGTGTAGTGCTGTTAGGCGATGGGTTTGCAACCTGTCACTCATACACTGGATAACATCTTAGCCTGGTTGTGCAAACTGTGGTCACAGAATTATCAACAAGTTTTTGGAGTTGTTGGTGAGTCTGTGGCTCTGCCTACCCCACTCTGGGAATGAAGGCGTGAGTTTATGATGATGATGATGATTTTATTGTTTGAAAAAACCTTTGAAGGTGATGTAAACTAGGTATATCTGTAATTTTAACAGAAGTAGGTACTGAGTCTCCGCAGACGAAGTCGCGGGCGTAAAGCTAGTATTATCTAAAGGGATAGAGCTATAACAGTTATACTGCTCTGTCCCTTTCTCTAAACCTAAACTGTGGGCCTAAGTAAGTAGTATGGTTGCGTCTATATCGCGTGTCAAATGTGGATAAAGCATCCGTCATTGTCGTACTTATTTACGTGTCAAAAGGTGACGGATGCCTTATCTAAACTTTGCCACGCGATAAACGCAGCCATGTTAGGGCCCCTGAACTACTTTTGTACCTACTTACCTATATGTCATGGAAACCCCCTTTATACTTATTCCTCCACTGTCTTTGGAGTTTTGGACTGGTTTGGTCAGTAAGCAACAGATAATATTGTGTTAATACAGGTTCAGTCGGCCAAACAATCTCGTCCCAAAGATATTTTAATAGAAATTTATTTTATTGGAATATAGATATTATCTATTAATTGCAGTATTAACCGAGGAGTCTCATAGATCGTGCGGGCCGTGTGCGCTTGCGTCACGTCACAGATTATACTCGCGCCTTACCGGGCGCGCACATGGCGCATGCGCGAACTGTGTCAGCGGCCGCAGGGGTGCACACTCTAGGATTCAAATTCAACTTCAAATCATTTAGTGCAAATTACATTAGGTACGTATACTTACCTACACTGTGACTTCGAACCTACTAAATATATATAGGTAATTAGTCTGATAGTTTGCGAGGTTGTTGAGACGTTAATAGTCTAAGATACGGTATTAGAAATATATACCCCGAACAGTTAAGTATTAATGATAAAAAAATATATGCTAGAAAACATATACATTGATACATCGCAACTATGTTACAATATCACGCCTGTCGTTGTTCAAAACAGTGATCCTAGAAGGAGTTATTTAAGTCAGTTGCAATAACCAGATACTTAGATGCAATTACAAGACTCCATAGAATTTGCAAATGTTAGGTTAGGTTATCTCCTACTATATGTATGTACCAAATTCTGTTCAAATTTGAGATTAGTTAGGGGTACGTAACTAATCTCAAATTTGAACAGAATTAGGTACATACATATAGTAGGAGATAACCTAACCTAACATTTGCAAATTCTATTAGGCTTCATACTTTCGATTGGTATGTAATTTGTATGTTAAACAAGCAATTGCATTTTTTTAAGCCAAAGTTAATTTTTATTTTTTTAATTAATTATATACTGGACTGAAATTTTTCAGACAACCTATTCGCCACATATTATTCAGCGTATCAAATTTGATATAAAATACTTTTGATCGAATAAGCAGCCCGGTGCAAATCGTCTCCTATTCGGATCTTAGACCAATAGGTACATGTGCTTAGTTAAGAACAATGTGTTGACTATTGAAAATAATTGTCAGAATTCTGAAACGTCAAGCATGTTACCCTTATTCCGTAATATTACAATTGCGAAATTCTGCGCGGCGCGTATGAAGCATATACTAATATACTACATGCATTTTATAAAAACTCAAGTTGGTATCATAGTTGAGTACCCGATTATATTTAGATACGCAATCTTGCCTATCTCACAGTAAATAAAATAAGAATAGATAATATACCTACTTAGTTCATATGCGTTGTTTTCTACGAGATAAAAGAACCGTGCGTATCTTTACCGTATCTTTAATTACGCTTTTACCTTCTTAATAAATAAAGTTAATGAACTATAGTGGGATCCTTAATGTTTTTTGATGCTTCATTTGAAATCCCTAGTATCGTTAGTCATAATGATTGTTTGTCCTAACGCACATTAGCCCTAATGAGATTATCCTAACATTGTTTGGTCGAATATTGTTTGCCCTAACTCTGATATACAGTGTGTTAGGCAGAAGGTTGGACAAACTTCAGGGACTAACTCTGTAATTATAACTTTTATTATGGGACCAACATCCAAATCGCGAGAAAAAAAACAGCTGTTCCATACAAACTTTGAGAGCTAAACAGCCGAAATGTCTGCTGTTTCGTTTGTCAGAATGTTTCATTTGTCCGAAAATCATTTTTCTCTGAAACCGTTTAACTTTCCCGGATTGTTATAAAACGAACCTAACCTAACCTTCACGTTCTGTACGTATATCTTTTTAAACATTTTGTAAAGTTAATGGGTTCAGAGAAAAACGATTTTCGGTCAAATGAAAATTTCGGGCAAACGTAACAACGGACAAAACTTTTTCGAAACATCGATAGGTCGATCGATGCGTTATGACTTTCAGAATAAGAGCAAATAAGATTAGGTGTTTAGACACTTAGGTACCTAATGTAAAATTGTGGTTATTGATGTTTAGGCAAAATAACGTTTTGACAAAACAGTGACTATGCCAAACGTTAGGTACTTAGGGCAAACATGCTATGGGATATGACTTAACGATATTGTGGATCGCGAATGTCACCCTCAATGAACATTAACTCAATTACATGAATTCTTGAATGGCCCAGCCGATTTTCATGAAAGTTAATTAAGAAACATTAGAAACCTCCAATGTGGCGACCATCTCTGGGCGATCGAAAGTCTGATGAAAAGACGCAGAGAAACATATTTTTTTAAAAATCCGTCCAAAAACAAATCAATTATTAAATAAATTTGAAATCAGAAACTTGAACAGCCTGTACTTGTAAAAGCGTTATAACCTGTTTAACTGTCAGTAAGTAGTTACAATTAATATGATTGTTTATCATATGAGAGCTTAAATAATCATTATGTTATGTTATGTCTTGTTAATCTTATTATTTTAAGTAGGTAGGTATAGGTATGTGGTGCTTGGTAATAAATCAATAAAAAAACTTTCTTTCAAATACGTTACCTTAAGTAGGTGCTAGCGCTTGGCGGTGGCACCCCTGTCCTCAACTGACCACTCTCCTTATTGGGACAGAAATGTAGAATTGCCAACGCCAGCGGCCATCTGCGCCGTGTGACGACAGGCGGCCGCTTGCCCTGACGGACTGCTGGATGCTGTGACTGCACATGACGTTTGACTAAAGGGAAATGTTAGTTAAGGTTTAAGATGACAAGATGCTGGTATCACTGCTAGTGAATGATTTAGAGAGAATTTAAATAGCTAATCTTTGTTTTGACAAAGATGTAAAAGTTGGATTGAGTTACAAATTGATATCAAAATAATTTACTTACCTAATTACTTGTCATTCCATAGTACAGTTAACAATCACTATAACAGTTAAACCACCTAGCACCCTGTCATAATGACAGCGTACAGTCACGAGAAACAAATTACTGCAAAAATAATGATAAGCTTTTTGTGACAGTGTTCTATAGTGGCCTAACAATTAAAAGTATATTTACATGCTTACTTGGTAGGTTCTTAGGACAATCATTGTATACCTATTAATTCTCGATGCCCCTCATGTGATCTATACACTTCGAACCTAACTTTTTAAATGCGGAGTTATTAAAATAAGGCCCGAATTAACTAAGAAAAACTTACCTGCGTGTCCTTTATTGTGAACGCGTTTTCGAAAAACGAAGTCAAGATTTTTTTTTTCTTAATTACTTAATGGCTTTCACTCCTTGTTTGAACAAGGTGTATTTCGCCAGTATCGAGTTTTAGACAATCGCCATGGATTAATTAGAGAAACAAGTCCATGGATATCACACGCGAGGACAATTGTTCGGTTAAAGAGATTTACTCTGGTGGACTAAACAGAAGCACATGGGGTTAGCTCCACGCGCTTCTGTCAAGTCCCTACAATATCCTTTCTATAATCCCAACGAATATATGCCAATAGTATAAATGTGATAGAATGTGTGTTTGTTTGTTTGTTGCTCCTTCCCGGTTCGACGCCTCGACCGATCGACGTGAGAGTCGGGGCAGAGACAGTTGATAACCCGGACACGGATATAGGATACTTTTTATGCCAGAAAATTCGTCAGTTCCCGAGAAATAGCGATAAAGGACGTTTATGTCAATAGGGTGTAATCGTTGTAATTTCCCTACCGTTAGAGATAAAACTGTTTAAGATTCATAATTTACACGAAAAACTGTAATAAATAAAACAATTCATGAATCATATGATAATGGTGAAATTATTAGGGTGACGGAACCAGAGGCGCTAGACAAGATGCATTACGCTAACCAGCGTTTCTATTCGTTTCGTTTTTAAGCCAATCGCGTCACTGGTAGATCACGTGACTTTTCGTATCACGTCATCTACCGGTGACGCGATTGGTTAAAAAACAAAACGAATAGAAACGCCAGTAAGCGTAATGCATCTTGTCTAGCGCCTCAGTAATGGACAAAGGACACTTGATTCTTATCTTAGACGATGAGGGTTATTTATTTGATTTGCAACGATTTACGACCGTATGAAGTTTGAATTAAGAGTTGAGTGTCCATTACTGGTGCCTGTCAGCTAAAAGTGACCAACACTGGTGCCATCACCCTAGGCCTTTTAATAAAGCCTCTCAACGAACGGAGTACTAAATGTATGGGAGGGTTTAAAGTTAATATTTGGGATATTCTGGTTTTATTTAAAAAAGTTATTGATGTGATTTTACTCATTGGTTAACATACTTTCGATATCAGTTTAATTTTTTCTGATATCTGTTACATTTACAGAGTAATCGCCTGGCTACACTTAACGAATACACCCTACAGTATACCCACCCTACTCCCTACAATATAATATTTAGCATATTTACAATATTTCCAGTATGATCTCGTTAATACAGTAAACGTTATGACTCTAATATAAAAAGCTTTTGACATCGAGCCTTATAAATCTGTATTTTATCCGTAGCTAGGTATATGAAAACTGAAACAGTTTGTCAACAGCCACGTCATGTCGCAACACAAAGCTGCGCACGGACAGATGCTCCGTCGGCCGGACAAGCACAAGCACTTGCGCAAGGCCAGCGAGCACCCTGCGTGCCGATTCGTGTGGTAGGTCTAAAAAAACTGCAATATATCCATGATAAATAAATGAATATATCTCAAACGACGACAAATCTTTCACAGAATGTAACTTGTATGGGCCCGCAGGCAAAGGTATGGCACTATACACCACTTCATAATTGCCTATGTGGTCAATTTACTGAAAAAATATTTTGAATTTGTGTTTAGAATTCAATAAGCCTGTCTCCACCCACTGTTGGGTATAGGCCTCTTCCTTAACACGCCACTCTCCTCGGCTCTGCGCTAATCGCATCCATTGTGTCCCTGCTCCTTTAAATAGGTCATCCACCTATCGGGCTGGTGGTCTACCCGCGGAATCGCGGATCTTAGTAACCAGCTTCGTGCGTCTGCCATCATTCTGCCCCGCCCATCTCCACTTAAGGTTCGTTATTCGCGTTTCCCGACATCCACCACCATATAAGTATATACAGTGCAAATAGCTCTTAAAAAGTCTTTTGGATTCGGGAAAAGTCGGTTAAACTAGCATATTTAAGAGCGGTTACCCTTGAAATATCGAAACTCATTTCACAAGGTAGAAACGCATTTTTTTCTGATTATCATAACATAAGAACCTAAAGGTATACGGTATTTTTTTTTTAATTCTGAAATTTTAAACTTCTTTCCAATGAAAATTTGTCCAATGAAACAGTTTGGGGGTAAAAATCGGACTTCAAGTAACTAGTATAGTAGGTAAACAACTTAAGGAAACCACTTCTTGTATGCAATTGAAAAACATCTGTATAGACCGTTCGACATTTTTCATTTGAAATTGACGTAAATTCCATATTAGTTTTATACACAACTACCTACATGCAAGAGGGACTTCAGTTTAGTTTTTTACCTATAAGTAGGTAACTATCTCAGTTAAACATATACATCTCAGACAGTTTTTATCATTATTAGTAAGGACACTTCTCCGGGAAAGGAAAAAGTCACATCTCACTGAAGTACATTTTCTCATCTATTAATTAAAAGCCACTACATCCACAACGTGTCCATTTTTCGTAGAAAATAAATTGCCGGGCACTGAAACCGTCAGGTCAGAAGCTGCGTCCGCGCAGAGAAACCGAGAGTGCGCGAAGGCGACGCCGTATAGGGCGACACGCCGCCCTTGCCCCACTGCGCATGTCACATGCAGGGCTGCCGCCGCCATTTTAGTATAGTATGCGAAATTTAAAAGGTAAAATTTGACAGCTGTCATTCTCAAGAAGGTTGAAGACTCAAACTTACAACATTTAATTTTCTTTAACAGAGACAGCAACACGACAAGCATACCTAACTTGGTTAGCGTTAATCCAAAGTATTTCAACATTAATTTAATTTAACAACTCAATGCCAATATCGTTTGATAGTAATGCTTATGACGTTATGCAATGGTCGTTATAATATCGCAAGTCCAAAGTTTTTTTCTTAACCGTTACATTTGTCCAAAAATTCACAAGTTGAAAATCATTATTTTCAGAACCCATTACTTTTCAAAATGTTTAAACAGATATAGGTACTTACAGAACCTATTAGGTTAGGTTAGGTTAGGGCACCTGCTAATGACTGAAATACCCGTCGCAAGAAACGTCAAAGTAAATCTTAAGTCATAGAAAACTGGCAGAGAGAGAGAGATCAGTTTATTCAGCCCTCCTTTATGCTTAACTAAATAAAAAAAGGCCCTGCTCAGCCCTAAACAAAGCGACACATGAATTAAAATTTTTGCTCATACATGGTCGTATCGGCCGCCGCGCCGGCAGAGATTTACTGCTCCTGCGGGCGGCGCGCGCGCAACGTTCGCCAGCGCCGGCCCTCGCTGCGCGCGCCTTCCTTCAGGGCCGAGTATTCACTCAGATAATGATACAGCTAGATCCTCTCTGCTCTGTGTTGCATACGTGTACCTACATAAACAATTACAATTCGATGACTTCCAAAATTCGAATATACCTGAGAAAAAAAAGGTTTATTTTGCACTCCAGTAGTTTTAGAAACAACTTTAAGTACTTGCTCATCATGCATTATATATGTAGATGACCGCGTTATAGTAATTGTAATTTGCTTTTAAATCATTTTTAAATATTCTAAGCTTATTTCTTCAAACGTTTTCCAATAATTACTGTGAAAACCAGGTGTATTACCGAGGGCGGTGCTCGGTTCCGACTCACACTTGGCCGGGTTTTTTTCTTTCTGAACCCTCTCCACCTATTTTAACCTACTCCCGAATTTTAGACTAAGTGCCCAATGTTAATTTGATCTTCAATCTTTTGGATGAGTAATAGTTAAAGGTCCCTGTTTCCTGATTGTTGATCACAAATAAAGATTGGCAGCTTAAATGAAATGGACATATGTATGGACAATGGACATCTATTGTAATTTGTAACACTTTCTTCGATGCCCTTGGTATCCCGCCAGCTACTTAGCATAAATACAAGTAGTTTGAATACTGCCAAGTGTTCGTGTATCCCCTCAGCTGACAAATAAATAAATACAACCACAACAAACATTTCGTCATGGCGTTATCTAAACACCAAATCAAGCCTTGTACGAACCGTAAAAAACTTGGAAAAATAAAGTCATTTCACACGCACTAAACCGCATGATAAACGACAACTTTAAAGCTTTGGTAAAGTTTGTTGTCCAGTCGGTTTGTAGCGCCATATTCGCCACACGACGCGAGGGGTTCCAATATTTCTTCTGTTTAGATCTACTTTAATATTCCGTCTCAAGGACACGACGAGGTATTGTACAAATTTAATTAACCACTCTACTCTGCTAAGTACATTATTTCATTACAAACCTCGAGCCTGCGCTGCGTTATTTCGATCGCTTTGATTGTATTTATATTTTATATGAAGCAATTTCGGTATAGAAAAGTAAATATTTATTCACTAACACAAGCAAAAGATTAACACAATAATGTCCACCTCGTGCTTTGCCTTATCGCGTTATGTTTTGTTTTGATTTTTTCATCGTGAAAGGGAACCTGCAAGTAATAGAAATGGACAAATTATTTCGCTGTCGATATCACTATTACTCAGACAACGTCAAGCTTAAGATTCGAAATGGGTGTGTTAACTTGGTTGGAAAAGTGCTAAACCATCAGGCACCACCGCAAACGGGCCAGCTATCGTCCCGGTCGCAGTGGACAGCCGCCCTAATCTAAAGTTGTCACCACAAGGAGAATGGGCCTAGCCTTATTGGAGGATAGAATGATCGCGCCAAATAAGGCTCCCGACTTAAATAGAATACATCGGACAGGAAAACGCATTTCTTGTAAAGCCGCGGACCCTGGCCTCATTTCGGCTAAAAACAAGTATGTTCTTGTTATTGTAACGATATGACAAAGTATTTTTGCACTGAAAATAAATATTGAAGTGTTTATTGGTTTGTTGGTAGGCCACTAGAATTCATTAGGTAGGAACAGTCCACTTCGAACAGATGTATCCACTTTTTTATGTTATTGCATTGTAATAAATGCCAAAAGTTGATACATCTGCTTGTAGTCGACTGTACAACACCGTATAATGGAGCTAAATATATAGCTACGCTATATTTTAACAATGTATACTATTTCAATTAACCATCTGGAAGAGTTGGTGACTTCTCATCATTAGACTCTTTAGTAGCAGAATGTTTTGTAATAGTTAAACTCGTACCAAATATTATTTAAGTACTATCTCTACCTATAGAATTACTTTTATTTAAATTAAATTTAGAAATTTAATTTAAATAAAAGAAATTACTTCCGCAAATGTTATCAGTGTTATCACTCATGGTATAAAAGTTAAAATTTCTCGAAAAGAGAGATCGAACCTGCTTCCGAAATTACAGAGTGCTGTTGCATAAAATATTGTTTAGTTTACGAATAAAAGGGTATCAGCCGCGGACAATAAATCACTTTCTATCTTTACACTCTCGAGGAACGAAAAAGGAACAACGTTGACGTGAATTAGTAGGCAGAGCGACCAGTTTTCATTGCTACTTAATGTATTTGAAAGCGAGAGTAGAATGACAAAACGTTGACAGATCACGGCTAGGCTTTTGACAAATTACTTTCTTAACTCATTCAGTGCCGAAAACCAAAGGAAGAACCATTTTTGTATGGGACTGGGACACTCTCACACATATTATGGTAATGTTAATGGATCCTTAACGCTTCTGCATTTGCGGATTTCAAAAGCAAACAAGATTTTTGCATAGTAATTTGGTTAGGCGTATACTTTTAATAATCTACGTAGGACTCATTTATCCGTTCTCTCTAAGAATCAATCTCTACATCTTCAGCACCGAAAGGTACACTATATCCTACGCTATTTCACTAATCACGGTCTTGTTTAGACCTTTTTACGATGTTTTATTTAGGGCACATTACCAGTGTTAAGTGTACAAATTGTTTCCCAACTTTCAACCCTTCCGGGCCTCTGCGGTCGCACTTCGGCGTCGTGTTCCAAGTGATTACTATTTGCTATAGATCAGGCAATTGCAACTTTGTCATTTATAAAACATATTTAGACAGGGAGGTCCAAAAGAGCAAAGTAACCATTTAAATATTAATATTATGAGGCAACAATAAGTTCAGCAGGAATAAATACCAGATACCAAATGTCAGAAGACAGTCCCAAAAATTGAGCTAGTCCCAAACTCAGCTCTAGGCTGGTATGGGTGAGGCTAGACAACTATAAACTTTTTATGTAGAGATACTTAAATAATTATACTTAAATACATGGAAAACAATCCAAGACTCAGGAACAAATACTCGCACTCATCGCGCAAATATCTGCTCTTACATTTGAAACCAGGATCGCTAGCTTCGTAGGCAGGGTTACTATTAGTGTTACTACCAACTGGGGTAACGTGCCGTGCTTAGTGTTTGCATTTGTGGGGGTTGTGAAATTGCTAACAAAAAGGGCATTCTATTTATCTTAGTACTCAGGGTTTAATTCTTAGTTCTTAGTCCTGAGATAGCAGTCCATGAGCCTCTCAGGGTCCACTTACTTTGAGGTGGTTCGTTAAACATCTGCATGCCTGTCAACATAATAGGTACGTTGGAAGTTGGCGCCGATGGCCGCCCGAATAGTTCTCGCCGAATACCTACTCGTACGCTACAAGTGGTTCATTTGAATTATGACTGGATGCTTTTATCCTGTAAATTTTGATGGATCTACCTATTACAAAATGCAAATTGTAGTTTTTCTTATATCTATCCTTAAAATCTATTAAAAATAACTAAAATTTCATAATGAAGATGTAACAAACGTTTTCTGATTTGAATTCAAAAAAACATTCAATATTCAAAATATTTATTCAGTAAATTGGCCAAATGAGTGCTCTTTTACACGTCGGTAATATGGAATGAATCTACTAGCGCTCTTTAGGTTTGCTAAAGTAACAGATCTACTCTATTCTCTGATCGATGAAACAATAATGTAACACGAAGCGCCGGTTGCGAAACTAGCCGCGCCCTGCGGCTGCGCTTGCGACAGCTGTAAGATCACACCAGCTACTGCTTCTTCACCAGGCTTTGCTTGAAGCCTACCTTTGGAATAAAATGTATTTCTATATTTAGCTCAAAATACGCTGAAGTTTCGTAAATTGAGGTACTTACGTAAAAATTAGTTTGGGATCACAAGAACGTGGTCCCATCCATCGGCCAGCGTAAAAACCGCTGCTGGTTAAGTACTAAGCCGATTTTGATGCAGTTCAATTTAGCGCAGAGATCGTCAACGTATATAGTGAGCTCCGATGAGGGATCCTTAAGTGACAATAAGGTACAACTTAACCGATGAAAAGGTTAGGATTAAGTTTCCTGTGATATCTTGACGGAAAGCCAACAATAGGCCTGCAGTGTATGGATTTAACCTGTATTCCTCAATGATAGAATGTGAGAAATCAGTAATTCTTCCTGGCCCAGTTGTAGATTACCGAATTAGCGATTCTGAATAAAATAAGCTGATCACTTTCACGCACAAGCCGACGAGTAGGATAGTAGGATTTAGGTAATTCCAAAAGGGCTATTGCAAGAATAACATGTGTTTATAACTGAGTCGTATAAAGTACTTAAGATTGTATCACCTTACAAATAGATCAGTCAAGTTCACAGCTGACCGGCGCTAACGGTTGTCGCACCAGCAGGCCCGTGTCGGCTCGCAGGTCATGCGTGCTGCGCAGGCGCCGAGGCCGCGCCCACGCGGGATCTATGACATCCAACAGACGGTGTCTGGCGTAACTGACCAACCCTACACCCTGGCTGATTGTTGAGTTTCCTCAGGCTTCTTTACAGTTAGTGGAGTTTCCTCTTAGCAAGTGCTGATAGTCTGTCGGAGAGATAAGTCGGTCTCGATCATTTAAGTGAAATATTTTCGGCCGAATGTATCATTTTCCTCGTTTCCCGAGACAAAAAGCTATTTCTAGTCTCTGTAGCTGTATTTTTACAAGTCTAACGTATTCTAACCAACGTAATAAGCAGAGCTCGGAAAGGGAGAGCTATTCTTATGTTATTAATGTCATGTGTAGATATTAATATGGATACGTCCCGATAATAAATATTAAAACCAATCAAAATCCACCAAATTTTTTAATTATGTTGTTTTGTAAACGTCCCTTCAATTGAGAATAATATAAGAGACTTCATTGACACTGATTTTGAAGTATATATATAAAAGATAAAAAACTTCCAAGTCACGTCCATGTAGATATGTATTATCTAAAGAGGTTTCCTCTAATATTAGTTAAAACTGTCTTCGCACTAAAATAATTACCTACGCAATAAAAAATTGTGAAATGATACATTTTACGTTTTAATAAATCAATCTTATAACCACGTGCCGCTAACACCCCTTATAAACACTGCCTTAAGTAGACAAAGAACTCACGAAAAAGCAGTAACGACGACACACAAACCTTCAGAACTAAAGGCAGTAAGTGTGCATGGGTTTCATACATCCAAACTGCCTTTTAGTGTCAGACAGCAAGGGCCCACGCCGCCTCGTCACGACGTTTCCGTACAAGTCGAAGCTGCCGTGCATACGAAAAAGTACAAAAGGGACTGTGCGACTGTTTATTGTTTTGACGTCATTTTGCGTTTGATTAAATCATGACGTAGCGATATCAGAAGCGAAAGCACAGCGGGTCAAGTAGGTATGTTTCATCTGTTTTGAGGGGGATAATTTTACAATATTCTTCGTCAAGGGAAAAACGCTATATGGCATGCCACCGAATGAGTAGAAATCTACGTATTTTTAGGTACCCTTGGCGGGGGAACACTTCAAAATTCCGTTTTTTTTTTCGAAATATACGTTTGTCCGAATTTTCATTTTTCCGGAACATAATTCCACAAATGTAGTGTTCTGAAACGTCTAGTGTTAGCGGGCTGTGGAGCATTTTGGATAGCTTTAGAGTCTAGTACAACCAAACTTGAGGAAAAAACCTATTTGAGTGCTACTCCTGGTTTATACCTAGCTAGGTACATCAGATGGCCTAGTCAAGATGCAAAACGACAGAACAGAAAAAACAGTAGAAGTGACAAGTGGGCGCGTAACGTGTGGCATGGTTATGCGGACTTCCGCGCAACTTACCATACTTTTGCCGCGATCGCTTATTTCGATATTTCTAAAATAGGAAATAAATCCAGAAGCATGCCTTATTGTGCTATTTTAGAATGTAAAAACGATAGCCGCACCAAAAATATTTTTCAGGGTGGCGTGTTGTTTTTATGATAGTTTGAGTATTGGCGACAACAGCTCTGATACTAAGCGAAGCTCATACCACTTCCACTGTGTTTTTTCTATTCCATGTACAAAACCCATACAATTTGTTAATTTTCGTAAAAAAATAACTTAGCGTTATGGATTGTACAGTCAACCAATTTGATTCCTAGGCGACTATGATTCGATTGACAACGTCACGTTGACATAGTCCATAGTGGCCTAGGAATCAAATCTTGGCTGTACATTGTACATACAGTAAAACCAGAATATAAAGTATTCGGCTTTCACACTTTCCTTGCATAACAAATATACTTACTGAAAGATGCTTGAGAGAGTGTTATGTGACAGCGATAGACAGGCAAGTACTATTAACATTTGGTTTTACTGTACGGTCATTTTAGGCTGAAATGGGAATACGTCCAACACAATAGCTAAAGCATATTACTTACAAAAGTTTGTCTTCCCTTATATGTTAAGTTGTAGATGTGACAGGTGACAGGTGTTTGCATTGTCGAGCATTATCCTGACCTTCAAGGTTAACTAGAAAAGGATTGAGGAATAAATTCACCTTAATTTATTTATTTGACGTTACGTACACACAATTTAGCGTCTACATTCATACAATTTCCAAGACTTGCGATAAAATCTTGAGAAAGAAAATCCTCTAATCGATACCCATTGAACTGCTATGGTTATCCTTTTTCCATAACAAGGAGCCTAAATCAAACCAGGGACCATTCCACTTTAACTCATATTCCAAGGATTTACAATACATATTACAACACCTTAAACTTGCTCTTCAGGTCCATTAATTCCGCAGCAGCGATACTCGTCGCCGGGTGCGTGGGCGCATGACGTCACCGCGCGTGCGCCCTTATAAGGCCACATCCCCACTCGCGCAGGATAATCGACCAATTACTGTAACTGTTAGTATAATTACATTAATCACATGTCATTGGTGGTTGTCGATTGAACCGTTTTAATTGTAAACAAGTCCAACACATGGCGAACACGGCATAAGTACTTATACTTTTTAGATAGTAATTATCTAAGTCGCTGCAGGAGTCATTCTCATTTTACTTTTTCACTACTCTCTCTCTTTCTCTTTTATTTAAGAGCCATGCTCTTGACTGTTTAGTTTTAAAAAACCCTACATTTTCCTCAATTCCGAGCCGCCCATTTACAATTTAATTCTACATTTACTTATAAAATTTCCCTTCTCCTGTCCTCGCTATTCTTGACGGGCTTCTGGGTTTTCTCGGGTCGGGTATAGCTCTATGTACTTACCATTATGTGTATCGATTGCTCTTTTGCCTGCTTCCAACCTAACTTTCATCATCATCATCATTATCAGCCGCAAAACGTCCACTGCTTAACAAATTCAAGGTTCTCCAAGGTTTCCCACAACCATACACAAAAACACCACATATTTCCAAAATTAATATTGTACGATAATTATGTTTATCTTTCTCCTGTACTTTGTATCATTGTCTTAACCTCAGTGGTGCAAATCTTATGAGCACCGTTCACCTACATCAGCATACCAGCTTGATTATTAATGTTGTCATCATGTCAAGTAAAATAGTATCTACAGGCCAAGTTAATAAAAACATGATTAAAAGTTTGGATGAGTTTGTGACCACGGTCGCTTAGCAACATGTATTTTAACCAAATTACTCAAATACGTAAACTAAAAAATAAGGAACTATAAAGCAAATGTAATAAAATAAAACAAATTTAAATCTTATAGCCTAAATGCCCATATGCGCAGGAGTCGCGTAACGCGGTGCCGCCCACGCGCACGCTTCCAATGATCGATGCGTCGATCTATAGATCGCGGAACACTGTGCGCGGCGTGGGAGTCGTTTTATACTAAACAAACAATGCACATTAGGTAAGTGTGACATATGTTTGACTAATCACGTTAGTTACCCTTGGTTTTTATTTTTATGCCATTTATTTGTATTTAGCAAAGAACGCTATGAAAAACCTTATAGCCTGAATATTCAAATTAGAATAAATAACATATAAGTAGATTTCACGCAAAAAAGTCGCATTAATTAAGTCGTCGCCGGATTAGAATTACAAAGTATGTAATGAAATACTTAAATATATACTAAAAAAAATCGACTTCATAGAATCTGAAGTCTGAAGAGTTTCATCGGGAAATATGAAAGTTTCATAAACAAAAAAACGACGCATTCGCAACGTTCTCCACCCCTTTAATATTATGTTCACTGTTGTATGATAATTTACATTTACACACAAGTAAAATCAAAACGAAATAAGGAACAACACTTTGGCATTTATAAAATTAGTAAGAGCAGTATTTATAAATTATTGGATATTTGAAAATTTTAGTCCATTTCAGAGATTCGTGCTACGAATAAATTCCGTAAAACTGTATTAGTATAAATTAAAAAAAACTAAAAAAATACTTATACGTATACATAGAAAACATCCAAGACTCAGAAACAAATACTCGTGCTCATCACACAAATATTTGACCATGCCGGGAATCGAACCCGGGACGCTAGCTTCGTAGGCAGGGTCACTACTAGGCTATCGTCGTCGTATATTTAGTAGGTATGTAAGTACACGTTTTCGAATAGTAAAGGCGACTGGGGCACGTGACATATGATTAAAATGTTGGTGCTCAACTACAGTATCCGTAAACAATAAGTGCAGGTTAGCAAGCCTGCAACCCGATCCCCCGCCCGACCAGTCGGCCGGGTGCCAGACAATAGATACGTGCCACTGTGCCACTTGCGCCTGCGTCTTGATGTTCTCCACGGTCACATAAACATCTTAGATGTAGTACCTGCTTGAAACAGACACATGAGTTGAGATATTGGGCTTGAAGTTACAGTCGACACAGCCGTTTTCCAATTTGAAGAGGGTATTTGGTTACACGTATTGCTGACTCTAGAAAATGTATATAATACGTAACTACCTATGTAGAAACGCTATATCAATCTGTTTCCCAAACTCGATTATTCCACGTAGCAATTTTTCCCATTCGTGATTTTACCCAATCCCATTTTACCCCATTATTAATTTTTCCTGGTCGCATATTTTCCATTCTGGATTTTTCCCAATCGCAAAATTCCCCATTGTAATTAGGCCGAAATAGGTTGGTACTTTTAGGTTATGTTAGTTTGGCAGCAAGCCCGAAGGTCCAAACTACCCAGAAGTAGGAGCTCCATCGACTCTGTGTAATTGATATAACTATTGAGATAAATACAGATTGTGCAATAATGATAATGGAATTAAGGAGTTGAGAAAAAAATCTTTGACAAAATAAGCTACTGAAAAAAATAAAGACTGGTAGTTTTACGAATAGAATAGTATTAGGGCCAAATTGGATTGGGGAGGATGATGTTGTTGGCGATTTCACTCAGAACAGCGCACTTAATTTTCTTGGAAACGATTTTAACCAAGCAAAGTTTTAAAAGCAAGGGTCTAGTGAGCCCAGAGTACAGTAAATTATTTCCTAAATGTTAAAAAATAAAATACATACATACATTAAATCACGCCTGTTTCCCAGGGAGGTAGGCAGAGACCACTTCTTTCCACCTGCTACGATCCTGACAAATCTCTTTCGCTTCTTCCACATTCACACATGAGTCATTTTTTTTTTGTAATTTATCGAGTATCAATATCGGAGTCTGGCACCTACGAGCGCCGAGGAGGCTGCAGGGTCGCCCACGGGTGACTTCACCGGTGACGTCACTCATTTGCATCTCAACAGATTGCTCCAAATCAGCGATTTCCACGATGTAACATAATCCGGAGTTCGGCTAACTCTACGCTAGACGTCGATCCGTTGCTGGTACAAGTATTTTTCATTCCGCAGAATGACAAGTTTTTTTTTACAAGATATAACTAGGTATAAAAACATAAAGAGACAGATAGTATTTATATCTAAATATGCAAATAAAGCAAAACTGATGGGTTAACAAAAGGTCCCCCGACCACGGGATTAAGTCTCTGTATAGGTCCATAACACCAGAGGGCTTATTGTCTAACGCACTCGCAATCGCAGCCGGCTTCAAAGTGGAGCAATTGTTTTCATTTTGTATGCAGACAAGTCTTCGATTTTCAAAATGAAAACGATCGTGATTGCGAGTGCGTTAGACAATAAGCCCTCTGGAGGTGCTCAGTTGAAAAAGACGGTAGTGATTCTTTCAAAAGCAAAGGTGAGCGAACGCAGAAGTGAATGTCCAAGCGGCGAGTTTAAGTAGTCCCGTCAAAGCGATCAAAACACATTCCAGCGCGTGTATTCAATTTGGCAGCATGGCTTCTCGAACGTATAAGGCTGCCTAATTGAGAATGCACGCGCTATTATGTGTTTTGCTCGCTCTGACGGGACAACTTAAACTCGCCGCTTGGACACTCACTCCTGCATTCGCTCACCTTTGCTATTGAGAGAATCACTATCCAGGATCAAGCGAAATGGCATTCCCTTCTACGAGCCCATGTTGCTGAGGGATAAATGGATTTCATCATCATCATCATCATCATCAGCATACGTCCATAACTCTATCAAATATCAAATATAACAACCAATTTTTTGTTTAGTTATTTTGTATTCCTCTATTTTTGTGTATACATATAATTAAGTGTGTTGCATTGCATTGCTATGGTAGCTTGATACGACATAATATTTATAGTTTTAATGGCTAATAAAAGTACTATTATTGATATTAACAGATGTGGATGCCTAGTTGGCTTTATGCGTAAGTAATTACATTGCAAACTGTTTTTGTTATAAGATTGTGTTATGTATCACTTGTTGGTATTCCTTAAAAAATAAACAAAAACATAAGCTTTAATACTTAATTCCGGATTAAGTACCAAAATATACCAAATGGTTATTTACCTAGAAAAGATAATTAGGTTTTGTAAACAAGTAACCGGTTAATACTTGCTAAAAACACTAATATATCACAACCAAACATAAACCATGATTCATGCTCAAGTCTTGCCTCAAGAGACCAAATAAGGTCTTAAAAAGTCAAGGCTAGCCTCCGTGGCTCTAAATTAAACAAATTGCGGTTTCATATTATTTATAATTCATATTTCAAAGTAATAAAGGCTAGAATGGCTGTCCAAGTTTGTCGGTTATCTAAATATGGCCCATTTACCTTGCTTTAAAAATGTATCTATAGGTAGATAAATTTTATAATATTATACGGTCTAAGAGCCTGATGACAGAGTCGGGAAATGGCAACATGGTCTCCGCTGTACTTATTGTAAACCTACCGAGATACTTTGGTGTAGTTTGGTCTCGATAATCAAGTAATGACGACTGCAAAAAAAGGACAGTCAGTAACAAAAGCTTGTCTCAAAGTTATTTTTAGGCAGAAAGTTATTATACGGATTCTGAATAGTCTGATCGTAGCAGGTGGAAAGAAGTGGTCTCTGCCTACCCCTCTGGGAAACAGGCGTGATTTAATGTATGTATGTATGTATGAATAGTCTGAGCTGGGTCTGCCTACGTGCGGTGGAGTGAAGTATCTTGGGTATTCAATTGCATTGCAAGACCAAATCCCGAACAAAATTAAAAACTTCAGAAAAAAGATCGCCGATGAACGCCTCGCAGCAGCCAAGCTTAAATGGGACTAGTGCCAAGTGAACAAGAGAAGACTGAGAAGGGAATGGCAGGAAGAACTGGATCAGTTCTGTAAGAACTGGGGGGCCTCATATGGCTGCGTTTGTCGTGTGACAAAATGTGAATAAAACATCCGTCACTTTTTGACACGCATATTAAGTACGAGAGTGACGGATGCTTTATCCACATTTTGTCACCCGATAAACGCAAGCACACCAGGCCCGCTAGGCTCAATTAGTGTCACTGCATAGGGAATTGTGTAGAGGCGTCAGGAAACTTTTGGCCAGCAGTGGGACAGAAACAGCTAGAGATAAGATAAGATAAGATAAGATGAGATAAGATTTTACCACATTCTCGCTGGTACGTGACTATGAATGAGGATGATAATACAGCATTGTTATCTAAAAATCATCATCTATTCAATATTGTTCTCTGGCTTCTTAGATCCTTGCAATACCGATACCTACTGTTTATTAAGCTAGGTCATTTTCCGCAATCGCCTTTACGACTACCTTATGGCGACTGGCTCATAAACAAACCGCAATATTGTCAATGGAGTACTAATTATAATTACGGGTCGATGAGTCACCAGTGGTCAACCTTCTCGGTTTAAACAATCGACGTCCTACATTGACGAGTATACACATACTCGATGCACATCAGCGCACTGGGGAAGAGTCCATCACTATGGGGTATCAATATCACTGATAATTAATCTATCCTTAACAATATTTTATTGCGAAAGTGTGTTTGCCTGTCAGTGCAACTATTCAATGCTACTTTATGGTAATGAATTTTATGGAGATAGCAAGCAAGAGTCCGGAAGAAGGACCATAACTACCTTTATCCTGGAAAGTCACCGTCAAACATGGATATTTGGGACAGTTTGGGGATAGAAATAAAGCCGGCAACAGTCCTCTAGTTATTCTGTCACCGAAATACGTTGAAGCCTATTAGGGTTAAATTTCTAAAAGTAACCCACACTGTCCCAAGTTTCCATGGCATTGGTGTGTCAAGTTAAGGTATTCATTTTGCAGGGAAGTTCCCGAGTGTTTAATAACTAATTAAATTATGAGGAACAACATACAACAACATAAACTCACGCCTTCATTCCCAGAGTGGGGTAGGCAGAGCCACAGACTCACCAACAACTCCAAAAACTTGTTGATAATTCTGTGACCACATTTTGCACAACCAGGCTAAGATGTTATTCAGTGTATTAGTGAAAGGTTGCAAACCCATCGCCTAACAGCACTACACAGCCTTTAGTCCCTTAGTCGTCTCTTACGACATCCACGGGAAGACATGGAGTGGCAACATTCTAAACCCGGCACCACACGGTCGGTCGTATTATGAGGAAGACTGGAATATATTGAACAAACTTGTTTTTATAGAATAGAAGGTGGAGGATGGAAGCTGAAGAAGGTTTAGTAATTTACAAAACACTATAACAACAGTGATAATTGACAACATGCTGTTTTAGAAAACGAGTTCTGATAAAAATCAGGCTTATAGAAGTTGGTCTCAAAATCATACCAATTACTTTTAATTCTTTTTGGTGATCATTTACTAAGAAAAAAACATTTGTTAATTATGGAGATGAGTGAGACTCAAAGCCACACCATCACTGTAAGCAGCAAGACACTTATAATGGTGGTTGTACACCATGCATGTAGCTGGAGCAAGTCAAGGCGCGCGCTACTTGCGTGATTAGTTGTTTACACTGCGCAAGTGCCTCAATATAGCCACTGGCACCGTCTATAAGCACCATAAACAAGCAATAATATTTAAGGTTCACCACAAAGGTTAAAGCCAAACCAGTCCCATCTACTTGACGCCCGCGACTGTCACTTAACTTTGAGATTGTATGTAGTGATTTAATTAGGTAATAATTTTGAAGCCGTCTGTCGTGTTTTACCGCCGTAATATTTTTATAAATACAGTTTCACCACAGTACAAATTTATACGTCAAGACAAATAAGTAAGTGCATGAAAACTTGATCACGTTCGCGACGGCGACGCCTCCATGTGGGTCAAGTGCGTGTGTCACTGCTGGGGACCAACTGTTCGTAGAATCTACCCAAAACATTCATTGTGTTTCTATTATTGGAATAGTTAACATAATTACTATGCAACAACTTCTATTTTAGTTAAAAAAAAGGTGGTCATTTAAAGAGTTTTTGCAACTGAAGGTACAGTCGAAGTTATAATTAGCTGTACAATTTAATACCCTATCGCTATAACGTATTAAAGTGAAAGTGGTTTGAATTAACTGTATCAACAGCCGTGACAAGGTACTAAAATGTTCAGCTACTTATGTGTTTTAACGTACTGACTCTGGTACCAACATTTCAATTATACAAATTATATTGTTACGAAATCTATCTATGCCATGAACCTGTAAAACAGCCTCAAGATTCAATACGTTAGATTCACCTTTATTACTGAATTACGATACGAAAATCTTAGTCAATGTCAACATGCTAGGACATTTTAGTTCTAAATAATCGATAAGTATCGTTATTAACTCGATAGAAAGAAAAAAGTTTGTGCTTCGGCACGACACGTATTTCCAAATGATCCTAGGTCAAATAAGGGCGGTACTGCCAACAAGTTAAATAGTTGAGTCACCAAAGATAGAACCACATCTTAAGGCTTGTACAGACTACGTTAGTAATTTAGTAGAGTAGCGAGAATAGCGAAATAACGAAAAAATAATGTTTTGTTTTCTGCGACAGGGTGGTAAAAGAATTACATAATGTACTCAACATAAAATTCCATTTGTTTCGGTTTTTTTACAAATCATAAATAATTTCATGGAGAAAACTGCCTGTTTTGATAAATAGCAAAATTTTTTTTGAGTTTTTGGGTCTATGTTTTAGGAAACATGTAACTCTTAAACCGAAAGTTGATGTTATAATACTTATAATATATAATATTATGATTTGGCTAATTATACAGTAGTAGTAGTTTGTAATATAAGTGTGTGGCAAATGTTAGTGTTAGCTGTTGCGCTTGACATAGTTTCAACAAAATTACATTTTTTTTCTAACGCGCATTAAAAATAAAATAACTTACTTTGATAATTTAGACTTTCACGATAATCCCACTCCACCTAGATTACTGCGCCTCCATTCCCGACGGTAAAAACGATATCGTAGTTGACCTGTTAGGTATTGTTATGACGTCAGACGCCATTACTGTCAAGTAAATAAGAGCTATCAAAACGCTGACAATACGATAACAGGGGGGTTATTATGACATAGCGATGCAGTTCATTTTACGGTGAGCGTACAGCGTAAACTGAACTGCATAGCTATCTCATAATAACCACACAGATCAAAAACGATGTTGTTTTTGTTCAATAGAGGCCCTGATTTGTTATAAAAATGAAATGTCAATTAGTTATCCGAAAGCAACAGTTACACAAGGTGCAGTTGCGTGGCTCGGAGCCCGCAGACGGGCATTGTCCGGGGCGGAACCGGCGTCCCGCCGACCGCCGACCGCAGCCGGATCTTACGCGATGATTGACCAAGAATACAAGTCTAGGCCTAAACCAGGAGATAAGTGAAAGACAACCGTTACACGATAATTCTGGCGTCAGTTCAGTCTGGCCAGAATGACGAGAGAATTAACGTGTGACCCTCGGACTGACGGACTGATGCGATGGTTTTGGCGTGGACGGTACCCCAAGTTTGAAATAAACCATTTTAAGAAACCAACTCCTACCCAATTGCAATGCAATTAATTTTGATGGATGCGTTGATGTATATTAAGTATGTACATTTCGTATGAAAGAACCTAAAGGTCAAAATATAAATGTCAAAGACGAAATACGAATAACTTGTCGAAAAAAACATGCTTAAAAATCTGATACGTTAATTCTGTATAGATTTTTTTTAAAGTAAAACCGCTTTAAGAAACTACATTCATTCATTTTGCATCGCAAGTTTGCAACGATATTATTTTCCTTTGAAATAAATGTTGCAACGTCGTGCCCGTTGATGTCTTTTAGTTTGAATAGTGGAAAGGCAGCAAGCCTTCATTTTCCTTACCTCGCTCAGCGCAGCTTTCCTAATGGTAGATTTTGCCTTAAGTACTTACATACCGCTCCGTTATCTCATAGCTCTTGTGAAATAGAAATAATAGTAACAAAATATTTATTTAATGCACCTAAAATAACAATAGGTAGGTAAAAAAATAACAGAAAACATGACGTTGAACAGGATCCCTCTCATCATTGTGCCATGCCACAGTGCTACAGACCTAGTGTGCGTGGTGGATATGATCGTATTGTCCGAAGCGCTAGAAGCTTCATTCCATATTACCGAAGTGTAAAGTAACCCTCAAGTGGCTTATATACTGAATAAATATTAGTTTCTTTTTTAATAAATACCTAAAATAATAATTGAGAAAATATCAAAAAATAAATTTCTGCTGGCATTAACTGTACACTAATAATAAAACCTATTAGCAGTGGCCGCTGGCTCCGTCCGCGTCGAAGTTTATCGCAATGTCTTCGGAAACTGACAAAATTTCTTCGTCCCTCCCAGGAGTCCCAGGGGTTGAAGCTATCTCCATTCCAAATTTCATTAAAATCAAAACAAACATACAGTATTTTGCACTTATAATAATGGTAAGGATGTAACTTTTTCACCTAGTTTTACTCTGAGAAAGTATTAATGAAATATAACGAGAGGACTCGTGGCGTCCGGATTTCGGTCGCACGCGATAAAAACGAGCTTCATAAAAACTTATTGAGCACCACACGCTTATCGAATTTAATAAATAATGCACTTATACTAATTAGAGAGGCTGCATGGTGCATGGTGTCGATGCATTCCGAGAATGCCGATGTAAATTTATCTTTTAGGGCAGCAGAGGCTGCGGCCGGCGCGGGCGCGGCTCGCGAGGGTGCGGGGCCGCGCAGCCTGCGCCGCGCAGTCAGTCCGCGCAGAGCTCGCCCGGACGCCGCACGCTCGCAGTGACCCCGTGACCCGCGCACCGCGCAACGAAACGAACGATCGCGACCGCTAATAACAACTAACGCTTCAGCTTATTTAACTGACTAATTAACATAAAGGTGAAAACGAAATCAACCAAGTGCGCGAAGAAAGTACTTTTTGAGGAAAATTTAAATGGTAACGGGCCGGTAGCGCCGGAGTCGGCAGGTGAGTAACTATTACATTATCATAATTAAAAAAGTAAATATCGCGGAGCACAGCTGAGCTGCGCCGGCGATTCTTACTTGTTTCTCCTTTCGGACGTGTCCGCGCATAAAGATAAGGCATCCATCGTATCTGGGCAGGCCCTTTCGGAGAACATATTCCGATTGATATTATGCTAATCGAGTGACCGCCGTGTGACGAAGTTTGGAGGTATGCGGGAGCGACGCGGGCGCCGGTTCGCGGGTTGTTTGCTTACCCGTCACTAGCGGAATGCCGCGGCTTTGTTCTCGCCGTGTTGTGATAACACGAGAGATCCTCCGGCGTGTTTGAACAGTTGCGACGCGCGGTCCGCCGCCGGATCGCCGGCGTGATCTCCAGGTACGTGCCAGTTAGATGATAACACGAACTCGACTAGGTGACTAATCACATTACCACAACAATACGTTATTATTCATTATATTCCCAAAGTTCTGACGCTTGACCTAAAATTATCGGCAATTCTTTAGAATAAATAATTACCTCCAATCGAAGTTAGCTGAATTCCAGTGATTCATTACCGCCTCTTGAAAGTCTCGTTCTAAAGGGAGGTGACGTCAGCTCGCAATGCATGTCCAATAAAAGAATAGGACAGTGCAGCTCTAAATGCGGAGGTATTTGACGAATCCGGTCAGTCGCGGCAAGTGAACAATCCGTTCAATTCCACCGATCCATTCCAATTATACCCCTGCTTTAACTAGAAGGGTCACAACATAACAATAGAGAAACTATTTATTAAATCGCTTAGACATTGTTAAATGTATCTCCTGTGCGAAACTGTCGTTACTAACAATTACAAGTCGAAGTTGGTAACGGTCCGGCTCCGCGGAGCGTGCTCCGCGCATCATGGGTTTCCATTGTTATTTTTTGAATAATTTATATTTTTACTGCATTTCCGAGTTATTTCAATGTTCTTCTTACTTTCTTTAGCCTTTCAAATGATAGTAACGATTGATAATTATTGGCCTCTTTTGAATTATTTCTTTCACTTACCTTCACTTAGGCATACTTTTACTAATATCGGCTACCGGTTTCGTGACAAAGTTTATTTATTCTATAAGTCACATTAGTCATCTGGAATACGTTTAGATTTCAATTCATCTATCTCGAACTTCAGGAAAACCACCAAAACAAAGCCCTCCCTTATCACGCGGTTTACTCATAAGCTAAGAATGTATCGTAAAATGACTGACCCTATCCTTTTACATTTTTTTCACCTTAGACATTATTTGAAAGGTTCTTATTCAACCAGAGGGCTTATTGTCTAACGCACTCGCAATCACGATCGTTTTCATTTTGAAAATCGAAGGCTTGTCTGCATACAAAATGAAAACAATTGCTCCACTTTGAACTCCACTATTGCGAGTTCGTTAGACAATAGCCCCTCTGGAATTATTATTGAATCGTAATGTGATTTTTGTGCACTGATTTTTGTTTTCTTAAGGGTAACACATACTAATAGCCCGCCGCGGCATAGATTCAGTTCATTGTATTAATTTGTATTTGAACACAGACTACCTATTTCTCTTGAGGTTTTATACATTTCTTCACAGTAAACTGTTACTCCATATCGCGATGGACCATCCGGTTGCCGAACCCGTAGCTTGACCATTAACCAACAGCAGTAATCTGCTCTCGGTAGATTAACCACCGTCCTCGCCCGGCGCTCGTCGTGTACCATCAGCTGTTATGTTAATAACGTTAATTAACCGTGAAGTAACAAGCGTTAAAACGATGTTATTTGACGTCGGTGGACCAGCTACGTCTCGATTTCAATTTGTGGTTTATATCTGTCTGTCATAATACTTTCTTCATTCAGTTCATCATTACATTTCATTACCGTTTGTTTTTTTGTTATTATTAATCTTAGAACTTTATTCTTGTTGGAGAATAACATTGAGTTCATACATAATGCATTAAGTCATCAACGTAGTTGTTGTCACCTGATCCTCATCTTTCTTCTTCGTCCCCGCTCTTTTATTAAATAATATAACAGGACTTACTGTTATGTCTCGGAGTAATGGTCCTGCCTGATCATCGGAATTTTAGATATTTTATTAATTGTTTAACATAATGCTCAATATTCTCAAATGAATACCAATTTAGTCTTCGCCGTGTTGACCTGTGCCATTTCTACCTTTGATCATAAATCTACAGGTCAGTTTCCAAATGTCAACCACATTTTTTCTGATTCGTCGTCATCGGGATTGTAAATCTTATTCGCATTCGCGAGTTGAGCGACATCTTCCGTTATGCCCAGTCCAGGATTTGATTTATTAATGAAAAAATGTGGACAGGTAACAACTTTATTTGCTGGGCCACTATAGAATCTTGCCGCAGAAAGACAATTATCAATTTAGACGTAATTTTTTTCTCGTTATTTAACGCTGTCATCATGAGAGGGTTCTAGGGTTACTCAACAAGTTGTGACATAAATAAAAATCTATCTCCTTCATTACAGTTTTTTAATTTATTAGAATTCCATTTTTTTTAATATGTAAATTTCATCTCTTGGACTCGAGTCTTCGACACAATATTATGAGTTAATTATGGCTATAACGCGTTTGTTGTACCTTGTAATCGTCTAAAGTCTCCAACCGGACACATTAACTACAATGTAAACACACCTATTCTCAGGTACTCGTTTATGTTTCTGAATTATTATGTCACCATAGTTCTAAAAAATGAGTGACTTTAGTAACCCGACAATCAGAGCCTTTATTCGACATTTTTAAAACCTTACCATCGGGTGACCTCAGAGCTTGCCTTCTACATGCATTCGAAAACTTCGAATATAGGTCAAGTAGTTTCTTCAGTGCAAACCCCTAGGACCCAATAAAGTTCGACGTTATTCCTTTCTCCCAACCCATAATTCAGTTTAGAATAGAAGTGAGTAATTATTTAGAGTGAAAGGGGTGGGGCATCCGATGTTTCGAATTTAGAACTTCAGGGATCGATTCCCGGTATAGACAAATGATGATGACAAATGGTGTTTTTCATGTATTTACTCGTAAGTACTCTATTTAAAGTTTATGTATGTATGTAAACTAGTGTTGTGAATTTAAGCTTCGAGGCGTAAACTACAAGACTTGAGTCGCGACTTCTGAGTCTAGAAGCCTCGAACCTTAAAGCCTCGACCATATAAGCCTCAACTTAATAAGTTCGCATTGTTGCTTACGAGCACAGAAACCTCAGAGTCTTTAAGCCTCAAGCTTTAAAGCCTCCTAAGCTTTGAAGGTTTAAGTCTATAAGGTTTTTTAGCATTTAAGTCTTAAAAGCTTTTAACAAAGTAGATTAATTTATGTTATCTATGCCATATTTGATAATTATACAGGATGCCCGTGAGGATCCCGAGAGATTTTAACAGCATAATCCTGAGGTCGTTAGAAGTAAAAAAACCATGCAAGTGCGGGTCGGACTCGCCCACTGAGGGTTCCGTACTTGTTGTTGTTGTAGCGGCAACAGCAATACATCATCTGTGGAAATTTCAGCTGTCTAGCCTAGCTAGCCTAGGTTCATGAGATACAGCCTGGTGACATGACGGACGGACGGACGGACAGCGGAGTCTTAGTAATAGAGTCCCGTTTTTACCCTTTGGATACGGAACCCTAAAAACTAGGTAGACCTAGACCGCCACACCGGACATCGTCAAATTAAGGGTTAAAAATAAATATAGGTACAGTCAAGTGTAAAAATATAGGTGCACATAACCAATCAAAAATATGTCCCATAGTACCTTAACGTCAGCGAAATAAGGCCTCTATACATAATTATGAGAGGATGAAATCGATACGTATTTTTGCACTTGACCGTACAATAATACTTTCTTCCTATAACGCTCATTGTTTGAGCTCTTAACGCTTAACTCAGGCCTTCGAGGTTCCGGGCCTTGAGCTTTCAATAAGCCGAGTTTTTAAAGCTTGAGCTGTCTATGAACCCCGAGTCTTAAAGACTTGCTCTTAAGAGCTCATAAAAAGCTTGAGTCGTTAAGGTTCTGAACCGTTTCTGAGTTCAAACCTTTAACGCTCGAGTCTTCAAAGCTTGAACCTTCAAGGTTTGGAAGTCTTTAAGGTTCAAAAGTCTTCAAGACTAGTCTTTTAACAACACTAATGTAAACTCTATTGCACAAAAATATAAATATAACAAAATTGTTACTAAACTAATTTACAAAGGCGAGTTTATCTCTAAATTGGATCTCTTCCAGCTAACCCTGAAGTGAGTTGTCTCGTACTCATGTTTAGTACACGCATTAAGTTTAGTTCGGGAATAGGTCAAATCGTGTGAGCTAGTCCCCTGGTATTTATTTTATTTATGTATCCTGTCCACCATACAAGAAACTCGTGTGTATCTAGGAGCCATTAGACAGCTGCGATACGGCTAACTGTTGCCACACTCGAGCGCTGCAACTCACGCGTCGCGTAGATAGCGCACGCGCCGGGTATCTAGCTGCTCTATTTGCCTAATAACGTATCTCTTAGCTATCACCTTTCCTTCGCAAGAGATGCGCAATACCTGAATAAATACACGTGTCTTCCGTATTGTTGTGGATCTATTGACGCATTATTCATTGTCTATTCTCATTGTTTCAGCAACGATTGTTAGGGACTAAAGGCTTGTAGTACTGTTAGGCGATGGGCTTGCAATCTGTCACTAATACACTGGTAAACATCTTAGCCTATTTGTGCAAAATGTGGTTACACAATTATTAACAAGGTTTTAGTAGGTACTAGATTCACTCCGCTAGTCGATTCACTCTATATTACTGACGTGTAAAAGAGCCCTCATGTGGGCAACTTACTGAATAAATATTTTGAATTTTGAATTTGAAATTTAGACTTGTTGCCTACCCCACTCTGGGATAGAAGGCGTGAGTTTATATATGTATGTAAGTGATAGGATTAATACGGGACAGGTTCTAATGTTTGTTTTATTTTCTAGATAAAACAGATTAATTTCGAATTTTATCAACAACTGAATAAAACACTGGGCCCCTATTCTATTTGATAAAGTGTCGTATTGTTTTTAACTCGCCGCCATTACTGTCAAGTAAATAAGTGCATTCGTAACAATCGTAACTTTCGAAATACGATAACATGTCAAAGACAACATTGTTTTAAAGAGTGAAATAGAAGTTGTGCTCTTATTCACAAACGCTAAACACTTACTGCGTTCCCATTAGGCAAATAGTTTGCGGTTTACTGTTTGCGCTCCCATATTGTACATCTAGCCGATTTGCGTTCGGCAAACTGTACAATATGGGAGGGCAAAGCCGCAAACTATTTGCCTAATCGGACCGCAACCTGAATCGTTCCTAAAATTATGTTAAACACTAACTTGTTAACACGGTAGCCCAGTTGGTAATGACCCTGCTCACGAACCTCGCGGTCCCGGGTTCAAATAATAGTAAGGGTAGAACTTGTTTGATGAGCGCGAGTATTTGTTGCTGAGTCTGAAATGATTTCTATTTATTTCTCTACTAAAGGACGCCTGCGACTTTGTACGCGTAGTATTAGTTTCCCGCTACTCCCCCTATATCTTCCCGTTGGAGGTCGACTTTCGGAAAATCCTTTCTTAGTGCACCTCTAGACCTCATAAGGAACCTACGTGCCAAATTTGGAATCCTTAGACCCAGTGGTTTGGGCTGTGCTATATATATAGTTTAGTTTATCGTTGTCTAGTACCATAGTACAAGCCTAAGTATTGCGACTAGGTCAATTTGTGCGAGATTGTCCCCTTATATTTATTATTTTTATTTTATCTACGACTCTGTCCGCGTGCGTTTATCGCCATTCCCTCAGAAACTGACCACTTTTCCGGGGTAAGAAGTATCTACCCTATGACCGTCCCCGGATTATAAATTATCTCTGTGCCATATTTACATCGATCGATAGAGGCATTGAAAATATTTTCTTTGAAAAACATAATTACAGATCTAGTCGTTCGTAATATCTACAACATATTTTTAAAAAATCGGTCTAGGTTTAAGAGGAGAGAAACGCTACCGTTATTTGTATGGAAAATTTCAGCCTCACAATCCCTTTAAGTTTTAACATTTTTACTTTTACCAATTAAATTCGCTGCCAAATCTGAAACGGAGGAGTAACTTTCTTCGCGATGATATATTGTTTTATGACGATGCTATAAGAGCGCCGGCGCGGTGCTGACTCACCGCCGTCTGCGCATTCCGAAACTGTGGATCCTCGGCTCTTGTCGGTGTCACTTTTCGATTGATGCAATTAAGAGTCTGTAGAGAGCAGCAACACACATATTTACTGTTAGGTACGTTTTAATTTTAGAATCAAAGCTGCTTATTTTCAATAAAATTAAAATAGGGATTAAAAATATCTTGATACGTCGGAAATTTGGTCTCATGGAATAAATAATCAAAGTAAAAAATAATTATTTTGGATTCTTATGATGCTTATGCCAAAATTAAAAATGTCGTTTAAAAGGTTGATTTAAACGATTGTTGTTTCATAGACATTAAATTTTGACCTATATATAAAAACCTAAGGCATTTCTTAACGATTTTTCACTTTATAACATAGGCTAAACGGACTGGTTAAACACACAATCCCCTTTTTTAAATTGGTAAGAAAATAAGCAATGAAAAGTCGACCAAAGAAGTCGAAAACAGAATACGTTATAAGAGAAAAAACTCGAAGAAATAAAATGAATTTACTTTTGAATAGTGTATACTATTCTTAGATATTGACGCAGTAGTTTTATGGTCATAACTGTTATAATAAGTTAATAAGTCGATTTGTTTACGTCCCATTGGAGGCAGCGGCGTCTGACTCAATCTGCTGCGTTTGTAGCTGCGCCCCCGCACCGAGGGCGTAGGTTCCATTATTATAAGTGTCTTGCTGGAAGTTTTTGCACAAATCAATGCTATGAGTTAATCATTTGGTTGATTTTGAAAACTGTTTAATTACGATGTATCACTGCTCAAGGCTTTTTCTTTAAACTCTGACTCGATATAGGCAATCCCTAGCTGTCATTTAATTTTGCCCCGTACATTCCGAGGTCTGCTAATAACCAACTAAATTTCGTTCGCGACTGCGTCTACCATAAAGTTATCTTGTTGCTAATTTCCGGGATACATCTAGGGCTCTATTTTAGGTAACACAAGGACTTTAAATGTTGATCCACCATAGAACCTTGTCATAATGGCAGCATCAAGTGACGAGATAGAAATTACATAGGAATTAATCGTTGTTTCTTTGCGACAAGGTTCTATAGTGGTTCATCAATTAAAGTCCGTGACCGTACGTACGCGATTAAATCATAATGCCTTGGACATGGTTATTGTATGCTCAACGTGAACTCTTATTTACTTAACAGTTATGGCGGCCTAGTTAAAAACAATACGATGTTAAAAGCTATATTGCTGTACCGAGTAGAATAAATCCTCAGATATAGTTTAGTATCCTTGTGATAAAAAAAATATATATGTACTTAAGTGGTATTGGGCGATTTATAAAAAACACTTACAATACATATTCTCACACTTTTGATTATCAATCAATAGGTAATTTTCTTGGAACGAAACGTCTAATTTCAAGGATCATTTGCGATTATGTATTATGTCATTGTGGTTATTCACTCAGTCTGCGTTTAGACGTTACGTTATTTACTTCGTGTTATTGATGACGTCACATGAATGAACAAATAGAGAAACAAAATATTTGTGCGGTACTCACAGGGCCGTCATTCTACTTTGGTTTATCATCTTGCTCCTTGGTGACGTCAGGACAACTCCTACTTTCAAACAATGACGAGCTTTCATAAAATATATTTAGGGTTTTGACATAAGCGCGTGGAGCTAACCCCATGTGCTTCTTCGTAGAATATGTTATGATAATTATGCGTTTGGGTGTTCCTGTTTGTGTGTAACAATAAATATCGGCTCGCTCGCTATGCACTGCGTCTTACCTCCGCGCCCGGCTGTCAACACCCCCGCCCCTCGCGCCAACCGCGCAATGCTTAGCCCCGAGACGACAGATGTCACAGATAACATTACATTTATATATAAGTGTCCATACACTACATCCCTCCCTTATTTAGTCCACCAGAGTAAATCTCTTTAGCCGAACAATTGTCCTCGCGTGTGATATCCATGGACTTGTTACTCTAATAAGTCCATGGCGATTGTCTAAAACTCTATACTTTCGAAATACACCTCGTTAAAACAAGGAGAGGAAGCCATTAATTAAGAAAAAAAAACAGGGGGCAATGTAAAAAGGATAAGGTTTTAAAGGGATAAGTTCGCCTTTGTTCATCCCTGTTATTTTTTTTCTATTTTATAATTATTATCTCTTTTCTTTGTACAATAACGTGTTTATATACATACATATGTACATACATACATACATACATACATACATACAATGTCACACCAATTGACCTAGTCCCAAACTAAGCTCAAGGTTTGTACTATGGGTACTAGACAACGATATAAATACTTATATGGACTATAACGAATTTCATTCAAATAGTAAGATTTTATTAATTAAATATCTATTAACTGTATAAAAACATAAGTAACTAATTTATTATGGATCTTTTTCCTTGTCGTTTTTTTTATTATAGTGAATGGTGGTTTCGGCTGGCGTCAACCTCGTGTTACTACTGTGTTGTCATGCCTAATTGAAGTACATTCATGCTAACGAGCTAATGATCGTCTATTTAAGCAATGATGATGACTAATGATGGATTTATCGGTGTTTGTCCTGTTTTTACGTACCATTAGCATTGTAAAGTTTAATAGAATATGAACGTTTGTTATGGTGGTTTTGATTTAAAACCTACGTGTAAATATTAAACATTTTATGTAGCGATTAAATTAAAATCATGAGCCCATCTTCTTATAGGTGCCCAAATAACCATTTTTTTCCCGTGACAGGCGTCTATGTAAAAATAATTAATCATTTTGTCAGTTTTATCTGATGATATAAAAATATTAAATACCTGAAAAACCCTGACTGCTTGTTTCGTTTAGATTTGAAAGGTTCTGATTTCTCTTTCCTCTTTTACCACTACTTTAATAGTACCTCTAGGTTACTGTTATTCTTGAAATATCGGCCTGGGTACCGTGTCGTTAGTAGAAGACCGCGGCCAGGCGAACACGCAGTCAATTAGGGAGCTGGGACACTTTCCTGTCTGCCGTCGAACATGCGCGATAATTGTGCACAAGTTTGTTTGCTCACTTCCGTAATTTGAATAGAAACTGAACCTACATTCAAGTAACTTCGCCATTAAAGTGTGTGGGACTAGTTTTACAATGCTAAAAAAAAACAAATTTATTTATGAAAATATCGTAGGTGCTTTTGCAACTTATTCTGCAGCATGCATAGGTATTTAAACAAGTTATATACAGGGTGTAATGCAAGTCGAGTGCCAAATGAAAAGGGTGGGTAGCTAGGGTCACTTGCAACACGTTTTGGGCTAATTAACACTCATCCTGCCCACGGTGTTTTTTTAATATTTTTTTTAAATAAAATCTCGGTATCTTCCAAAAGTTGACCATTTTGTTTACCTATCTTTTTTTTAAAATGTGACAGCACAAAAGTATTTGTATTTTTTTTATCTCTAATGTATGCGTATTCTAATGAAATGTTATTTTTATTCATATAGTAAACTAATAAAAAAATATTAGCCGACAAAGTGTGAAGGACAGAAAATAAAAATCGTCAAGGTCAACTTTACGACACAATTAAAAAAAAAGTAGACGCTCCTCAGATCTTCCAACATCATAAAAACTTCTCCAGTTCCTGACCATTCTTACGGTATACCACATGTCTAGAATCACGTTCAGTTTTTCGGCAAAATATGGTTTCAATCTAAAATGGTGGGTTACATTACCTAGTACTTCTTTGAAACTACCTACTTGAAAGTAAGGTTTGATAAATAAATTGAGACTATTTTTTTACTAATAATAAAAAAACATAAAATAGTCCTCAAAAATTATTAAAAACCTAACAATAGTATTCATTTATTTCAATAACTAAGTATACGATAGGTACGCAAGTTACGACCAAAAATAACGTTTTTTCTTTTTGACTTTATTGCATGGTAAACTACCTATGTAATTGAAAAATACACTTAATAATAATGAAAATTAAAAAGTTATTTGCGCGGGGAAACATTTAACTAAACAGAGATAAGAATTATTTTAATTTTCTTGTTGTTATCGACATTTATTGACATGGTTACATACAGCAAGAAGAAGAAGAATACGCTGATATTTTAGTGGCTTATAATTAAAAATATAGGTACTGCAAAAAGTCAGAAAATGAAACTAAACTTAATACAAAATTCAATCACGACAACAGTTAAAGGAATGCCTAATATCTTCTTCCATCTTTGAAATTAATATCCAAGGGTCCATAGTTGGTGCATGTCAACTAAAAGTGACTAACACTGGTGCCATCACTTTATACTAATTTACTGAACAGTCCTAACCGGGGATTGAACCCGGTACTCTTAGTTTATCGTCTATATATAGGTATACTTATAACAGTTGCCAGCTTGAATGAGCACCCAAATTCCACCCCAAACCCGTTCAAGAGACCTTGACACTAAATAACTGATAAGATAAGGCCATCCATAACGTAATCGTTATTTGAAGTGCATTACTTCTAATGCGCTTTCAAGCCGGTGCGCCCACGCAGCGCCGGCTAATGCGGCGGTGACGCGGCGGCTTAGGGCCTGTCTTTTCCTATTTAGGTATTCAAACACAAATACTTTATTTCTTGTTAACAGCCTTTTTGCTTATTTTTTTGCATGAGTGAACGAAAATTTTGCACAGTGGATTCGGACTACCACAGGACAGTGCCTAAATTGGTCATTCGACGCATTTTTTGTGGTTAAGTTTTAGCGCAAAGAAAGATTTATATATTAAACCAGCGAATATGTAGATAAACCATTATGGCAAAGTTTCCTTATAGTATCTTCCTAAAGTAAAATCCACATAGGCAATCAATAATGAAGTAGCCGAAGTGTGACAATGTCCCAGTCGCAATTCAGTAGACGGTGAAAGAAATTGACAAAGCTGGAACAAAGATGGGTCGTGTGAGGGGCAGGGATGTTTATCCCCGTTCTGGGTCGTGGCTGGTTTGGCAGGTTTTAGTTGTAATCCGCAGGGGCCATGCAGCCGGTGCAATGGGAACATCTGAGCAACCACGATGCAGGGTTGGGCTGGATTAGGCGAGACTGGTTCGACCACAGAACAGAAAAAACAGTAGAAGTGTCAAGTGGGCGTGTAACGTGTGGCATAGTTATGCGGAGTTCCGCATAACCTACCATACTTTTGCCACGATCGCTTATTTCGATATTTCGATATTTCTAAAATAGGAAATTATTAATTATTGTGCTATTTTGGAGTGAAAAAACGATAGCCGCACCAAAAACATTTTCCATGGTGGCGTGTTGTTTTTATGATAGTTTGAGTATTGGCGACAACAGGGCCACTATTCAACTCGGTAAAAACCATATCGTGTTTGATCTGTTATCGTATTGTCAACGTTTTGATAGCTCTTATTTACTTGACAGTAATGGCGTCCGACGTCATAACAGTACCATAACAGGTCAACTACGATATCGTTTTTACCGTCGGGAATAGAGGCGCAAGTCTGATACTAAGCGAAGCTCATGCCACTTCCACTGTTTTTTCTATTCCGTGGGTTCACCAATTCATTTTTTCAACGCGATGTTAGTTTTACGAGCTTGTTGCCGGAGAGGGATGAGACAACCGGTGAAATTATTAGCATAGAGACATTCCATCTTAATCCTCAGGGTTGGTAACAAAATGATAAAATGATAATGTCTACGGATCACAGATCCCATTTGGTGATGGTAAATGGAATTTCTCTCTGAAAAAATGATTTAACGTAAAATGTCGTGACAAAGCGTGTTGTTGATAAGTTAATGTATTTTAAGTGTACTGTTCCAGAATAAATAAGTAGAGAGTTTAACGCCAAGTTATCACTCTTGTGGCCTACTTAACTGTGACAAGGTGTTATGCACCCTATTATTGAGCACACACCTCTGAAAAAGGGTTAAGGAATTTGCTTAAATGTACGTCGCAACAAGGATAAAGTGATAGACCTCACAACACTCAAGTCTGAGCGATGAGGCCTTTTATTGCGATAGAGTTCTACGTTACGCGAATACATTTCCTTGATAGTAATAATGTACTATCAAGGAAACCTGTGTCACCACTGCGATCACTGGTGACCACCTGGTGACACATCAGGGCATTATTTCATGAAATGCTAATCCAAAGTTTATAAAAACCAGCTCCTATTGTTTAGATGTAGCTACTTTAGACGAAACAGTTGTTTAAATACTGTTTGTATGTTCCCACACACACACACGAAAACATCTGTACTGTAGGTGTCTAATTGGCTATCGAAAACCACTTAGCACTCCAAATGGAAGTCCGGGTTTTTCACCCAATCTGTAGTGAAACTGTAAAAAATCATAAATTTGTTTGTCAATCTAAGTAACTAAGTTTAATCTAAGTTTTCGCACTGCAGCTGATTCAGGTCGTAGAAATTAGAGCGATGACTTCCGTTTCCGAATCTTACACCGATTTATCGAGACCGAGGTTCTAAATTTAAAACGAACTTCTCTTACACCGTAAATGTCCGTTATATTAAAGCCGATTTTGGGATCGTAGAACCATAAATAAATTAAGAAATTATGGCTTGTTTAAAAAACAACAATAATATTAAAAAAAATGCCAGTAAGGTTTAAGGGTGGCAGTTTGTCAATAAAATTAGTTCCATTATCTAAATTATATTTGTGGCGACCCTGTGGCAGGAGCAATGCAGAGGTGTCAGGATGGCCGTGTTCGATGGCGGTGGCGTCATCTTCGGTAAAGGGATCTCTATTGATCCGTAGGCCGCGCTGTGCGCCGCGTCTCGCACGCTCGAAAATCGCGGCGTTTTCATCTTGCATCACCAACCAAACATACATTATAGTTTAAATAACATTACAAATTTTGTTTATTTTCCTTGATGCATATGAGTGATTGTGTTGTATTTACAAAATATTGATGCTAGATCGTGAATGACGAAAATATCGTCATCTCGAATGTATAGTGCGAATTTTATGAGTGTCCCGATCTACTAAGCGATCTGATAGGAGATCGGGTCGTCTCAAAACATTCTTACTATAACTTAGATATAATGTAGCAAATCACAATTTTTATTAAATTAGTTTTTATTCACAATAAAGCAGAATGAATGATTGAATTTGTTAATGAATTAATTTTGTTGGCAAACCTTGAAAATTCAAAATTAAACTTCAACGGACTACGAAATCCCATAGTTTTGTTACCGGCGTTTTTGACGCCCGATGCGCGCGCGCCTAACCGGTGGGCGAGCGGATCTCGCGATTGTGTCCGCCCGCGCGCCAACTTGGACCGCGGCGGCGTCTGCGCAGCGCAGTGCCGTCTAGCCAGTTCTCGGGCCCAGTGTTTATCGCCGGCACTGGTGTTGAGTTGAGCAACTTGAGCATCGGTGAGTGCCTCCGGAGTTGAAGCTTAATGTTTGAATTTATGTTCGATTTATTGTGACATTAATAACTCTACTAAATACGAATCGGTTTTACTGCGGCTTTGAAGTTTATTCAAATTATTCTGAATTAGAATAAAATAGTGAACATTGAAAAGCACAACCTTCTAGCGATGTGCAGTTAACTGCTGTTAACGTCAAAGAAATGTTTACATCACCGTGTTCCATTGAAATAACGTGAACTGAACAATCGTAAACACGTCAATTTGTATGTAGAAAGACTCGTTTTTAATGCACATTTTAATCTAGCATTTAATAATGTGCTAGAAAATACCCGCGAATAAGTGCGTATACATTTACCTATTAACCACTGTTCCTACTATTTTTATTTTAAGTTAAACCTTGATTTTCCGGAATGCGATGTGCACTTGTTTCTATGTATTTAGAAACCCTTTATGCTCGTATGCATCGTTTTGGACAAATATGGATACAGCATCTCCATCATCATCACCCCTAGCATGTATTTGTCTCTCTCCCTAAATTTCCTCCAATCATTCTTAGATGAAATCTTTCTTCAGCATCCATCACTTTCCAACAACGGAATAAGTGAGTGTGTGAGTGACGGATGTTTTATCTAAATTTATCCACAACAACGATTGGTATTGTACAGTCGACGTCAAGGATATGTTTATACTTTTGCGCCTTATTTCAATGGAATACTTAAGGTGAAAAAGATGTGGACATATCTTTGATTTCGACCGGAAAAGTTATCTTTCTCCCTTTACACTTGCAGCACATTCTACTGTTCAGAAATGTAATCCTTTTGTTGTTCCCAAAATTGTTCTGCGGAAAATTCACTCTTCGTGCACTTTTGCGTTGCAAATACAAATTCTGAACTTTGTGTTTCTATCTATAGTGGTGCGGTCTAGGCAAAATCAGCCCATAAGAAAACAATTCAACGTCAACGTATAGGAATGACGTAAGCTGACGATCTATAGCATCACTTGCTTATGTCAAGCCATGCTTATGCTTATGTGATTTTATCAGTTTTCGAAATTCGCTTTCGTTATCGTTATATCGTCTTGTCTAGGCCAGGGGGCCTTAATATCACTTGTATGTTGCTAGCAATAAACTTTAGCCGGGCAGTTTACATAGACGTTGCACTCACTATGATTCACGCCATGTTTTAAACAGTAACACTATGCCGCGTCACTCGCGGGTGAAATACAAAACCCGGATTGGGCGCGTGTTGTGAGAAGCAGCTCGAGTGGTGTCCGTTTGTCACCAAAACATTACATTTCATAATTAAAACAACTTTTGCGACCATAATATACTTATACTTATACTTGTCTGTATGTTTCCTGGTTTGACTCGCCTTTTCACTTCCGTATTCTAAGACTAGGTTTTTAAGCCTCAGTTTCGTCTTGAATTTGTTCCGCTTCCTTGGACCTCAGCTCGCAGAAAGAGACTTTCTTCACTTTTTCTTTATTTTAGTGTAGGTAGATAAAGCATAGTTTTATCCCTATAAGCGTAATAATATAAGACATTGTAACCTGTGCAGCGTCTATCTGGATTGCCCTTAACTTAAATCCAACCAGCTAAAGTGTTCCTTCTGTTGGTTTTTTAAGGATAAAACAGTTTATCAAATGACGAGACGGGCCCAGAGCTCGTTTTCAAGCGAATTCCATGTATGTATGTTAGGTACCTGGGTAGGTACCTATAATCTTTTGTATCGATACCAAAACCCAAATATATCAGATTAGCGTTCAATATATTTAAGGCGTACATGAAACCCCGCTGCGTTGCAATCCAACCTAAATCTCTGCCATATCGAAAGTGTAACTCAAAACCCTTAAGAGTTATAGCGTCCGAGACGTTTCTCGGAAGTGAGGAGCGGAGCGAGCGCGGCCGTAGGTGGCCAAAGGCCGAAGGATGTTTGAGTTGCATGTTTGCGGGCGCGCCATTTTTGCACGACGATCAATACTGGGCTGCGTCGGCGTCGGCGGCATTGGTAGGTGTATGCCCAAATCACGACGCTCTGTGGAGTTACAATACAATGTCCACAAACCATGATCGAAAAGAGGTATAGGGTGCCCTTCTTTTGAACAATTATTGCCAGAACTAATTTATAGCATTTTTTTCTTATAACTACTTAATTCAATTCTGAATGCTGAAGAAACAAACTTATACTTACCTAGCTTGCATTGGGCCTAGAGGACGAAATTTAATGGCTAAATGCGGAAATGTTATTTATATTCCATTTTCACGATTCGACACCTCAACACATCGATGAGAAAATTCGTCCATATACAGTTTATAGCTCGGAAATATATACGTAGGGTACTTTTATACCGGAAAACGATTACATTTTCGAAGGAATAATGGTAAACCATTTCTACGCGGACGGCGTTACAGACATAAGCCAGTTTAGTTGTATATGTTGACTTTGGGGGTGTATAACACAAAACAACCTGACATATTATTTTAACCAGAGGGCTTATTGTCTAACGCACTAGCAATCGCAACCGGCTTCAAAGTGGAGCAATTGTTTTCATTTTGTATGCAGACAAGCCTTCGATTTTCAAAATAAAAACGATCGTGATTGCGAGTGCGTTAGACAATAAGCCCTCTGGGGTTCATAGCTACGATGCAAGTAATAATTAGGATAAATAACAGTACAACTAAAGTGCATAATTATAATTAATTAAAGCATTACCTGAGATTCTTTAAACATATTTTAGTGGGGAATTTCGTATCCAGTAAGATTAAATACGAAGTGATGAAACTTCTCAACGGCACTTTAATCTCAATCTTGATATACAAACAAACCAGAGCGTTATATCTGCAATTATACAGTTAAATTAGTGTATTCATTCCGTTAATCAAAACGTTGCACCGCACTGCGTTCACCTCTTAATAAGACCATTAAAGACCGGTCTAAAATTTGCATATTTGGTCAAACATTTGGCCGTTTAGTTTACAAAGGCGGTTGATGTTGGGCCAAAGGTTTGAGCGGCCGGGCCCTGGCCGTAGCTGTCCCACGGCCACGGTCAAACCAGTTCTGTCTGTATACTATACGTGTATCTAAGCAGTATATTTGCGTTTATAGCCTGGCCACCCGATGCTATCCAGAGGTAACCTCCTCTTGGTACCAGGAAAACAGCTCATTTATATAGTGTTTTGAGTTTCAATCCACGATGATGCGCCACATCACTTAATTGTATGTTTACGGATTGCGGAGATTGAACGTAAAATTAAGTAACGCCAACGTGTCTTTGTATATTGAAAACACGAGCTTCATAAACTCACGCCTTCGTTCCCAGAGTGAGGTAGGCAGCGCTACAGAATTACCTACAACTCTAAAAAACTTGTTGATAAATCTGTAACCACATTTTGCACAATTAAGGCTAAAGGCAGCCATATACGGTACGATCCGTCGTTACGGTCCGTCGGTTCAGACTGAAATCAAGCGATGGATTGTACGTGTGTGGCAGTATCGCATCAAAATTTCAATACAAATATGAATCGTCACGATATCGTTTCAGATCGATCGTAACGACGGATCGTTCCGTATATGGCGGCCTTAAGATGTTTACCAGCGTATTAGTGACAGGTTGCAAGCCCATCGCCTAAAGGTGGCACTTCACTTGGTTGTTATTTGTCAAATATTATCGTTGCGTCTCTTTCAATCAGTATGTCAAACGAAAAAGATGTAAGATCAATATTTGGCAAACATGGCCAAGTGAAGTGCTACCATAACAGTAACGATAGCTTAAATTGTGTTAAAATTCGCACCTATCTTCCTTTTGATCCTTTTCGTATGACACGTTACAATACACCACTGATGATAATAAAGTCACTTTGATGTCTCAACCGTTTGAAATGTTTTAGATTTGAATGTCAATAATATTCATTTCATTAAAATGAATACGGGCCAGCAATTATATACAATTTTTTCAGCTTAACTTACAGTCAGACAGACACTTGAAAAGTTTTGATATTAAACCATCTATTTGTAAGAGTCACATTCCGCACAGGCGACGCACCTGGCGTGTTCATATTGCATTCAAATGCTATTTAAGGGAAGCGAATGCATGCAAGGTGCAAGGAGAGCGGGCCCTCCGGCCGATGAGCAAGCAATATGAACTATTACATCCTCCGGTCGCGGACCCTCGGAACATCTTGATACCGGACCCCTGACCCAGCCTCCATAAATATCCCCAACTATGCTCAGTTTGCGGGGAATCAAGTGAAACGTGTTATAAAACGAATGTCAAAAATGACTCATATTTTTCCTTACAAAGTTTATGTTGAAAACTTCTTTGTTAAACTATTCAATCGATAAAAAACGCCGACGTAATTTCGACCCTTACTTTTAGAACTGCTAACTAGACCCCGTCGTCTTGAGGCACTGACGTCGCTTTTTTGTAGGATAGGGATTGAATTTTTCATTTTATCGACTAACTAAATGTCGACGGTATTATTGTACTTAGAGTTATTGTCTTGTCACTCACAATGAGTCAAAGACAATCACTACTGAAAATGAAATAAAACAATATTACAAAGAACTGCAATGGATCGCTACTGTCTGTCAATGTGTGATGTGATTATTAATCAAGAAGTTTTAATACCTTCGCTATAATGAGAATGAGCAGAGATTTAAAAGGCAATAAATCAATCGCATTGTTGCTTAATATAAACTTCAAACATCGATATCGGTTTATACAATAAACATTCAATCCCAACAAAAAGGTGACGTCAGTGCCTCAAGATAACGGAGTCTACTGATAACTCTCAATCGGCCATACTGATATTAATCAAAACTAGGTAAAAATCACCCCAATCAAATTGACTTTCTATTTTAAAAAAACGCATCCGTATCGGTGCACCAGTTGAGAAAATTTGACACATACAGACAGTCCCAAAGGCAGACTAGTTATATAGAAGTCAAGCTTATAACTAGGGTTGCCAACTTTTTCTTGGGAAAATATAGTATTTTCCAGCCCAAGTTATAAAAAATATAGTACACAGAAAGAAAATATAGTACTTTGAAGAAAAACTTTTAAAAAGTGTGTAAATTTAATTAAATCGAATGTACAATATTTACTACTTACTAACATTCTGCCTGCTATTGGGGCAACTATCCGAACTGAAAAAAGCCTATTTCTCCAACCCAAACGGCATAATTATGTTTAAGGACTGACCGAAATATAGTATTTTTGCGTACTATATATTTCTTCAACAGTATATAGTACACAGAGTCAAAATATAGTACAATACTATATATTATAGTACGGTTGGCAACCCTACTTATAACACCCCCTCTTGCTACGGGGTTTAAAAGCATAATTACTTGAAATACTTAATATTATTTAAACACTGCCATGTTTTCCTGCATACCACTTGATACCTTGAGGTCATTACCTTTCTCAGTGCTATAAAACACGTCATAAAAAGATTCACACGTCATCGATGTTGCCAGACACGTTGGGCGACGTCTAGTGATATCGTTGGTCGTCGCGGAAAGCCTGGCGCCCGGTTTGTGTACGGTTTAGGATCAGAGAGCTTATTGTCTAACGTACTCGCGATCGCAACCGGCTTCCAATTGGAGCAATTGTTTTCATTTTGTATGCAGACAAGCCTTCGATTTTCAAAATGAAAACGATCGTGATTGCGAGTGCGTTAGACGACGAGCCCTCGGGACTTTGTAGATAAACTTTTCTTTCCAAAGTTAGAATTTGCTCGCAATCTAAATCAATATCACGCAATCTAAATGTCTAGTGTCCAGTAGACTACGAGTAAATTCTCCATACGTGAAAGTTGACGTCATATAGTTAAAACTTAATCAAGACTGGCAGCAAGCACTAGGTATAATGAAAAAATCACACACAGTCATTACTCTAAAAAGGTTTGACATGTTTTTAACATATTGGGAATCCTTCATCATCATCAGCCTATAGCAGTCCATTGCTCGACATAGACCTCTCCATATGCACGCCACTGAGCACGATTCTCAGCTCTCCTTATCCAACTACTGCTGGCCACTCTGTGGAGATCATCGCTCTACATCATCTGGGGACGTCCTTCATCAGTAAACAAGTAACATGTTATGGTAACGATAGAAACAAACCCTGCACGTCAAGCAGACTGTCAACGTTTCGCCATGTTACTCATGTCTGAGTGAATACAGCTTTAGACCGCTTCGTCAATAACACCAAAACTATTTCAATCAAACTAATATCCACCTATTGCCATATTGGCGAGTGCGCGGGCGCGAGTGACTCACAGACACTGAGATCATTTACTGTAGAGAAATGTCGCGGGTCGATAGCGCTGAATGCTTCATTCTTTATTGAGTGTGCATTGGGACAGGACAACAAATACCGATGACATGCGCCTGACCTCCTAACACTTGTAGCCTAAAAACTAAATCTAAATGGATAATGGAAGGACAAAGGAATTTAAAATGTCCTTGTTTTTAATGGCAAAATAACTTTTTTGCATTACGTTTATGCAATTGCCAATTAACGGGCGTTTGGTGGGCGAGTTCATTAACTTTCAGGGACTTTATAGCTTATTCTGAACGTTTTCGGTTAATTTTGCAAAATTTTAGGATTGTGAGATATTCAATCTTTGAATGATTCTCAATTTACGATCTCAAGATAACGCAACGGTCTGTTTTGCTGTAACTGGTATGATCGCGTTTTTTTCTTAATATGTTTTTTTTTAATAATTATTTTTATGACCTTGTATGAAGTTTTTTAAATACTTGTTTATTTATTATTATTTTGAAATTCGCAGTATAAAGTATGGGTACAGTTAACCATTTGGATTTTTGAGTTACGATAGAATTATGTCGAAGTAAAGTAATTAAGACACTTCTCACAAACATATTTCGTCACTAACACTGTAACATAGTGTTGTACACAGGGTATAGTTTATTTTACAACACATAATGACTATTCAACCTCAAGAATTGTTTCCTACTTACCGATTTAAACAATTCAACAATGCGTATTATATTGTGAGCTCTTGCGAGTAACTGCGGCGGCGTGTGCGCAGCTTGATAGCATTCGAGGAACCGGTCCGGCACAGTCACTGCCGCCAGCCACGAATCGTTTGAGGTTTGAACATACGATGCGTGTCGCCGGCACTCAAAATGTTATACTCATGGAGACATCCACAGAACAGAAAAAACAGTAGAAACGTCAAGTGGGCGTGTAACGTGTGGCACGGTTATGCGGAGTTCCGCATAACCTACCATACTTTTGCCGCGATCGCTTATTTGATATTTCGATATATCGACATTTCTAAAATAGGAAATAAATCCAGAAGCATGCCTTATTGTGCTATTTTGGAATGTAAAAACGATAGCTGCACCAAAAAGATTTTCCATGGTGGCGTGTTGTTTTTATGATAGTTTGAGTATTGGCGACAACAGGTCTGATACTAAGCGAAGCTCATGCCACTTCCACTGTTTTTTCTATTCCGTGGAGACATCATCGTCGTCGTTATTTTTACCCAACTGCCCAAGAGGAAGGGTAATGTTTTTGATCTGTATGTTATGTATGTATGGCTCTTTAAGCCTCATAGAGGCTGAACGGATGGTCCGATTTCGACAAACGAGGTGTCGTTACATTCGTCTTAGCGTTGCGATGGTCACTGGGTACTTCAATAAAAATATCCTGAAATAGCGTATTTCAAACTATTCATATAAGAGTATACGAGTGTACATAGGTATATTTAACAGTCATAGACGACCATTATCAAAACATGTATTGAGGTTTTTAAAACTTTCTTTTTGTTATGCTTGTTATCTAACGGCACTAGCAGGAGAGTAATGTTGTAAGGGTGTATGTGTGTATGTATCCATGTCTGTTTCTTTGTGACCTATAGATTAAACTGCTTGACAAGATTTTAAAAGTAGAGATATGTATGACTATAGACTTTTATCTAACCAAGAAGTGTTAGTTAATCACGATTAAGTCGATCCTTAGTGACTTAGTTTGAAAAAGGAACGATGGTCTCTAAATGTCTCTGAGTACGACGGAAAGGCTATATTTAGACCATTGATCCTCAAATTCTATGTAAAAATACGATCATGTACGTACTATGATCAGTCATACTATTCCATAGGTACTTTATTATTTTCGTGGCAAAAATAGTTTCGTTTCCTGTTAACATTGCTCCTGTTTCTATAATAAATCGTGACGTCTTTAATTTCAACTTGCATTCTTAAAATAATGATTCATTTCGTTAATTAAGTAGTTACAGAACGTCTTTACTTATTACGTTAGTAATTTTGATACATCTTAAAGAAAACAGAAGGTTGTTAAATTATTCAGTAAGTGTCCGTTTAGAAATGTATCTGTTTCACTTTCTCGTCTCCATGTTTTCTGTAAACATCCGAGACGGAGCCAAAATCGGCGCGCGCGCATGACGGGACTCGTGATGAGGGAGATAGTGAAACCATACGTAGTACTCGTATAATCGTTGGCATACATAGTACCATTCGTAACGCATTCATAACTATACTTTGACATAATTCTGAGTAAAGAAGCATAATTAGTCAACAAAAAATATTTAGCGAATTATAAAGAGTTTTCGACCTTCTGGTGCCATGTCTGTTAACTCGCGTTTGTTGACCAAATTATCTGCAGCTTTCTTTATGTGTACAGATGTTGTGAATAATTACACGATATTTGGTCGGAATCGTTTAAAACGGGGCCTCAGGATGAAGGAGATAGTGAAATCTAAACGTATGCGGATAATGTTCCGTATCGAGAGGGTCTTGTCCAGTTGTGTTCGGAATAACAAGTCATTTTGAATGAAATGTAAGGCAATAAGGCAATAAGGTACTGAACACCGTGAATTTCTAAACTTTTTATAAAGATTTTTGACATTATGTTTTAGGCAGCGCCTTTAGCTAAAATTTTTATTAAGTCCTTATCGGATGGTCACTTCCCCTCTACATGGAAAACAGCCTTGATTACACCAATTTACAAAAGTGGTGATGCGCACCTGATTACTAACTATAGGCCCATCAGTAAGTTAAATATTTTCGGAAAAATCTTTGAAAAAATCGTTTACGTCAAAATTACTGCTGCTTTTTATCAACACATTGCACCCAGTCAACATGGTTTTTGTCAAGGTCGTAGCGTTGATACCAATCTCCTGACCTTTACCGATTTTATTATCAATAGAATATCATCCGGCTGTCAGGTGGACGCCGTTTATACCGATTTCTCGAAGTGTTTCGACAAAATTAACCATAACAACTTAATCAAGAAACTCTTAGAACTCGGTATACATGGTGACCTCCTTAGATGGATAAAGTCCTACCTATCTAATCGCAGTCAGGCGGTAGCCTTGAAGGGATATACCTCTTGTTTTCTTCCCGTACCGTCCGGAGTACCTCAAGGGTCACACCTTGGGCCCTTACTCTTTATCTTATATGTCAATGACATGGCAACCTGTTTCCGTAGTTCTGAACACCTCATCTACGCAGATGACACAAAAATTTACAAAGCTATATCATCGGAAGCAGATTGCCATGCGTTACAGCGGGACTTAGATAACTTTTTCCTTTACTGCTCTAATAGTCAGCTTTTCTTGAATACTGAAAAATGTTTTGTAATCAGTTTTAACCGTAAAAATGATCCTATAATTTTCAATTATACCGTAGCTGGGAATAACATAGCACGGGTATCTTCTATCAGGGACTTGGGTGTTATTTTGGACTCGCAATTAAACTTTAATGTACACATTGATCATTTATGTAAGCGAGCTTATAAAAAATTAGGGATGCTCCTTCGGATCGGGCAGCCTTTTAAGCGCCAAAATACTTATAAACTATTATTTTATTCTTTCGTTAGGAGTATTCTTGAATTTAGTTGTGTTGTCTGGACACCTCAGTACCAAGTCCATATTGATCGTTTGGAGAGAATCCAAAATGTTTTCCTGAAGTCACTGTGTTACAGGACAGGTAATTATTTCGAGCATTCCGCATCAGCTGCGAAGCATTTTTGTGTTCCTTCCCTTCATAGCCGAAGACAGTTTTTAGACGTGATGTTCTTGTTTAAAATTCTTGCTGCTGTCCAAACCTCTTGGAATTGGTTACTTTTGGTTGCCCGCATCGTCCCTTACGTTCTAGATCTCTCTTTCATATCAGTTTTGCCCGCAAGAAATACTCTCGGCATACTTTTTTCAGACGAGTTCCCAACTTTTATAATAAGTATCTGATCGATGTAGATCCTTTTCACAAATCATTGTTAAGTACCAAATTGTTATTAAAATATAAGTTACTTTTTAAATAATCCATGAGGGAAATAATTAAGTAATTACCTAATGTAACTGTAACTTTCAGATCTCCTTAAAATCTAACTGAAGAATTTTCCACTTTTTATTTTAGTTGTTTTGTTAGCAAAATTACAAGTATCTTAGTATTAATGAACCTCCAGGTCTTTAACATTATGTGTGTTGGTACTCTATGTGTACCCTATCTAAATTTGTTTATGTGACTGTTTGTGTTCTAAATAAATTAAAAAAAAAAAAAAAAAATATGTTGATTTTAAAAAATAACCCTAATCGAACGTTTCCGTAATGCTTCTGAAAACATAAATTCCGGTGTCATATTCATAAGTTAGTAATGCATTTTTTTCTGAAACCATTTATTTAACTTTCCAGGATTGTTATAAAACAAACCTAACCTATCGGTTGTTATAGGTATATATGACAAGCATTTTGAAAAAGTTAATAGATTCAGTAAAAATGTATTTCTAATTTATGATTTTTAAGACAGACGAAACAGTTGATGAACGACTTGTGATTTTACCCCAAATTTTCCTTTGAAAATCGCATAAGGACAAATGACGATTACCATCCCCAATGCAGTGCTAGCACAGACAATAATTAACATAAACAAAGCTCTTTCAAAAAGGGCACCTTTCGATCAGAATCGGGTCAACCGAACAATTAAGCTCCAGATGTTTTCAATCAATCAACCTGGTTCCCAGGCAGGCTGCGGCTGCGATTTCGAGGATTGCTACAACGGTACCCGAGCAGTTAAAACAGTGGCCCACTTTTGCTGCTCGCCCATTGGCTGACGATGGGCAGCATCGATGACGTGTCGTATCAATTAAATGCTGTGGTCTGATCTTGATACTCGTATAAATACTCTGATGAGCTCCTTTATCTAAGTGGCATACGAGTAGGTGCAAATAAAACTCTACCAACAAATATTTTTCCACCATTTTGTTCCTAAATACTTCACTTGTGAGCGCAATTGGCTTCCCGCATTTTGATGCATAGAAAACATCCAAGATTTCGAGGAACACCATGCTTTTCATTGAAATATTTGCTCTAATTGGAGATCGAACCCGGGATCATATGTTTTGGAGGCAGGGTCGCTTCCCACTGGGCTACCATGTCAGGGAACCTTATAAGTATGTAGTTACGTGAATTTACTAATTCTAACTTCCCGAATCATTTAATTAGTTATAAGACCTAGAGCGATCGCGATAATAGAGTCAGAAAAATATATATTGGTAGACACAAACGTCAATTACATTATAGGTTCACAGATTTCAATGTTTGCTACGCCTACAGAACCCTAAAATAAAGTTATAGCCGCGCCTTTGCAATCTTGTCATCTTATTCCATTTAAATTTCGAACTAAATTACTTATTATACTATGACTTCATACCCACATCAAGATAAATAAACTGATTTGTCGCCTGCATCCGTCGACCTTCTGATGACGTCACACACCTAGTCGATAAAGGATCTTTTAAGTTCGAACAACCCGTCCATTATTCGGCGATAACGCGGTACGTGACTTAGTTTCGAACAGTCAAGAGTCTGATCCCGGAGATCTACAGTTTATCTTGTACAAGGAACCAATTTGTGACATCCCAATTAGCTTAGGTCGTTTATATCTAGATATAAAGTTGGTGCTGCCTTGTTGTTTGTTTTCATTAACTTATATGTATTTACAGTCACAGTCATAAATATACATACGGTCAAAAGTCAGCAATATAGTCCATGTATACATGTTTGACACGAAGGCTGTATAGATATGAATGCCTTCGACTGTACGAGTACACCGTGTTGAGCACTTTAGAGCTGTGTCATAATAAACTTTGAACTTAACATAAGGTGACATGTACAACTGATAATAATTATAATCCAATGATGACAAGGATGGGAGGAAGGATGACAAGGTCTTACATCTCCTTCTAAGTTAGGAAGCTTATCATGTTTATTTACCTACTTTAACATCTTTATCGAAAGCAGTCATCATTATAGGTAGTAGGCACTCTGGAGCTTCATTCTTTATTCGACAGTAAAAATCTCTGCTAACCTATTGATATTTTGAAATAAAGAACATTTAAAACAAACAAAACCTTAAGTCGGAGCATGAACGAGACCCAGAGGCCGCGCGTGCCAAGTGTATGTGCGTGTTAATTTAGTATCTTCATCGATTTTTAAGATTTTTAATAACATTTCCAAAACTGACTAAAATTGCATTATTTTCATTTATTTATGAAATTTCTCTAAACTTTTGATGTGAGTCTCAGAACATCTGCATCCGCATCTGCATCCGCAATATGTCAAACATTATGTATCCGAATCATCCCTGATTTGGACTTCGGATTAGGATCGGACGCGTTGCGAATACGCTTCGTAAGTCTAAGGCAACTATTTATATGTCTACTTTTGTTAAAATATTTTTTTATAAATTCCGGCTCTCTCTACCCAAAATAGTCGTGTGAGTAAACAACCCATGATCGAGACACCATGATTCCACGTAACTTATCAGCGCTCCATCTCCCGCGCCGCTATCGCCGCATAGCTGCGCCTGCGCGGGCCGCGGGGTCAAGGCCTGCGCGCAGCCCGGGGAAAGCATCGTCTTCATTAGTCTGCAGGGGGCCGTAGGTTCGGCATCATACTCAAAATTAATGCCAACTAACAGAGAATTTCTCTAACAAACTAGCTGTTCTAGGTTCTAGCTCTATAAGCTACGAGGGCGTTATATTAAAGGAAGCTTAGTTTATATAAGTATCTGACGTTTTATAAGGCTGCTATGGAATCAAGACGCTTATTTATTAACAAAAACTAGTTTTTAAGTATGAAGTTAAATAGATCACAGCAGCAGCATAATTTTTTCAACATTTCTTACTTTCTTTTCTTTGATTAATTAGGAAAATAATATTTGTAGAATAGCATGAGGTGTTTTTAGTTTGATCATATTTTTACAATGGACTTGCGATTTATATTTATATTTGCATAATATAATTATTATTTATTTTTAATCATTTTAATTATTTATTATTTTGTATTTAGCATTTATAATTATGATATTTATAAATGCTAAATACTATAAATTGCATACATGTTTGCCAAAGAACCGACTGACAAAACGTTGCAATATAGAAAATTAGCTCTACCTGCGGTGACGCCATCCGCGTACCTATATAGCAGTCGCGGTACTCGTGGTATTGGTTTTCGTTTAACCTTTTGAACTCCACAGACGGCTCTGGCCGTCAACAACTGAGAGTCGTGCAACTCGTGCCACTGACACCACGACGGCTATAGACGTCAGCAGTTCAAGATAAATAGAGACTATATTTCGTATCAACTAAGTCATAAATTGAATAGCATAGCAATCATGTTTGGCGTGTGATGTCAGTGACACATTTTGTATTCGACGTAAGGCGTTAAAATGGTTCAGAGAAGTTTACGGGAAACGCGACACCATATCGCTAATCCCCGGATCCCCGCGATCCTTCGGCGTGTGATGTAATTCCACGCGGGTGGCGCACTCAGGCGCGGCCGGCGCGCGCGCACCAATACTTAACAAATCACCATGAACTCCCTGATTTACTTACGAAATGGACTCATTAGGGATTTGACAGGTAAACTTTCCTGGATTGTTATAATAAAACTAACCTAACCTAACCTACAGGTTATATATCTCTTTAAACATTTTCAAAAGTTAAGGGGTACAGAGAAAAAATATCTTCGGACAAATGAAAATTAGGACAAACGAAACAGCGGAGAAAAGGTTTTCGAAACATTGATAGGTTACCCTTTGAGGGTCTATGCAGGGTATGGACTAATTTCGTGTGTTTAGTTTAGCCATGGTGGAAAGAAAAACTCCAAAACATCCTTGTGATCTTGTTTTTCTTAAGCTCGTCTGTGAGGGAAGATTTAGATGCTGTAAGTTATTTTCATCCATAATGTCACTATTAAAGGTCCATCTATCTAAATAAAATAAATGTTTTAAAAAACAAAAAAACCGCCTTCAAAAACGCAAAAAATAACTTCTACTACTAGGTACTTAGTAGTAGGTACCTATCCTATTAGGTTAGTCCAACTGAAGTCGGCGACCACAATATTTTCAACAAAAAGCCGAGGCGGTTTTTTTGTTTTTTAAAACATTTATTTTATTTTACACTTTTTAGTGATCATAATAAGCTTATGTAGTCCCACTTCTTAGTTGATATATGAAACTTTAAGACATTTCAAGCTCGCCGCAAGCAACGCCGCGGGAAAATCATAGTCATTTTAAAACAATTAAATGTGCTTCGTTGTAGTCGCTCAACTATCTTAATCGAGATATCTTATCGCCACCCTTGAAATCGGTACCGTTGAGGAGTTCCGGTGGCCATCTGTGGTCTTCATCATCAGTTCCGCTTCACCAAGTGACACTTTCTGAATGCAAATGCTACACTTGTTACTAAAAATACTAAAATCGCTATATGTTTGCATACAATATTTGAGGAGTTCCCTCAATTCCTCACTGATCCCTTCATCAGATTCAGATTTGCTGACAATGGGACCACCTCGGAAGTATACTCTATCAAACCAAAAAAGAATTTTTAAAATCGGTCCACAAATTGACGGAGTAATCGGTGAACATACATAAAAAAAAAAAACATACAGTGGAACGTACAACCTCCTCCTTTTTTGAAGTCGGTTAAAAAATGCAAAAATATCAATTTGCCATGACCCACTTTCTTAACATGCCCCTTATTCTGAAGTGTAAAAATTTGCAAAGTCATATGCAGTAGAAAACTCTGCAAGTTATATATAACTATTGTATAATTATATCCAAGCCGTTCCCTTCCTCGAACTCAGCCGGTTTTGAAACTCCATAAAACCTTCTTGGTTGACATTTGACTCATCGCTTCTTTAGCTCTATCCCTGACGACCTTTATTCGCATTTCTCGGAGCTATAGGTAACCACAGTTGCAAAATTTCTGTTCCTAATAATAAAGTACCAGTTGTAACAACTTTACAATAAAAATATTAGTTACCTACTAGATAGATAGGTTGCGTCTAGATTCAAGTAGAATCGCAATAGTCCGCAAAAACTGTTTATAAAAGACTACTCGGTTTTTAAACGCTCTGCTGAACCGTCTAACAACTTATACGTATGTATAAGTAATATGAGTGAGACCTAGAGGGTCCACTAATGGGAGAAGGTTTCCGTCCTTTAGCTACATCGCATTCTTAAAACTAAAGTCGTGTTCGCACTGCGATAGGAGAGTTGTCAAGTAGTGAGTAATTTAGTAGCTAAATGCGATTGAAGTTTGAACCTCCAAAATGGTCAAGTAGTTTTGTGAGCTATTTAGACGAGTTTGACCATTTTATTCTATTAAGTACTTGCTTTTGCACGTGAAAACAGTTAAAAGCACTAATATCTATACTCCCATCGCGCCAAATATATATATACATAGACCTGCATTATCAGCAGCATAGGGGGTATCTATACACCCCTATGCTGCTGATAATAAGGTATATATTATAGTATATTTTTGACGCCTTGGGAACGTAAGTAAACATATTAATGACTTTGAATGTAACGCATATCCTCAAAATTCCCCGGGATAAAACGTAGCCCATGCCACTCTGTTTGGCTCCAGTTATCACTGTGCAAATAATCACAATGATCTGTTGCTGTAACCTGTAACGATGATATTCAATGCTATGTGAAATAAGGGCAAAGCAACAAACACACCGTTGCATTTGTAATATCAATGGGGAATATGGGGATTTCTGAGAAGGAGTGCCTCTCAGTCCACACACAACTTGACATTAGTTCATCAACTACAAATTCAAACCCCTTGTTTAGTACAGTACGCGATGGCGGTTATGTAATCCAATATTTTCCTACTTATCACTAACTTTGGTACTTGACTAAATCACTAGCATCGTGCGAACATAGCTTTAAGTTTGGTGAATGATTTAGTGAGTTACAAGCGACGCGTCGGAAGATATATTAAGAGATTAGGCGGACCACCTACTAAACGTTAGGTCGTTTGGACTACTTGGTGGCGAGTAAATCATCGCAGCACTTTAGTTCATTAATGAACGGTGATTGTTTTGTTGATGACGCCGCGAGGAAAGACAACTGGAGTTGTTTATGAGTATCATTTAAAGTAACAAAGTTGCACGGGTTTTAAGTGAGTCCAATGCGTTAAGAAATGTCAACAAACAGGGCTTCTATTCTACTGCGTAAAATAATAATGCCTTTAAGCGGACTATAAACGATACGATAGCTTTTATTTACTTGACAGTAAGGCAGCCGAGGTAAAAACAATACGGTAACAAGTCAAAGGCAATAAGGTTTTACCCAGGGCCTTCCATTCCACTATACTTTAACACGTCTTGTTTTCCAATTCGCTTTTTACAGCAGCGCGGTCGCCTTTTCGAGTATTGTTGATAATACTTAAGTAAGTTAGAGGTAATATAACGTTTACAAGGGAACACCTTAAAATTCCGGATTATATTTTTCCAAATATTCATTTGTCCGAATTTTAATTTTTCCGAAAGCTATGTTATACTGGAGCTATTTTAGATTAAATGCAAAATATAATTGCTAGGTACCTATACATAGGTTAGGTTAGGTTTGATTTATAAGCAATGTCAAAAAATAAAGTCTTCTATTCAAACATTGCATTCGGAATTATGAAAATTCGGGATTTTGTTGAATTCGGAATTGTGGCTCTTCGGAATTATGTAGTCCCTGTTTACAAATATGATAGGTAACGATATGGTTAAACAGCCACAGATTGCATTGATGTGGAATAGAGCTTAAAGACTGCATAAAGTGAAAAAGCGAATGTTTTCATTGTGACCCAGACGGTGTTTATCTCTTGTAGCCCTTTCTGTAGCTGTCACAGCTGGGAAAAGACCTTTCTTCCATTCTGCTCATCCGAAATCCACATTAAATTTAGTGCATGCCAAAAATTGCTTCGAAACTATGATGTTTTTACACCGCTCAGACTGTGACTACTATGATAGATCATAGGACCCAACATTGCCCAACGTACAGAGCCCGTAATTGGGCCGACGACGTGACGCAACGCGACCCCTTTCCAAACCTCGGATAAGGCAGCACCTGAGATATATGGCCCATTAGCCGGACAGATTACAAGTGACGGTGTCTACGTTTTTTGTCGAGAGTGAATAGTTTAGTCGTATGGGCACAATACCGTGTTGGGGATACCGGACACCTCTGTAGAAATGCTGTAGAAAAAAGATAATAGCTTGGAATAATCCCTTCCCTTGTACAGTGCGATAGCTCTAACACGTTCCTCGGGTAGGTATGTGTTTTCCCTCTCTCGCTTGTATACGTTTTTATGCGGGTCTAGTTAGTATTAAGTAGCTCGCTCGGGATCGGTCAAGATCCCAATTTGAAGATTTTAACTATCGCCTTCCAAAAAAAACCAATTCAAAATAGTTCAAATTAGTTAAATTCACTTTAGTTAATTCATGAATGTAATAATACAAAATAAGTTGTATTGCTTGTAAAACAATACGATATTATATTGAGATCGTCAACATACATATTAATAATAAAAGAATAAAAAATAACACTCAAATATAGAAACAACATATTTATAGACAACTAACAAATGGTCACTTGCCCGATGTCAGTTAACAAAACTAATAAAGATAAATACAAAAATAATTTTCCAATTTAAGTTTCGTCACAGAATAAGTAATAGTACAAGTACAGAAGCGACACTCTGTGACAGCAAACATGCTAATTTAAACCTACTCAGAACGCGTTAACGATAATAATATAAGTGCACGGCACGAAGTGACCTTGGTTACATTTCTGCGATCGATAGTGGGGGCGCTCATAACGAGGCAAAATGCACCTTAAATCTGCGCCGCGAGAATCTGTATTATTTCGCCCGTCATGAGCTTAATTTGACTCCGCCCACTTCGCAGGGTTGGCAGTTACTTGTATTATGACTTGTTCTGTGGCAGTTGTAAGAAAAAAAATGGAATTTATTATTAATTGTAGTTTTCTTATGTAGTTCGCTTAAGTTAAATGACGAGAAAAAATAGTACATCCCAAATGTTGTTCGTGACTTGTTTGTTGTTTGCTCGGATCTCCCTTTCTATCTAGGTACGTAATAAGACGTAGGCTAGTTTTATCGTAGTTTTGTGGTGTTTAAAACTTCAAAATGTTTGTTAATTCTATTTTTATATTTTCTTGGTCATTTTTCTGTAATGCAATGTGATAAATATGTATTTTCCGTTTAACATTTTTGGCGTTTACAATACAAACATGCGACACGCGACGACATTAATACCATAGTATATACTATGTTAATACTTACCTAATAAACGAGAGGCAAAGAGAAATGCTGCCAATTTTTAATATTTTTAAGTGTTTAACTAAAAACAAGTATATGCTGACCTTGCTTTAGTAGGCAGCAACTATTACTGGGAGATCTACTTACACTGAACGCTCTTTAAGGTAGGTAGGTTATTGAAAGCTGCGAAACTACGGACGGGTCGTTAACAAAATAAATAATAATTATATCTCTCTTTTTGCGTCGAGGATTCAAAACTGTAATGATTGGGTCAGTAATTAAGTACAGTTACTCGTAATTACCTACCTAGATCGAAGTTATAAATAATATTAATAATAATCTTAACTTTCGATATCCTTCGGCAGTGTAAAAAATGACAGGTCGACGTTCCTATCACTATTCAAGCACCCGTATGCTGCGCAGTATCGTTTGGCTTTTCGAGTAGCCATATTCTACAAAAACCGGAAATGAAGAATGTCAGTAGGTACGCCAAATCGCTTGAAACTTTGTAACAGTAATGTTTATAAATAAACAAACATAATACTTTTTATTTCATTCAAATAGACCCAGTAGTTTTGATTCTACAAACGTTTGAAATTTGGGTCAATAATATTAAAGCGCGTGGACGCCATCTTGCTTGAGTGACGTCATCGTTCAACTGCGGTACGCGCCCTTATATGAACGAGTAAGTTTACAGGGCTATATATTTTTAACCGTAATAAGTAGCCAGTTGAAATTTTCACAGAATACGTGTTATTATAAAATCTATCGTTTAAAACTATAAAATGAACAATAAATCAAATCCCAAGAGGGGTCCCCATACAAGAAGCATGAAAAAAAATCTTTATTTTTAGCATTTTTATACGGAGTGTATTTTTATAATGGCTTCCTATTTTGATGCTATTTTAAACTTAAATTGTAGTCTAATTTTCATTGTTTACGACTAAATAGCAATCTTAAGTAAAACTTCGGCAAATATGTGACAAAACTGATTTTATCAACACGATGGTTTAGGCGGTCACCCATCCTGATTTAGACTACGCGTGTAGTTGCTTAACTTTGGAAGACGAAATACGGGTTGTATTTGTATGATAGCTTTTTATTTCGTTGTCACATTAAGCTTAAATTATAATCTAAACTCCATACTAACATATATAGTTTACGACCAAACAGTAAACTGTAGTAAATCTCTTACAAATATGTTTAAAAGTGCCTAGTTTAAATCAACACGATGTTTAGGTCTTTAGGTAAGCGGTGGTTGCTTAACTTTGGTGGTAGTTCTTTACAAATTTCGTGTTAAGTAATGTAGAATTAATATCGCTACCGTATAAAAGAACGAACTATAAAACATGATTTTTTGATTGACCTAGTAGCAGTTCTGATACTTCGTGTATTCATTACATCGATTTCAAATTTCGCGCGCGGGCGCTACCTTGGGCTCTACTTTGAAATCAGTAATTCGAACTTCGGATCGCCCTGTCACTTTCTTGCGAGTTAGTGACGCGTCGAGAGTAAAAGGGATAGCAATAGACGAAGTACGAATTACGGATTTCAAAGTAGAGCCTCAGGTTCCTCACTCAAGGTAGTGTGTGTTGGTTTTTTTTTGTGGGACCAACGCCCTTTGTTACAAAAATAATTGTTGGTACAATAGAGGACAATCTTGACTTCTACGGCTCCGACATTTTAAACGAGTAAGATCACTTAAAACTACGGGTACGCTGTACGAGACCGCGTATAACTGCGTGAATCATAATATTGTTGAATAGTACAGTCGAGTACAAAGATATGTATACACTTTTACACCTTATTCCATTGAAATAAGGGCCACAAATGTATACATATCTTTGTACTCTACAATACCTACCGCTGCAGGCTCGGCCGCCTGTGTCCCGCGTCTCGCACTTGGTTTTTAATTTTTGGCATGTTTCACCTTAGCTATCAACATACTTTATTGGTATTTTTATGTAAAAAACGGTGAACCCAAAATTAAAAGTGCCTATTTATTATTCTAATTTTATTTAACCAACTTACTCGACAAACATTACAAACAGAAAAGCCGGTCAGTGACAGAAAGTTTGTTTAGTTAAACTGTATGTAATACAAAACAATAGATACCTAACCATAACTACCATAGTAACATCAAAACGAATTCGTAATAATAATTACGAGTATTACGACTTACAAAGTTAAGCAACTACAAGCGTAGTCTAAAACAGGATGGGTGACCGCCTAAACCATCGTGTTGATAAAATCAGTTTTGTCACATATTTGTAGAAGTTTTACTCAAGATTGCTACTTAGTCGTAAACAATGAAAATTAGACCACAATTTAAGCTTAAAATAGCATCAAAATAAGAAGTCATTATAAAAATACAATCCGTATAAAGATGCTAAAACAAAAGATTTTTTTTCATGCTTCTTGTATGGGGACCCCTCTTGGGATTTGATTTATTGTTCATTTTATAGTTTTAAACGATAGATTTTATAATAACACGTATTCTGTGAAAATTTCAACTGGCTACTTATTACGGTTAAAAATATATAGCCCTGTAAACTTACTCGTTCATATAAGGGCGCGTACCGCAGTTGAACGATGACGTCATCATCCGTGAGCGCTAGCCGCCGAGTTTCGAGCGCCGCATACGAAGTTTAAAATTCAATATCTCGAAAAGTATTTGACGTATCGACATGATTTTTTTAAAGCAATTTTTGGTTTTTAATGAAGAATACGATAAGCCAAAAATCTAAACTGGCTGACATTCTCTATTAGGAGCTTTGGCAGCGTACGGCGGCGCGCGTCAAGACGAGCGCGCGCATGACACTCAACTGATTAGCATCTTCGAGGCGGCCGAAAATTTTGTAGGCAATAAGCGCGAGTGTCACCCGCCTGGTTTCGTATGTATTCGTGCGCGCAGTATTATGGATTATATTTACAATAAAAGGTTTCTCAGCTGATACTTAAATATTTCGTCTGATGGTAAATGTTTAAATTAGAATTTCAAAATCTCTTCCATGGTGTTGAAAAATCATTCAGCCATGTTTTAAAAGTTTTTCTTAGTAAGTAAGTAGCAGAAATATAATATTGAACTATACTTTTAGACAGGGAAGATTTATTATTTTTTAATTCCATACGAAAATTATGACGTCATTTACTATCTCTCCCCAGCCCCCGGCCCCCAAAGTCAAATTCCCGATTTTTGACTCAAGAGGCTCTATAAGAGTACGGGGTTGCTTCATGTTAATAATAAGTGCCGAAAAATACTAAATTTTGTCGCTAACCGCACGCGCTAGTAATTAACCTGACTAGTTTCCAATCATCTCACACATCGATATTTTTGGAGGTTTAGACGAGCCGTGACGGGCCCGCCGGGCCCCAGCCGGGATGCGCCGGCGCCTTCAATAGGCCCATTAGACCTGATACGGTGATGCCAGCATGGGCCGAGGTTTGATAGAAACACAATTCGGGAGATAAGTGAACGAGTACCATGCTGTTAGCTTTCACATCGTGTTGAAGCAATAATATCTGACTATTTATCAAAAAATATATATAAAAAATACGAAAAGGGTTTCTTGATGCGTTTTCAATCGTTGAGTCAAAACTGGTTGGGATTAAATTTATCTACCTACTGAAAGTGGAGACCTTTTAGTGTCCGAGTGGGACCTTTGTCACTGATAATTTTACCATGTTTTTTCTTCATCTTCCGTCATCGTGACCAATTTCTATGATAAAAAAAAGTTTGCCTACATATTGATTCTGCCGTCAAAGCTATGCGGTCCCGAGTTTGATACCCGATATGGAAAAATATTAGTGTGATGGACACACATAGATACTTTATCCCTGGGTCTTGGTTCGTTTGTTATTTGTTATCGATGACCAAAACGTAAGAACAATTTTAATTTGTTTGAAATACTTTCTTGATAATGTAGTTATAACTTAACTGGCAAATGTCAGATCAGATAACCCTCAGAAGTTATCGGACCAGTTTTATAAAAAAAAAACTGCATTTTGTTTACGGTAAGCGGGACAAGGGCGGCGGGGTGCTCCGTCCCGCTCCGTGTACGGCGCTTGTGCATGTCGCAACCGGGAAAGGACGCAAGGCTGCTGCGGCCGCGGGTACCACTGGTTGATGCTAGTGATGCAGTTGTTTGTTAGTTTTCAGGGCCATTATTAAGGTTAAATCAAAAGCACCCGAAACCGACGTACGGTTACGAACGTTATAGGACCCGTTTCAAAAAGTGCTTTAGAGTCGCCAATTATTATTATTATTATTATTATAGAATGTCAGATTGACTTTAGACCTAAGGTGTGTGATAAGTCTTTGACTGTACGTGTACGATGAGGTTGAGGAATGTATAAGGATAAAACTTTTGTCTTCTATGTTCATCATTATTGCTACTTCGTCATTGTCACTGTGCCTGAAGTGAACTGAATTACCAAACAATAATGTATTTTCGCATTTATAATATTTCAAAATAATTTAATAATTTCCCGACGCTTTTTCTACTCGAAAACCTCCAAGAGAAATAACCCCGACATACCTACCTACTGCCAGTTACTGCATTTGTCCGTAGGTACCTACGTCTTTTATTATATCTGCTAAAGAAGTTCTTTTGAGGACATAAATTCAAAAAGTCATAATTCAATATATTTATTCAGTAAATTGGCCACATGAGGACTTTTTTACACGTCGGTAATATGGAGTGAATCTACTAGCGCGTGGGCCTTTCCTCCTGGATCACCACGAACGCGGTCGGTTTTGTGCTACAGGCATCCACCGGCTTCCCGCTATCTTCGTCAGATCGTCGCTCCACCTCATGGAATCCATTTAAATCAAAGCTTGTTCCCCAAATTGATGCACAACTCCATTACACAAAATCGTAAATTTCATTTCACTTTTAATTCGTCATTACATCATGAATGTTTGCTTAAACATAACCTTAAATTGGCCATCGTGACACATTGCTAATGTAAACCTACCATATGGTTCTCTGAATAATGAGAATAAATTAACACAAGTGTGCACAAATGTATTGAATAATCCCGTAAGGTTACGACGAAAAAGGCGCGAACCGGCCGGCCAATCCCGTGGCCTCGATTGTGGCAGATGGTTGACAGACAGCCACGATTGGTCCGTCGCGGCCTTACGTGTCACGCGTGATTTATCATTGGCGGATTAGCAAAATATGTTTTTATGATTGGTTAAAATGGCTCGATACCATATATATGCTATTTATTTGGTTAAATATGGGTGAGAAATAGGCGTGTTTTATTTTGTTATCTTTCATTATTCGCTGTCGGTTTTTTTTGGAACTGATGTCATATTTTTTTCTTTAATTCGGCTATTCCTCCTAAAATATCTTATTTGTGGGTATGTATGTTTTGCGTTGCTTCTCTACGTATAGCTACAATAGTCATTGTCTGTCTATTTATTAACTTAGGTATGTAATATTTGTTATTTAGGTATTACTTAGTGTTTCTTAGACTTACGAAGAAAACCATAAACTATTTACTGATTGATTTAGGCCGAATGTGCTTTTGTTTATTACATCACACCTTATGACCCAACTAGAACTCCTTGTATGAACCTGCGACCTCTACTTGGATACTGGGACAATAAGTAGACCGGTTGACCAAATTGCCGGGCACGCACTGCCATAAACGGGCCTATTAAAAAGTAGGCCATACGAAAATGGTAAAGCTAAGTTGTAATCTTATTGATTGCTGCAAAAGTGGCTGTGCTTATTAAATGACTTGTTTTTTTCTCTAATATTAATACCAATGCACAAATGGTGCACACATCAAAATTAAACAGCTCAAACTCAAACCTACTGGCGACTAGCATCATATTCGTTCTAGACGAATCACATTCGTACAATCGGTAGCTGAATATTACTAGGTCCATATAAACAAACATACATACTTATATAAATATTTTTAAACTCAATTTGGCTTAGCCAAGTCAGATAAAAATAAGGCAGTGGGTAATTTTCGAAAGCAATGTCAACATGAATACCTGACTGGGCACGTCAATCTTAGCGAGAATTACTTGCCTCGTGTAAACTCGCCTCTAAACATTCTTTACAAATGCGATAACATGTTTATTTATCATTATTTTGCATCAAAACAGCGACTCTTGACACTTTTGTTTTGAATCATTGTTCTAGGCTTAAATACAGATCTACCACTATCTATTCACAAAGACCAACAAGTCCAAGTATTTCTTTTTAATTCATAGTCTAGGTCTTGTCTAAGTAAGTGACTTTGATTAAATTTATAGCGATATTGTTTTATCCCTGAAGAAAGATACTCATTGATTATAACAGCGCCTTCGCACTTTACCTATCCTAACTTTAATGCATATTATTCATATTAAAAAAATATCGCATCCAGGAAATATTAGGTCACAATAAAATTAATCTCTGATTTTGTAAGACAGTTGTAATAAGTATATCGTTCCAAGGAACCAAACAAAAGATTGAGCTGTTTTTTTAATTAGCCTGTGATAATGACCCACAGCAAGGCAAAGGCTTGCTTACATAAGAATAATCCACATATCACCGTAAAATGCTAATACCCCAATAAATTGAGTGATGACATGGCGTGTCATTGCGACAGGGTTCCTCGCCTCGATCTGACCGTCCATAAATAAAGCAACAGTTGTGACTGGTTGTTCATTTGTTTCAGGATGTCGGAGGGAGACGTGTCGTTGATCCACGACGAGGACGTGCTGCGCCGCATGGTGAGTCCACGCTTCATCTAGTGACACTTTACAGAACTTGCTACGGTACAGAATTGGAACAAATTAGAAGGTGCTCCAAGAACCCGCCACACGGTTGGGGCAAGGTGTCCGGGGTAGGGGATGCAATTTAACCGGTTATTAACCGTTTTTGTATGAAAATAACCAGTTAAAACCGGTTATAACCGGTTACTTGCATTCCCTAGTCCGGGGTGGACTTTTATTGTCTGTCATAAAATTAAAGCCCCGTTTTAGACAGTTCATAACGTTTTTCGTCATAATTTAATGTTATTCATAATGTTGAAAGTCATAATGTTAGAAAGTATTATTAATTTGATTAAATACATTCATTTAACTTTTAACTTCGTTCCTAATGTATTTATTACACTTCATATTGTTAAAGGTATGAATGTATTGTTATTCATAATCAATAATAAAGTGTTATTTACTGAAACGGTTTATATTTCAGGATTTTTGAAATATCTAGCTGGTAAATGAGATTAGGTTAGGTTAGGTTTGTTTTATAAAAATTACAATAAGGACTACAATTTTTTCATATGAACCCCGAATAAACCGGTTTTCTGTCCAAATGGTTAGTTTAAATTTATTGTACTCGTAAAATAATATAATTAAGTACTTGACTGAGGTTTTCATATCTTTTCCTTTGTAACATAACACACAAAAGGTAAACTATACTTAATAAGAAAATACTCTCGTAGGTACACGGCGAGAATTGCTCGTAGGTTCCTCTTTTTGAATTTGTACACCTATCTGTATAAGATCAAGTGTTACAATATGATTTGAAATAGCATTTCATTACATATGTATTAAAATATTTTAGGCAATAACGCCTACATCTATCTAATAGCAACATTTTGCCCATCGAAAAAACTAGAATCAAACTTCTTAATGGTTTTTTACAAAAGCTGCCACGAAATTAATCGAATGGATTGAATGATAATTAACTTGTTTATCTATTAATGCAGGCTTTTGATTTAAACTTAGAACTACGTTTAAAAAAGACAGCATTCCGCACAATGTGGAAACACGACCACCACCACCATGTTAATTTCTGATTAGTTAATTGTTCGACTGGTAAAGAATGCCTTTAGACATTAGGTCCGCCATTTTTGTGCAATAAGGATAATTAAATAATAAATAAATAAATAAGGCATTAGTTTCGTTCATTCCATTGATCGCCGCTCTTGTAATTCTCAGCTTTTAATTATAGGCCCAAAAAACATCTAAAACTAACCTTATTACAATGATTTAACTATATATTTCCAGTGGCAGCAGACGGAGGACTTCTCGCGCAAGAAAGAGATCCGCGCACACATGTACCGGCTGCGCGAGGAGCGCCTGCGCAACCTTTACTCGCCCGAGCCCGCGGTCGACGCTAAAGGTATCCACACTTGACAACTTGACACTTGCACCCTTGTAGATGTAGAGTAGCTAGCAAATGGACGTACCAATGGAGACTTAGTGTCCACGAATACTTTACTCGTTGATTAGAACCTTGTCATAGTGTGGTAATATAAAATCATTAGGTTCACTGAACACTTTGACAATTTGAGACTTGCACCCCTTGCACCCTTAGTTACAGAGGCCCTAATTAGAATATGTATCGAAGTTAGCTCCATTCTTTTTTCTCGATTTAGTGGCGAATCACGAGTGACAGGGATGGAGCTAACTTCGAATCGAACTTCGATTTTCAAAATAGAACCTTTGATCGAAGTACCGACGAAGACTTAATCTTTGATAAGAATTCTGTCAAAATAGGTTACATTAAGGTAGCAGTAGCATTAGGTTTCTGTGACAAGGTTCTATTGTAGCTCAAGAATTAACTGTTATGTCTGTACCTAAGGCCTTGTAGACGCAATGGCTGGCAATGCATGATAATCTTTGATGTTTCGGTGTTATGCAATATGGCTTGCACTAGTTCTATGTAGGTATTACTCCTACAATTAGATTCTTGTCTTACTATCTTTGAAAATACTACACGAACCTAATTTGGATAATATTAAATAGTAATAAAATATTTTCCTTGCAAGATATACTCAGACTCGTCTCTATAATCGGGATACAAATCACTATATTTATACAATAGTAACGACGGTGAACCTAGAAACTTTCATACAATTTGCAATATTTTTAATTTTATCTATTTATTAAACATAGCCTGTTGTAGATGTTATATGAAAAGAGCTTTGTAAGTTTAGATTTTTGAGAAATATACACCATGGGCCCGGTAGTACCCGAAAGATTTTAACAGCGTGTTCCATTATTTGTGTCTATCTTCCACTTAACTCTTTTAACATTACAAGTAAGAAAAGGAAAAATTACTCACATTCATAACTTTTAAGGGGATTTACCGTAAACAAGGTGCTAGATAATTACAAGAAAAGCGTCGCCAGCTCGTCCTTACGCTTTGTTTCTTGGAGAAGCGAAAATATTCTATTTAAAAATTATATGAAAATAATACTAAAAATGAAAATTTTACCTATATTAGTATCACATTTTTAACTCCATAATATAACCTCAGGAATGCGCTGTTAAATTCCTTCGGGTTACTCGGGCCCACGGCACGGTATAAAAAATTATATCATAATGTCGAATATTTTAACTTATGTGTATTTTCGTCTTTGACATTCATTGAACCTTAAGATTTATCTTTTATAAGACATCAACGCGTTCTAGCATTGAAATATTGGGAGGAAACAAACAAAGAAAGTTATAAAAAAATAACTTTTGTGTGTCCCAATTTGATGATAAACTTCTTGTAAAATGTAAAAACATGCTTGAAAATGCTGTAGAAAAACTAAGTAAATAGATTATTAGCATGCTAGCTGGCTGCTTTTCTGGTGAATTTGTATACTCATCAAAAATGCCCTGGATTAAAAGTGTGATTATGTATTTTGATATTCTGCAATGTACTGTGTTGCTATTCATTGAAAAATATCAAAATAATGTCAAGTGGTTTTTAATCCCTGGACATTTTTGGCGTGTGTAGATTCGCACAGCTTTTTTAGACAAGTGTAGATTAGAACCAAGTCGGTAAGTACGTAGCATCCAGAAATATTTGGAACGTGCATATTTATTTTGTCTAGGTAGAATACATGTGTGTAAGATTACAAGCATTGTGCCGTTGGCAGTTAGAGGTTGTGGTGGATTCTGCAGGTTGTGAGTTCAGTGCTGGACGCACCGCGCGCGGCCACGGCCGCTCCTTCGCCGACCAGAGCTTCCAGTCCATCAAGAGCAAGGAGGTGCGCGACGCCGGCTCGCCCCCCAAGGACTTCTCCTACTCCGGCCAAGGTGCCGCATACCCTACCAACCGTAACCGACATAACCACTAACGCTTCATTAACTGGTGACAGTCGCACGACAGCCAAAACGTCATCTGACAGAGCTTCTCTTATTGCAGATCTGAAGGAGCTCTCCAATGCTGGATGGAACGTGGAATCTGAAAACAAAACAACTAACGATGGGCATACCCATGTCAGATCGATCAATGCTAATATTGAAGGGCGGTATGATGTGGATGGGGGAAAAGGGCAGTTTGCAGCCGTGGACCAGCATCGGCAGGCGGTAACGGAATACCAGGATGACAACTCTAGTCTGAAGCGGAACGAGAGCAACTCCAACACGGCAGCGCATGAGCAGGTCGTCCGACAGACCGATGACGGTACGCACTTCTCTTCCACAAAGACATCATCCAGCTCTTCGAAGGTCCAGCAGGTATCCTCGACGAAACATGAATCAGTGCCATATGTCACCAACGATGAATATAATCTAGCTAGGGATGACGCCAGTAACGTTGAGAGCACCAGAAAAGTTACAAACACGACTGAATACGAGCAGAATTTAAGGAGTTTTACTGGTGGTGAGTTAGTTTCGAGGAAAATTGAGTATCCAGATAGCAACACGAAGGTGATTGTGGAGACACGTGAGCTCCCTGATGGAACACGTATGACAAGCACGCGTCGCGAGTTCCGCGCGCCAGCCGTGTCCAGCGCGCGCTCCGAGCACTACTCTCAGCAGACCAGGAGTGAGAACAAATCCTACACTTCTACTAAACAATCTGACGCGAGGGAAACAACCTCAAGAAAAACTAGCGAAGACTTTGACAACAGAATCACGAACATCGTTGATTCTCAAAGAAATGTTGACGATTATGATTTCAAAAGAAATCGTTATACTGATTCGAAAAATCAGAAAAACGAACATGTTGAGACTACTCAACAAAGCACCAATCAGCAACGTCATCAGTCCAATTTTGACGAAACTGATCGGCGCGAGGCTTATACCTCACAGGACAGTCAGCGTATTCACGAAAATAAAAAGGTTGAGCATATTTCTGACAAAGAGGAGAGAATTCATCATGTTACGAAAGATAAGAAAGTGGAAGAGGTTGTAGAAAGAAAAGTAAGTAGTGACCAGTATCAAACGACGTATCAGACTGATTTCGCACAGAAAAAAATAAGCCAAGACTTGAGTCCGACGCACCAAGCGTGGGCTAGCACATTGCGCGCTGACACGCCGGCTTCCTCGCACCCCACTACCAGAGCGTCCTCTCCCGGTAGTAGGACTTTCCAATCAAGCACGTCCTCATTGAGGAGCAGCGTCAGCCCCGACAAAACATATAGAAAGCCGTCTAGTCGCGGTGGCAGTCCCAGTAAACCGGACAGGTATTCGCCATCTCGAGTTGTATCTGATAAATACTCCAGCACTCGTTCCACTCATTCTGCGACCGAGACTCAGACGAACAGGTTTACCAGTCCAGACAGAAGACCTCCTCATCAGAGCTCTCCCACTAGACACAGCGCTAGTCCTGACAGGAAACCGAGTGAAAGCTACCGACAGAGACCTAGTGTCAGCCCTGAAAAGCGCCCGCAGGAAGCTACCTTCAGACCTAGCATGAGCCCTGAAAGAAAATCAAGTCATCACTCTAGTCCAAGCCCGAGTCGAGCTAGTCCGTCTGTTCAGCCGTCGAGCAGAGACGGGTCACCAACAAAACCATCCCACATCTCCGATAGAAAACCCTATCAACCTACAGAGAACAAACCGAGCCCAACTGCTACTTACCCGCATTCGAGTTTTCCCCATCGTTCAACTAAAACTCCAGAATCTGAGCCCACCGATTACTTGCGAAATACACCTGTTTCGAGACCTAGTCAAAGCCCTGATAGAAAACCAGGTTATCAAACACCCTATTCACCAGCTCGAACCAGTCCGGAGAAGTCCAATGTTGCTCCAAACAGAGCGAGTGTAAGCCCAGACAGGAAACCAGGCTACATGAGACCCACTGCCAGCAAACCCAGTGTCGATCCGGGTTCTACAAGCAGGATAAGCGCTCAAAGCCCGGAGCGCAAGCCTTACGCACAAACTAAAACTAGTACTCTCAAGGAGGACCACTACAAATTTATTGACGAGGAAACTAAAATGTACACCCGTACCGACAAAACAAACGTAGATTATTCTACACGTACTTCTACACACGATAAGACTACATCACGCCAGGAGAAGAGCCCGTCGCCAATAAGGAAGACTCCGGGAGAAGACACTCCCGACCACTGTCGCCCAGAGTCGCCATCTATTCGAAATCGGCCAACACTGCGCAAAGGATCCCGTTCACCTTCTCCTCCTAAGGGTCCCGTAAAATTCAGTGAAGATCATGAAGATATTCAACATCATGATCGAGTTGACAAAATTGACAAGTTTGAATCTACGAACATTTCAACCAGCGAAGACTACACAAACAAATCTTCTAAGATTTATAGTGACAAGCCGGTTCCCGCTTCGCCGAAACGAAACACTCCAATGAGGGAGCCTTCACCTTCTAAATATGGCACATATGACAAAAAAACACCTGTGTCCGAAGATAGAGAAGGTAAAATCACAACTAAAACTAATTCTACTGATATCAAGTATGATTCCGTAACACAGCAAGAAAAGACAACTAAATCGACTTCTAATATTGACGAAACAAGGCATGACTATCAGTTCAGTAGTAATAAGGTAACAGATTCTCCTACTTCTCCAAAGAAAGACACTCCGTTTAGGGAACCATCCCCTTCTAAGTTCGGAACATATGAGAAGAAAAACTGTCGTTCTGAAGACGTGCACACTAAAGACGTTACTAGTCAAAAAACGAGGGAAACTAAATATGATTCACTAACGCGTCGAGAAAAATCCACTTCACCAAGGAATGTGCTGGAGACACCAACCTCACCTACGAAAAAGTCTCCACGGAATAGCACGTCGCCTCTTAAATTTACAACTAAAGAATCAAAGTTTAAACACACGACCGATTTTATAACCACGGAAAAGACTACAGAAGAGGTTAATAAGAAAACTTCTGTAAAAGATCGACCGCGACAACTGGTCACACCGTCCACCAGTCCCACCAGGAAGCCCAAGCCAGCCGAAACAGAACCATCTACTGGTCAGAGTTCTCCGACTACGTCTGTCAGTGGATTCATTTACTTCAGCTCTCCTCCGCTTCAGAAAACTATCGTGACTGATCTCGATGATGCCGAATCTTACTATATAACTGATACAATAGAACAAACTACTAACACTTACTCACGTAGACCCGATGACCTTCCATTAAACAGGTCTCCATCTCCATCCAAAATTCCGTGTCGATCGCCATCGCCTGAAAAGAAAGCGATCCCAACAAAGGATGCACTTCCAAGAAAGAGTTCTCTGAAAAAGCCTTCAACAACCGTGGGTCAGGTATCTCCAACGGAAAAACCACCATCGACTTTCCGCGTATCTCCCACTGTTGAAATTAAAGATCTTCCAGAACATAAAGTTGTTAAGAAAGACCATCCAGGCACACCCGATAGTAATGCTCCAGTTAAAGTTAAACCACCATTTGAAAGAAGAGAGACATATGAAGAGCGATGCCGCAAAATTCTAGGCATGATGGAAGATAATAAAAATACTTCTACAGTTACCGTTTCTAAAGAAACAACTGCGTACCTTACCGAGGATAAATCATGCAAGAGTTCACCCAGCGTGTCTCCATGCCTCAGCCCACGGCCAAAAGAAGATTCTCCTATCAGAGAAAATATTTCTAAAGATTCCGTTGATTTTATTTCGCATGAAAAAGATAATCTTATTAAAACTTCCGAGCAACGCCGTGAAAAAATCACCACTAATAGTAGAAAATCAAAAACACCATCTAGGGAAAGTTCTCCAACCAAACTTCAGGACATAATCTCAAAGACTGTAACTACTACTTCGGATGATATTAGGTCCACCTGTAAAGTACAGACCGATCGGAGTAAATACGACTCAAAAACTGTGGAAGATAAATCTCCAAGATCTTCTACGTCACCAGTTCGTAAAGCTCCCGAACGACCGACTGATGTTTCTAGCAGATCGGGTTCTCCATCCAAAAAAACACAGGAGCTCAAGTCTCGCACACCTTCACCCGTTAAAAAAGCACCTATGCCGACTGATTCAAGTGCCTCTTTTATAACATCAGAAAGAGAGCAAGAGATCCTTGATCGAGTGCAGAAATCCTTAAGGAATCTTTCTCCAAATCGTAATGAGCGGTCGCCTAGTCGGGAAAAGAGCCCCGGAAAGTCTACTACCAGCCTGCAGGATCTTGATATTACAACAGAAACCATAGAGACTAGCACCTCCATTACTGAGAAAGATATGAGAGCAAAAACTTTGACGAAAGATAAAATAACTCTAAAACAAACTGAAATAGCTGAAAAGCCTAAAGATGAAACAATTAAGTCTCAAAAAGCTGCTACGAAACCACCATCACGGAATGTTTCTCCGTCCAAAAAATCTTCATCAGCGCCCATTTCTCCTAAAGTGGACAGGAGTCCAGAAGCTCCTGTTAAGGCGAGAAGTACATCTCCGAGGAAACCAGTGAGTTCTACCGAGCGTCCGCAGTCACCACAAATATCTAAAGCAGGTGGAAAAACTATACCTCAATTTACTAGAAAACCGACTCCTACTGCAATTAATGTGAAAACTGAGTCTGTTATTTCCTGCGATATAAAGAAATCGACCGGAGTCACAAAAAATAGCACTGTTACCAAAACCTCGCCAAGTAAAATCCACAGAATAATGCCTTCACCGACGCGCACCACTGAGACCGACACTAAACGTGTGCCAAACAATAAAAGCGGCCTAAACAAGGAAAACGTCAGTCCTAGAAAAGAGGAAATCAAAGTTTCCCGAACCGCTAGCGATATTTCAATTAGGGTCAAAAAGGCTTCGCCTCAGAGAATGAAGTCTAAGCCAGAAATACAAGTAAGCGATATGTCTACAAAAACGACTAGACAAACCACTACAAACAAAACTCAAAAGTCTACTATCAAAGAACCCCAAATGAAGTTAGCAGGCAAACCTAAGTCTGCTACGGCTTTAAACACATCAATGGATGATGATGATGTGTTAATCGACGTTGAGCTAGCGAAGTCTTCTAGGGAGAACTCCCCAGATCGCATCTGCCCTACCCCAATCAGCTTCCTTGATGACGTCCAAACACCTCGCCTCCCTGATGAAATAAGTGAGCCAGATGACGATTTCCGCAGAAGAACTCATCACACTATCCATGAAACAGAATCTTTAGTGGATGATATTATTGAAATATGTGAGGACGACGAGTTATTCGTTAAAAGAACGCATGTTGACAATATAACTGAATCTGATGAATGTCTCCTCAGTGTTAACGATAAAGTGACTAAGTTTACAAATAAAATTGAGACGGTGACTAAACCCAAAGACGCAACAAAACATTTTAAAGATACGGAAAGAAAAGTTCATTCTGATTTCATTAAGGATAATCTGAAATCAGATGAATGCTTGTTGTCCGTGTCGGAGAAAGTCAACAAATTCGCTAAAGGTCCAAAGGATACAAGTGACAATGAGAATCCTTCGCGTAGAGTTACAGATGAATATGACATTAACACTGTTTATCAAGACGATTACACAAAATTGAGTGTCAATGATAAGGCCCATTTGTTTGTAGAAAGTGCTGAAAATGTTAAAACCCCTAAATCAAAACCAGCGCAGAAAATAGAACGCCCTGATCTTTCCAATGTCGAGGAATCATTAAAAAGTGACGATTGTTTACTAAGCGTGTCTGACAAAGTCAACAAGTTTGTTAAGACAGCTGAGCAATTCTTAACAGAAACACATTCCACTGAGGATAAGGAAAGGAAGATAAAAGAACAACACGATGAAATTATGAGGAGAATGGCCGAAGATTTGGATGAAGTAAAATATGACAAAAACACTGAAGTTATCACAATGCAAGATGATATAACTGAAAATAAGTTGAATTCACAAGATCAGAGAAAGGGATCTTATTCAAATGAAACTACGGCATCTCTTGCTAAAAACAAAGATTACGCCAGCCCTAACATAAAACCTATTGAGAGAATTCCTGCGGGAAAGATTACAACTCTGCGCAGCAGTGAGGCCGTTAAAAAAGCCAAGGCTCTTTTTGAGAACATCGCAACAACACAAAAAACGAAGGAAACTATCGATTCTAAGACTCACATTAAAACAGCAAAGCTGACTGACATTGGCGTTATCAAGAAATCCCCTATAACAGATTCGACAATTGTACTCCATCCTTCCCTTGAAGATGACTTCCCTGCAAATATAGATGAGGACGAATATGCGCTTGATGAACTTGACCGCCAATCGAGTGATACATTTACAAGGTCCCATCGTCCTGGTCACGTCAACGACAAGCCAAAAGAAAGCCCACAGCATCTTGGGCCACACTCGCCACAAATCGCCCGCACCAAGTCACCAATGCGCCATACGATAGAGACTGCAACCACTACAAAAACGGTGATATCGAGACAACCTACAACTCAGAGACCCGAATCTCCGCGGTATCCTCTGACAGAGGCTGAAAAGTTTGAAAAAACTCGAGAAAAAGTTCCTGGTTACCAGCGGCCTACACAAACCAGTCAGATTCGTGAAGAGACTCGCGTCGTAGAAGATGTGGAAGTTAGCAGCCGTCGGGGCAGTGGGAAGTTTGGAGTAGAGTTGCGTCGCACCAGCGTAGAACGTAGCACGGTCAGCAGCGAGCGCCGGCGCAGCAGCGTCGAGCACCACCAGCCCTGCATCGAAGACGTCTTCGACCTCGACCTGTTGGAACAAATGGTCAGTAACAACTCCCACACCATCTGCATGATTATTATTCTCATTTCTGTCTCCATAGGATTCCTAATTTTACACTAAATTTTGTCCTTTGCAGTTGGAAAAGGTCGTTGGTTACGAGCAGAGGCGACGAATTAGAGCTCAGATAAGAGTCACCAAGAAGAGGATAGAGGCTGAGCATATAACGGATACTAACTTTACTAAAACCACGAAACATATGTTTGTGAGTACTCCCAAGAACAGATCACCAGAAAGGCAAATAAAACCAAAATCCCAGGACCACCATTTAAGACCTACATCACCTGCGCGCCACTTGAGAAACAAGACTCCCGAGCATCACCCGAGAGTGAGATCCCCCGAGCGCCAAACGAAATCCACACCTGTCAAAACGACTTCGCCGGAACGTCACATTAAGACTGCCACTCAAAAGACACTGTCCCCAGACCGCAACCATTCGAAAAATCACACAAAACCCATTCTGAATGGCCACGCCAAGGAGCCTGTGAAGGTAGTTCAAGACAAGCGCCAGAGAACGCTTAGCCCTGAAAAACCGGCCCCCAAGACTACTCTAGGAAAAACAAGGAGTCCTATTCGGCAGCGTAGCCCAGACAAAAAAACTCTCCCTGTATCTCCCAGTAAACCCGGTTCACCGAAGTCCAAAGAGAATCGCTTCAACGAGTACGCTTCTGCTTATATGAAGAAGGTCGGACTAAGTGAGGCAGATAAGCTGAAATTTGCGGAAGTAAAAAATAAAAGAACAGTTGAACTTGAGAACTTGAAGAACTTATCGCAACATTCACAGAAATCAGACAGCATACAAATAACAACGACAGAGCGAAGATCTGCCAACGAAGATATCGAGGTGCATTTCAACGGTAAACGTTCACCTCTACCAGAGAAACGTGCTCATAGATCACCGAGTCCAATAGAACGAATGCATCAACGTTCTCCGAGTCCGGAGTGGAAGATACCAAAAACTGACATAAGTAAAAAGGAAACTATTATAAAGGCGACGTACGAGGTGGAGAAAAAGTCGAAGACAGAAGAGAAACCGTCGTGGGTGACGAATAGGAACCTGAAGAAGACCACCTCGGAGATGCGGAGCTTCAGCACTAAGAGGCCAGAGGCGGAGAAGACGCGGCGCGCGCCGAGCCCATCGAAGGCCATCACGAAACCGCTGGATGTGATCACGTCTAGCTACGGCACGGGCCCTCTCGACGCTGACGGCAAGCCGCTCTTTGGAATCAAGGCTCTAAGGAACGGTGCTTCTAATTATCAAGGTACTTACCTTGAGACTTATCTTTCATTTTAAATTAAAAAAATGATTTTCTCTAAACATTTAGAATTAACATCAGTCGGAGGCACAGAATTAAGTCCTAACAATGATTAGTAAGAAAAGTGATTAATTACCAATATTATATTTATTATATTATCGTAGTAAAGGGTTACAAGCGCAATCACCTTATCTATTTTCGACCGGGATTTCAGATGGAGCAAATAAAAATAAAAAAAATCTAGTTTTTTTTTGCTATGTGTGAAAATATAAACATTCTTTGCCATCACCTTGCGAGCAGAATGTTAACAAGATGATTTTAAATATTCATTGACCTTGTTAACTCCGAGCACCTACCAGCTGTCTCCACCAGACCTAATTACCGCAATAGGCGCTTGATTCACGCGTATCACTCACTGCGCACATATTGACTCAACTGAACACTTCATTCGAGACGTATAAAATAAGTGTCCTACTAAATTCAGCGAAAATAAACGTATTCTGAAACGTGCCTCCCCCACTTTCAAAACTTTTCATCTTTACACTCCGTGTTGTAATACGGCTCCTAACGCACGTTCGCTTGCATCGCAGTGAAAGGCACGGTGGTCCGGCAAGAGTTCCACTCTCGCAACGGCGGCGCGCCGGAGGGTTCCGTGTCGGTGACGGCGTACGCGTCAGACCCGGCGGATCTGGAGAAGCTGTTGCGGGACCAGGGTGCGCCACCGTCGCGGCTGCACGGGCTGGCTGCCATCACCACCACCAAGAAGTTCGGGGGTGACACTGGGACATCGTATAAGGAGGCGCATACTGTAAGTTGAGTTACTGTAACGTAACGTGCACTTTTGAAACTTAATGTTGCGTCTTTAAGAACTGCATAACTTTGTTATAGTAATTTGACTAGAGCATAAAGTAGTTAAAATGTTTACATTAACAGAAAATTCTAATACATTTTTGTTTTTTATCTCTTGCTGTATAAAAAATAATAACGATTAGTTGTATGCCTCCATACATTTCCGAAATAAGTTAATATATGTGCCAAATTCCTACCTACTAGACCTAAGCTATTATCTATAGTGAGAACACTGAGCACTAAGGTAGTCTAGATTCTCTAATTATAGCGAAACGTGTCCGAGTATTGGTGAGCTTATGAATTACAGAAAACAATCAAATACGTCAATAACAATGACACATAATTACATACACCTAGAAACCGATTTGTTAATATCTAGAGTGACCGCGTCCGTTGTACGGTTTTAATATTACTAATACCCTTTCGTGTTTACTTACAGAAGGAAGAAAGAGCTTCTTTAGAGCATTTCACCCATAACAACCGCCGCGTGGAACGGACAGACAGCTCGTTTGACTCAGGGGTCACCATCACTGACGTCTCGGAGTCCAGGGTCTGCGAGAAAGGTGGAGACCGAGGTGAGCGCGTCGGAAACAAGGTCCAGAGGGTTGACAAGGTTGGACGCGTCGAGAGAATGGACAAGACCCGGGACAGGATGGAGAAGTCCACCGGTAGGACAGAGAAAATCACCGATAGGTCTGAAAGAATCGCGGACAGGAGTGAGAGGATCACGGATAGGAGTGAGAGGATAGAGGAGAGAACGGAGAGGAAAGAGAAGGCTGAGAGGCGAGAAGACAGGAAGACCGTCCGGCAGAGCTCTGTGAAATCGCTCACTGAGAAGTACATTAAGAGTGCATGTAAGTTCTGTTTTATTAACTTAATCTTAAACTAACTAGCGGCCCCACCGGGCTAAGCACGGCAGATAGAAGGATTAGTTATCTCGGTGGATTTGTCTCTTAGTCCCCTTTGGTTTTCTTATAGATAAGAGAAACGCAATGATAAATTATTCACTATATAAGCTGAATTTCAGTTGCTTTGTATTGTACTCCGGGTATTGTGAGTGTCCCAGAGACCAGAGATAATGAGTTTTACGCTTGTCGTTATTGTAATAGTGCAGATTGGTGCGGAGTGTGGTTAAAGTGAATAGACTTATTTGGTCAATTTAAAAATACTTAAAAAAAAACGATTGCTAGTTGGTATGAGCGATCAATAAGCCACACTGCTGGATATCTGCAGATATGTCCGCCGCCGCTGAAGGTGGTGTAAAAGAAACATCCGGCACGGTTGTGATCTGCACGTCGGCCGCTCTCGTAACGCGGGATCGTTGCGTGATGGACAACCATTATCGTTGCGCAAGCACTTTCGCACAGCTCGATAGTTACAGTATTTGAGAAATAGCTGAGCTAATCTAATTTAGATCAAAGTTGTAGAAAACACTGACTTATTTTTTATTGGCTGATTTTCTTTACGTCAATCAACCGTTTATAGTTAGGAAAAAATACATTTAGAAAATTAGGGCGATTTGTTCAGCTAATTCAATTTTGAACCAATCGCTGCAGGATAATGCTTTTGGTAAACTACCATCCCATAAAACGTTATTGTATCTGTCTTACCTTTATTTGCAAAGTTATTTAAAAATAACTGGGATGGTTGATTATATTGAAGACATGCGAGAAATAAATGAACTTAATGCTCGTATGAATCTCATTTGGTGGCCACGGCAGTCGCTATTATACGCCGACTCCAGACTTGGCGATTTACACGTCTTGTTAAGATTGAAAAGAATGATTGGTCGTTAAAATTGCATAGTGAATTGTGTTGAGTTGTTTACATGTCATAAAAAATTAAAAGAGCCATATAATTCACAATTCATCGAAGGTAATAAGAATAATTTATGATCGATCCAAATGCCAATAGTTTTACTCTTGACGATGAAACGAGCTCACCCAGAAGACCTCACCTTCACCTTAGCTTTAAATAAGGTTTTCGTTTTGTTCTTGATGTGTAACTGCTTGAGTTTCTGCGCAGCTGATACACCGAAGGGCGAGCGCAGCGCGTACCCGAAGGCGGGTCTGATCCTGCGCAGCGCGGGGCTGCGCGACAGCGTCTCCAGCGACTCCTCTCAGCACGCAGGTGAGACAAGAGAGCGCCCGTGTCCCTCTAACGCTAGCTATCAGCGCGATCTTATGGTTCACTTCACGGTCAGTCCGTTCGTTCGTTGGCAATGAATTTGATTGACTAAGATTGAACCAGGTCCATACAATAGTGCATTTTGCCGTGGAGAAGGCAAACGAGCACATAGTAAGTGTAGCGGTAAGTGGGATTTGTTACGAGACATTTTCATTCTTAAGACTGCCAATGTGTTGTCAACCCTAAGGACCAAGATGGAATGCCTCTATGTTAGTCATTTCACCATTTGTGTTATTACACCGGAACCCTACAATGTCTACACTGTTGCTTGGCGGTAGGTTAAAGGGTAAGATGGTGGTAGTCCGGACGGACGCTGCACAAGGTTCTACCACCGCTGTCATTCGTTGTTCACACGTTATGTCATTTACAAATTTCAGACAGGATTTTTTATTTATTTCTCTATGAACTATATACTTATACAAAGTAAATATTACAAGTCAAAACTATTAAAAACATTTAAAGCAAATTAAAAACATTTAAAGCAAATTAAAAACATTTAAAACAAAGTAAGAACTAAGCTATCATGTCCGCATGCGCATGAAAACCCCTCCGACGCTACCTCTGAGAGTTTGTCGACTCTACGATTCAGCATCGATAAGTGTGGGACAAATGCAAAATGTCATTACAACGAAATTCATTGTTTCTTATACAATGTTTCTGCTGTATTTCGAAAAGAGCTGAAATGCCTGAAAAATTATCTCAAAATGTAAACATTTGTGACAGTGTGTTAATTATAATAGAAGAGTCCACTGACAGCTCGACAGGTTTTGTCCGCGCTGGACGAGGTCTGACTTGGTTGACGCATGCGCGGCGCAGCGGCGCCCGCGCTCGTCACTCCGCGCTCGGTGTCGCGTCGACTAATTATTTTATTACGATTCGTTGGCTCGCTCTATGTGTTTCAAAAATGTTGCTCCTAGTGATTTTAAATAAAGATTGGAAAAAAGTTCCAAATGTGAACGTGTTAGGTACAGTCAAGTCTAATGAAAGCTAGCGCGAATTGAATAAATGAAACTAATGACATTGCTCCATTCCTGGGTACACTACATAATTCAGAAGAGTCATAATTCCGAATTGATCAAAATTCCGAATTTTCATAATTCCGAAAGCAAATTTTTTGATAGAAAACTTAACTTTTTGTTATCTATACATATAATAAAGTTGTAGAAGGGAAAAAATCTGTACATTCGAGATATTTACTCAAAAATACTATAGGGGCCCTCAGAATGAGCAGCAGAACACGTTTCTACAATTTTTAGAGTTGGTGTCTGTTTGTCTGTTTGTCTGTTTGTCTGTTTGTCTGTTTGTCTGTTTGTCTGTTTGTCTGCTTAATTTTGTTTCTCCTCGCATCAATTGAAAACCACTGAACCAATTTTAATGCGGTTTTCACTAAAACATTTCAGTAAACGGTGACCAGGTTTATATATAATAAAAAATTAAGATATGACAATCAAAGTGGGGGAAAAGAGGGGTTAAAGTTAGTATGGAAAAAAGTTACCGGATTGAGCTGGTTACTTGAAACTTTGTATAATTACTCTTCGTAACAAATTAAACAATACCTGTTTCAGGATTTCTCGATTAAAGTTAAAACAACTAGGAAATTATCAAATTAGGCCAATTACATGTATTTCTTTAAAACCCTATTCGAGGGCCGTCGATCACTCTACGTGATTACAAATATCAACATTTTATTCTCCGTTTATTACATAGAAACTAAATCCAAGGATTTTTTATAATTCAATGTACAAAATGTTATAAAAAGACAAAATAAATTATTCCAATACGTTGTTGTAACAAATGAGACGCCATGATGACGTGCATCAAAGAAAAGGACAACCATATCCCTCCCATAACTGGAGAGATCAAGACAGAAAAGCACGCGATCATAGATAAACGTTATAGAAGCGAAGTTGTGATTGAAATTTACATTGTCGCGTTGATACTTGAAAACATTGTTTTAATGTGTAATAACGAAAGATCAAGTTCGAATACATATTTAAGACAATATTTGGACAACCAAACTCCTATTTTTAACCGCCGGAAAAAAAGGAGGAGATTATACGTTCCACTGTATGTAATTTTTTTTATGTATGTTCAACGATTTCTCCGTCAATTATGGTCCGATTTCAAAAATTCTTTTTTGTTTATAGAATATACTTCCGAAGTGGTCTCATTGTCACCAAATTGTAATCTGATGAGGGGATCCATGAGGAATTGAGGGAACTCCTCAAATATTATAGGTAGTATTTTTACTAACAAGTCCAGCATTTGCATTCAGATAATATCATTTGGTGAACTGAAACTGATGATGAAGACCACAGATGGTCAACGGAACTCCTCAATGGTACCTATTTAAAGGGTGGCGATAGCTAAGATACCTCGATTAAGATAGTTGAGCGACTATAACGTAGAACATTTAATTGTTGAAATATGACTATGACTTTCCCGTGGACTTGCGGTGAAATTGAAATGTCTTAAAGTTTCATATCAACTAAAAAGTGGGACTACATGACAGCTTACTATGATCACTAAAAAGTATAAAATAAAATAAACGTTTTAAAAAACAAAAAACCACGTTCAAAAACGCATAAAACATATTTTTTTTAAATGGTAGGTAACTATAGGTCAGTGACTTACAATATTTTTAACCAAAAGCCGACTTCAGTTTGACTGACCTATATGTACCTACCATTTTAAAAGAAGTTATTTTTTGCGTTTATGAAGGTGGTTTTTTTATTAACTTAGCTTGGGTTTAACAATTTCGATCATTAATTATTCTCTTCTTTGGGTTCCGCAGCATTATAGCGAAAAGAGAAACCGTACAATTTCGTCATGTTCATGTTTATCTAAAACATACATATATGTCACATATACCTACATTTTTTTGGTTATAAACATTAGTAGTATTATTCAATATCAATCAGATTATGAAATAAAAAAATAATTTCGTTAGTAGTAAAAAAACAGTACCTACTGAATAAACTAACTCTAATAGCGCAAACTTGCAATGCATTTATTTCAGGATCATAGAGTTCCATAGATTATTAGTAACATTAAATCTTATTCTCTATTAGTAATTATTTGTCAAAAATGTACAATTGATTAACTTATTTTCTCCTATGGCTTCTGCCACCCAGTGTGACAACCCATGTTGTACATTCTGTTTTGTTAGTCTATGTCAAAATGAGCGATGTCAGATAGACGTTGACATATCCGGATTTTATAATTTATTCCGCCATTTTCAAGACTTCGTCTCCTGACATTGGTGGAATCATCGATAGTATCGATGGAGCTACAAACGAAAAATTGAATTGAAAATTGTCCGGACTTCGTCAAGGCTTCTCAATATTACCATTTTTACAGTACTCCTTCTTCTTAGTAGCTCTAGGCCGGTTATGGCTATCACACTTGCACTCGCATCTGACAATATGTTTGTCACTTTTTTTTATAGAAAAACGAAGATTGCCGAGTGCTATTAAGAAACTGGTCGTACTGTACAGTTTTTATTTAAATATTAGGGCGGTTAATATGATCATTTGATTTTTTTACGGGTAGTCACATAATTTTTGGCGGTTGATTAACTACTGTGCTACTATGAAAAATATGAGGGTAGTTTTGCGTGCGGAAATTAGCATTAGTTTTAGTTATAGGTTTAAACGATTACACGTTGTAAAATCAAGTTTTAAGGAAACGAGCCGGGGGGTGCGGGGGCAAAGTGATAAATAGGGGGCCCCAGGACCTTACCGACATCCTTAATAAGATAGATAGGTAAGTTTTTTAGTTTTCATGTTTCCTCTAGAGCAGATAATAGAAGCTCTGATGATTTTTCGTTCATTTCGTTTTGCGTGCGGAAATCAGCGTTAATTTGAGTTAAGTATTCGAGTCTAAACGATTAGATATTACATTAGGCATTGTGAATATTAGGTAAAGTCAAGGCAAAGGTTTACACAGGAGGGGTTCGAGGCCGTAGCCCCCTCCTTTAGAAATACACCGTACCGACATATTTATATGTTACTAGAGGACGCCCGCGACTTCGTATGCGTAGAATTAGTTTCCCACTACTCCCCCCATTTCTTCCCGATGGGGGTCGATTTTCGGGAAATCCTTTCTTAGTGCTCACTTACATCATGAAAGGAACCCCTGTACCAAATTTCAAGTTTCTAGGTACAGTAGTTTCGGCTGTGCGTTGATATATACGTCAGTCAGGTTTGCCTTTTATATATATAGATAGAAGATAGATAAGATAGGTAGATTTGAGCTTTCTTTTGTCTTTCAAAGTAGAAAATAGGAGTTCCGTTGAGTTGTCTTTAGAACACTTAATTGGGCCCGGTTTGACGGATCTTACCATAATTATTATAAACTGGCCAGAGCCACGACTTCGTCTGCGTTGATTTCGATTATCGTTATTCCCTCGGGAACTTTTAAATTTTCCGGGATAAAAAGTAGCCCATGTTTTAATCCATTGTATAAGCCATCTCCATTTCAAATTTCATCCAATTCGGTCTAGCTGTTGCAAGAGTGCATAATGTACACATACTTACTATGAATTTCGCGCTTATAATTATTAGTAAGGATGAGAAAGTTTTGAAGTTTGTTAATTACGCTTCAACCACTGAACGTATCCAGATTAAACTTGGCACACATATAGGTTAGGTTCTGGAAAAGGACTTAGGATAATTTTTATTCGATAAAACGTCTCATTTCTACGGGAAATCAAATTAATCGTTAAAAGATGTGAATTTGCTCACAAAGTTTACATGGACGAGTATAAAAATTAAAAAGGTGAAATCTCAGGTAGCCATGTGTGAGTAGTGTGTTTTTATTTCTGTTTACGTTTATCATCCTGTAATCCTTTCAGTTGTATCCACTGATGTGTGCGTACACGGAAGTTACTAATGAAACACACTTTTAGTATATGGATACGAACTAGATGGCGCTAGCTGGGTATCGCATTGTTGCTTTGGTGTGGTTAAAGTCGCTTCCCGGGGTGGTTGAGCGATTTTCCCTATACAGCGCAATTATAAGCTTTATGGTTAGGCTAAACTATATTATTCATCCTGGTAACATCAAATTCTGAAGTCCACGCAGACGAAGTCGCGGGCAGAAGCTATCGGTTATAAATCAAACCTAACCTAACCTATGTATGATAATTAAATTATGCATTTAATCTTTTATAGCTCCAGCGTAACATGTAATTATAAATATACATACATATACATACCTTCACGCCAGTAATCCCAGAGTGGGGTAGGCAGTGCTACAAAATTACAAACAACTTTTAAAACTTGTTGATAATTCACATTCAACATGATTGTTCACATTTTGCACAAATAGGCTAAGATGTTTACCAGCGTATTAGTGACAGGTTGCAAGCCCAACGCCTAACAGTACTACAAGCCTATATTCCATTAATCGCCTCTTACGACATCAACGGGAAGACATGGAGTGGCACTATTCTAACCTGGCAACCACACGAGGCATGTTCATACGTATGCAAAGTTTAATTATTTCCCAATATACCCAGGTCTCACGCGCACCGACAGCCAGCACAGCTTAGGCTCCGTGGAAGAGGTGGTGACCACCACGGAGCGCGCCGGCGGCCGCACCACCACCACCACCACCACCACTACCGCCACCACGCGCGGCGGGACGCGCGCGCAGGAGCGCTCTTTCCTGGACAGCAGCACCAAGGTCACCGGCGTGCAGGACATACTCACCAGGATGAAAAATGCTGACATTGGTGAGCTGTACTTTTGGATTTTTATTATACGGGTCCATTGTGGTATTAATTGCTTATAAGTAATCTAAGATAGCAACGGTATAAACTACACAGTTTAAATTTAATTAATTTTATAGACCCGCTCAGATTTATTAATGTAATAGAGCTGCTGCTATTGTAGAGGACCCGTCGGGCGTTGAGTGTTCTTGGACTAAAATTGACCCACAGTCCACTTGTATAAAGACATATAAGGATTGACAAAAAGATTTGAACAATGTCATTTGCACTTGTCCTGTGCAAATAATGTGCAAAGCTGCGGGCCAACATATGTAAAAAGTATTAATTGTGATATCTGAGACTTTAGTTTGGCAACACTCTGTTTCTCAGGTTAGTGGTTGCAAATTTTAATGATAATGGTAATAGGTACAATTTCGACCAGAGTGAACTTTACAAATAAATTAAACACAGGTACGCCTTGTCATATCGAGTCATGTACTCGTGAGAGGGCAGGTGTTATCAGACCGTTTGCTGGCCGTTTTAATTTTGCTGTTAAAGGTTTTGCAATCCCATCCCTTGTAGTAAAGTAACTTTGCAGTAATAGAACGCGTCTTCTCTACGGTAATAACGCTGACCTTCCCAGAGGAAGATCCAAAGGTCGGAATCCCCTCTCTTGTGACATTATGTTTATCCATCTCGCTCCCCCGCAGTGATCGAGGACGGCGACACGAGCGAGGACACGGAGGCGCGCGCGCTTCTCAACAAGTTCCTCGGCGCCACCGTGCTCATGGCCGGCATGAAGAACTACGTCACCGACGCGCAGGCGCCGGCGCAGCGCTCGGTCAAGACCAAGCAGGTAGGACCTTAGGGCCGAAATAATGTGTTATTAGGGCTGTGCTGATCTTGGGTGAAATGCCCTTCTTGTAGACTTTTCAAAGTGAATGTAGAGTCATAGAAAACTGTCTTAACGCGTTTTGTTTTAGATGGGCTCTTATACAGCACTAGACTCCATAGGCTTTGGTGCTAAGTTGTTTCTGTGTACATATCAATTCATTACAAAAGTGTAACGGCCGGAGGCCCGTTTATCAAAGGCTTATAATTTTTATTACAAGCGGATAGTCTTTCCAACAATAGGTATGTATTAAAAAGAGATTTCCACTTATATTACAAGCTACAAGCTTTTGATAAACGGGCCCCAGCTGTCATGCAGACAATGTAGTTAGGACCGTTCGCATGTTTCCCCGGCATATTCGGGTAATAGATGGACTCCTATTTTGGAAGGCCTCACTTTCAGTTCAGTCCGCTTCATTAGTATAACCCATCTATTACCAACATTCAGATAACACTATCATTAGGTATATTAAAATAGTAGATTTTCCTTTATAAACGTGCAGTACCTACTCAGATTAATATTATGTCAATTTGTATCTACATAACCGAAAAGACATCCCCTTATTCATAAACGCACTATAAACCAAATTTAGTTAACGCATTCATTGTCCCATTCTGTCCAATTCAAAAGTCATAATGACAGATAAGGACAGAGCATATTTCAAGCACACTTTTGCTATTGTGGGTTTATGAACAAGAGGGTAAAAGTTTATTTCTAGGTAAATTTAGTCCAGAAAAATGTGGATAGATGGCGTTGTAAGTATCGGTCAAGCTCAAGAAAAGCTATTTAGTAAATTTGCATGCGAACGGGATTTATTGCATTTTGATTTATTACTTAAGTGAGATATTCTTACCTACCTTGTGGAGTAAATAAATAATCACGATCTTAATTTAAACATTATAAAGTTAAAAATGACTAAAGTTACCATTTTTGTTAAATATTATTAATTAATTGATAATTTTGCAATGACTTCAAGCGCGGGTGCCAATAGGTGGCGTTACAACTCAATTACGTTCAGGGAAAGATTTGACATTTACGAGTATGAAACGCTAAAATATACACTCTGAGAATATGAAGATTTTACGGCATGTAAGCTAATTCAGGGATAATATTATAAAGTAGAACTGCACGCGCGCTCAATGATAGAGCTTTATTTCAGGAACTAAATAACATTTATAAACGTTGCAGATTGTGTTTAGATTGATTGATTGTGAAATTGATTGTGCGTTTTTCGAATAACCAAACTACTGTATTTTATTTGGCAGTAGCTAACCGCGTCTATCGGTTTGTTTTTGAATAACTACTGATATTACTTATTTAATTTTGAAGCGTATTTTCATTAACTTGTAGGATTTCTGAGAGTTGTCTAAGTATACCTACCAACGTATAATTATTGTACTGCCTCCGGGGCTGGTGTACCTTGGATAACACTGAGTATAAAGATACTGATTATTAAAGACTAGTTGCGGGAAAATGACGACAGATGGCGTTGTCAGTTTCAATTAGGTGCAGAAAAGCTTTGATGAACTCTGTCTATCAACAGACCATGAGGATTTAGATCTATTTCGAGGAGTAAATAAGTGGCATCATACTGCGCGCGCGCTGGTTTTATTGCGCTTTAATTCGTGAATTTACTAAAATAAACATTTCCGATTGTGGAGTTTCTTTGTTGATGAAATTAGTCGAGATTTATTTTTAAATCGTTAAATAATTAAAATCTTTAATTTTAAAGGTTATCAAGTTATCATCTTATCATGGACAAACGTGTTACCCTAATAAAGTGACTTTGTTTGTGCCTTCTACTTTCTCTACGAAACGTAGTAACGATTTGACGTGATTTTGTACAATGATAGGTTTTATCCCAGAAAATCGTACAGCTATTACCTAATGGATCTGTAATAAATCAATTACCTAATGCCTGTCAGTTGGGCCTTCATGTGGGACTTCTCATCTCATAAAATCTAAAACCCGTTATCCTTTTCTGTAAATTTTCTAGTAGTAATCAAGCCATCCATTTGTTTAAATATTTGCGATCTTTTTAAATTTTAATAACTCCCCTTATTTGCATTAGTTGTCATTTATTTCCTCGATCTGTATTTAATTGCGGTAAAATTCAATTTTATTATAAAAGAGCATTTTTATCAATTACTTAGACCTAAATGTTACGTGTTTATACGTAAATCGTGTACAAACCGCATCATCACTACCGCGGAAATCACACAGACCAAACAACCCAAACCCGCGGCAGATGCGCGCGCGCCGCTCGTATTGCCGTTTTAAGGCACGCATGATCACCGCGCGGAAAAGCGACGAAAATCGCCGGCGAAAATAACACGGGCCCCACATTTCACCACCACCACTCACAACAACGTAACCGACGGAAAAACTCACACTAAAACGCACTTTGAAAACTAAATAAAGAAAGAATCACAAGTGAAAATCGCTCGCGCAGTTGGCGGCGCTATATTTGGTCTCGTGACGTCAGACACGGCCGCGGCGCAGTCCGTCCGGCACTCCCGCGCAGCACGGTACGCGCCAAAACCGTTACGTTCGAAAATTAAAAAGAAAACCATTATTTATATGGTATTTTTAAAATTTCACTAGTGCATTACGGTTGAAGTATAACTTGAGCTTTAGGCACGGTGTACATCCAGGATTGTTGCTGGAGCTTTTTACGTGAGTAGCTTTTATGCTTTTTTTAATCATGATTTATTTATTTTTTATTATGTTCTCATATTTTATTTCGCACTCTTAATCCTCTTCTTTGATAGGATACGTCGTTAACTAAAAATAGTTAATTTATTTCGAACCGGTGAATTTAATTGTGTTAAATAAATTCATATTTTAAAAGAAACTTCAAGATTTAATTGCGGTGACCTGCCGAGTTATTACACCTAATTTTCCAGTCTATTTTATCTACTTATTTATTCATTTTCTTTCCTTCGCTTGAGCAATTTTGATAATATCCTTAATTTACAATTCCTAACCTCATTTAAAATAAGTAATTAGGTAATTCACTTGCAACTGCTCAGAAAATAAAAACAAAATCTAAAAATTCTAATGCTGCACCACACGTATTTTTATTGAGTTTATAAATAGAATGGAACATTTACATATCGCAGTAAGACTTTTTAACATGAAACATATTATTTTGAAACGTTTTCCGTGCATTATATGAGAAGCATTTACTAATCTTTTGCGTCCTCTTTAATGTACTCGTTAATACTGGCGTAGCTACTACTTGACAATAGTATAATACTAATGCATTATTGCTATTATAGTTCGCGACCTACGTCTCCGAGTTGACATTCGGCTGTCACACGCGAGGTCGGGTTGCAACATCTCTCCACTGAAAATAACTGAAAAATATTATTTGTATTAGTCACTACAACTATGCCGAAGTAGTGCTGACAAGCTTTAAGTGGCACACGAATTCCAGAACTAATATTCAATTTAAAAAGCTGACAGCTTGACAAGTTCTCTATTTATTTTTCTTAAGAAATAAAAGTGCCTTGAGGAATCATGTGGCGGTGAAAATTATTGTAGAAATTCTGTTACAGTCAGAAGATTAATCATTTTCAGGGTTAAATACGATTAATATTAATATCAATTAATGAATATTTTGGGACAATATTACGACAACTGACCTGACCTAGTCGCTAACTAGGTCTATGTCAGTGGTTCTTAAACATTATAGCAACGTAACCCTTTTGAAACTCTAAATGTTTTACGGCCCCCTAAATAAGAAAACCTGGATTTACGTTGAATTTTTAACGAAGAAAAAGTACTTTATACAACGTAGTAAGCATAGGAGAATAGCGGCTTTAGACCTGTTATATACTTACATAGATAAATAAATAAATACCAAAAAAAACACCACGAAGAATCCTCATCACACAAATATTTGTCTTTATCGGATATTGAACCAACTACTAGCTCGTAAGCACAGTGACTACAGACTAGACTGACCTTGTCGTTCTGAAATACAGCTAGAGACCAAATAGCGTAAGTATCATAAATACGAGGAGCCCTTACTAAGAGATCTAACTAAATTTCTGCAGTCGTTAAAGTCCACAGAATGCAGCTTGTTGGCGTACAGCACACTTTAACAAAAAAAAGGAAGTTCAACAAAATGCAATCTTCTAAATCCTGCATGTTTTGATACTGGCGTCCATATATATTACAGTATCCCAGCTTCTGAATAGCGTTCGGCCGGTTATCGCTATCATACTTGCACTCGCAACCGACGGTATACTATAACTCGTGTTTCATAGAAAAACGAAGATTGCCGATCTCTATTAAGAAATTTTTTATACCGTATACTAATAACCATTTTTATATTTTTTTCGCTATTTTGGAATATTATAGTCACCAGTGACACTCGCAAAGCTAAAACAGATCTGACGGCAGCTCGATTGTCAAAATCGGGCCATACATTCAGGCTCTACGACTACGAGGGAAAAAGATACATACAAACATACATACGTACAAGAAAAACTTTAGCCTTTTCTTGGCAGTCGAGTAAACAAGTAAATGCATGGCAAATGCATCGCCACTGCTGCTTATTACAGCTCATTATAATGTAGCGCTTCGTATCGCTTCGCTTGTAGGGTCTAACCGCCTTAGCCTTAAGGCTTAGTTTCATTGGTCGATATCGCATGCTTTTCATGATACATTGCATCGCTGCAATAGATCTCGGCTCGATAATGTCAAAACAACTCGTCAACGGATTGCTATTATATGGGCTAAATCCTAATGAAACTGCGTCTTTACTCAGAGACATTTAAGAAACAATTATTAGCTTAACTCGTTCCTTTTTAAAATTAGTGTATGAATATCGTCACTAAGGAAAGACCTAACTGTCATTAACCGCCTATGAGCGCGGCCGTAAGACTACCCCAATGTATTTGTACGGTAGTAGCTTAACAAAGTTCTTGCGCACGCGTCGCTGATGCCCACGCCATTGGGCGGACTGTTACACCCTGAGTTCGGCTGTTAATAATTACCGAAGAGGAACTCTTTACAAATGTAGGAAAAATACTTTATTAATAACCTATTTTAGTTAAAGTACGCGTTGTCTCTTTCTGTCAAATGGAAATGTCTGTTTGTGTATATTTAACCCCCGACACAGACAGAAGGTAGTTACAAGTTTAGCGTGTGTGTTTGTGTGTCTGTGTGTGGTATCCTACCTCCCAAACCAATGGACAAACTCAGGTGCAATTTTTAAAATAGAAAGTTAGCTTAATAGGATTGTTCGCCATTATATGGGGTTTTTATCCATTTAATACATTTGACGACGCGCTGGCCTCATCATCATCATCGAAGCTAGCGGTCCTGGGTTCAAATCCCGGTAAGGGCAGATATTTGTGTGATGAGCGCGAATCTTTGTTCCTGACTCATGGATGTTTTGCATTTATTTAAGTATATATTTCTCTAAGTATATAAGTATTTATATCGTTGCCTACTACCCATAGTACAAGCCCAGAGCTTAGTCTGGGGCTAGATCAGATTGGTGTGACATTGTCCTCATGTTTTTTTAATTGATGATAATGACGTTATATGTGTTTTCCGTAAAATTGGTACAAACACTAAAAGTGCTACTTCCAAAACTATCAAGTATCAGTGCAAATATCTTAAGACTTGTTTATGTTCAACACAAATCATAACAATCAGAGCGGTGCGCCTGCACATCTCTCGAAATTCAATTACAACAATTAATTTGTTTTTGAAACCTGAACGTCATTACTGTTCCAATTTATCATTTAATTGAATCTCGACCACGCTCGTTATTTTACCGTGAAGTTTAATTACAATTAATATAATACTCGAGGCAATAAATAATTATTTTACGGTAGTTGCAAGTGAAGAAGATTTACTGACCTCAATTAAATTTAATGCTTGTTTAGTGACGTGTTGTCTTTATTCTATTGCTGTAGCAAAGAAAGTGACAGTCGCAACTTTAATCAAGTATTAAATTAAATTGACGTCTCTGAGTGCGGCAGTTAGACCGTAATTTAGTTTCTGGCTCTTCTATATGCTTCACCCTTATGCTATCGAAATACTATTTGTTTGCACAAAGCGTTTTGCTGCTTCTTTTTTTATTGCGAAGTGCTAAAGCGTGGAATTCGATTTCTTCGTCTGTATTTCCTGAGGGATATAATTTGGGAGTCTTCAAATCAAGGCTTCTACTGAAGCAGCGAGGATAATCCAAGACTTTATCATCATCATCATCATCATCATCATCATCATCATCATCATCATCATCATCATCATCATCCTCATCATCATCATTCTTCATCATTGATGGTAATAAGATGAGATAGAGGTCAATCGCTGGTTAGTCCAGAATAAAAAAGGGATTTGTCTATACATTATTAAATACTTCGCACAGAAGGAAAAAAACACGTTTATAGGTTTCTTGACTTACTAAATACTCTTTTATTAACCGACTTCAAAACAAGAAGGTTGAGAACGACAATTCGTCATACCTCCTTTTCAAATCTTGATTTCTAAAATTACAAATTTTCGATTTATCAAGCATATTAAGACGTATTTATTTATGTTAATAAATTTAATCTCATAACAAAAAATTCATAAGTAATAAAAGAAACCGACTAAATTGCAAATCTGATTATGATACCCGGCACTTGTCTATTTCTGTTGACAAATAGCCCGAGGTACGTTTTACACCAAATTAGACTGTTATAGGTCCCAACACTGTAATCTGGGTGCCACGGTAATGGCAAGACTATGCCATGGTAATGATAATGGTGTGCCATGGTAACGACGCGTGTGTGAACGGTTGCACCGAGCGGCTTTCGCACGCCACTCCGTTTGTCAAACACTTAGATAAGTAAAAACAAATAACGCAATAGATTTTTACCAAAGTCACGATTTCTCCGTCACTTCTTACTATAAAAAAAACCCTTTTGCTTTCCCGCAGTCTGACGAAAAGACAGCATTAGCATCGTTTTTGTATCTAAAAACCTGCGGTCACGACTCACGATCAGTCTACAGATATATTTGAACACTCAAAGTGGAAATATCAAAGCAAATGTACACAAATCATTATAATATTGTAAGTGCACGCCCCGGCAATGATGTTAAAAACCTCCTCTTTCATCTCAAGAGCATTTATTCGAATCAGGCGAATGGACAATTACTGTCACAACAGAGTATAAAAATACGAAGCCAATGAACGAATCTACAAAAGCGTATTATATAGGGCATTGAACTGCAAGCTGTAGAGAAAATGAATTGGCCGTTTTGAAAAATCATCAATGTACATTTTTATCATACCTTCAATCAAAATGGATTAAAACTAAAATCAGGAGGACACTCTCAAATAAATTGCCTAAAATAGAACTCTAGGCTATGGGTACTAGACATACTTAATAGAGAAATACATAGCTTATTACACAGCCCTTACTGAAAATAGAACCCTGGACCGCTAGCTTCTTAGGCAGGGTCATAACCAACTAGGCTAGCCCCGTCGTCAAGAAATAAATACATGTATAACGTACACATTTAAAAACAAAGTAAAAGCGTGGATTTCTCGATGCGTGCTTTTTACGTTCTGTTTGCTTTTCGCAAGTTTCTCTCCGGGTAATCTTAAATTTAATTGCATTAAAGTAGTTAAAACGCATTAATGACACGACTTTTACAATTTATCAGCTTTTTAGTCGTTCGCAGACTGATGTAAAAAAAGATATGAATTGCTTCAAAGTGATAGAGGAATCGGAAGAGACGGGACAGGAAAGCGAGCAAGGGAGTGAATATTTGAATCTTTATAATATGTCTAAACAATAAAACAGCATCAATATGGAACTAAAAATGTAGTCCTGGTGATCGATAATAGTAGCCGCCTGATCCTGGCGGCTGGGTTGTATTACCGATCTCGTGGTGGTTGATGAAATGATGAAGGTCTGTCCCCGGAGTCTGGCGCGGGTTCGAATCGTGCAGGCTCCCAGGGATTGTGGTGATGACGTTGAAATGTGAACACTGGTGCTTTATACTAATATTTAATCCAAGTTAAACAGTAACACGAAAATACAATTAGACTGAATAAAAGCACGTTATCCGTTGACAGGATTTGAACAGAAGTCGAAGAGGAAGTCAAAGTGAAAGTGATCTAACCTCTAAGCGTTGACAGCTCTGAGTCTATGACTAAACTAGATTAGGTCTATGTCTATGGTCATAAGGCGGCTTCACACAGCACAACCTATTTGCATACACAATCATACAAACAAATGGAAAGTAGGTGAATTTGCATGAACACCTGGATCAAAATGATGTCACCGCATTGTAATTGGTCAATGCCTCGATCGATAGCGAATCTGGTCGCGCTGCCAAGGGACCTATAGATCGATGGATCTATTAGGTCAATGGGCAGCGGTAACCCGAGCGGAGTGAACGGCCGGGCTAATTCTGCGCCGGCGCATTGCCAGCCGATCGAAATGGGTCACGTCGATCCAAGCGAGCAATCGATCCGGCACTTGTTTTAGTAATCAAGTTTATTAGTATTTTAAAAATGTTCTCCATTAATTTATCCTTATTTGTTTACAAATATGTTGATTTAAAAATAGCACGAGTATTGGATTGGAAAAAGCCTTAAGATAGATGTGTTTACATTCTTCCTATGGTAGTTGTAGTTCATTGTTATTTCTAATTTAATGTTCACTTGTCCATTTTCTCTTGATCTTCCTTGTTCTAAGGAAAACCTCAGCGTGAATTATCTAGTTTCCCTGTAAATGGCGTATTTCGGGTGTATTTACAAACAAAGTGCCCAACGCACCGAGACACAATTAACGTCCGTCGTCGCCTGCCGCTTCCTAGAGCCCCGTGCCAAGTGCTCTTACAGTGATGAATTTCACAACTACTTTTAGAAACTAAACATAGCATAAACCGCACTCTAGTTCTAGCCTAGAACTACGAGTATACTATAGAAATACGGTAGCAATATGACATGTTAAGCGGCGATTAAACTTCAATGTTAACTGGTACCCGTAGAGATGCCTTCCCTGTCGGCCCTGCGCCGCTTGCGTCCAGCGGATTCACTTAGCAGGGTAGTGATTCTTTCAAAAGCAAAGGTGAGCGAACGTAGGACGGATATGCAAGCGGCGAGTTTAAGTAGTCCCGTCAAAGCGAACAAAACACATTTCAGCGCGCGTATTCAATTTGGCAGCATGGCTTATTGAACGTATAAGGCTGCCTAATTGAGAATGCACGCGCTAATATGTGTTTTGCTCGCTCTGACGGGACTACTTAAACTCGCCGCTTGGACTTCACTCCTGCATTCGCTCACCTTTGCTTTTGAGAGAATCAATACCCAGGAAAGCTCAGATTCTAGGTGGTAAAAACCATATCGTGTTTGACAGGTTATCGTATTGTCAACGTTTTGATAGCTCTTATGGCGACAGTAATGGCGGCCGAGTTAACAACCATACCATAACAGGTCAAAGACGATATGATTTTTACCGTCTAGAATACAGGCCCAATATTATTAAATCGCGGCAGTGTCACGTTCTTAATTATTTTTAATATTTATCAACAACAACAAAAAAAAATGTTCAGAATTATTAAAGTAATGTGTAGTAATCCTGATAATCAAATAAATTTACATGTTCCGTTCATAATTTTGGTCCTGGCATTGTCCCTTTATCACAATAAACTACAGCAGTATTTGTCAACAAAATATACTACGTCATAACTGAACTTGTAAATCGACTATCCTAACAAAGAACTGTGCTTTGTTTGGGAGTCCACGCATCCGTGATCTGGCTTGGGCGGCTGCCAAGCTGCGTATCTATCGAGCTAACGACCTTACGGCTAAGTCGGGCTTCCTCCGTGCCCCGATATGGCTTTTGGCGAGGCAAAAGGGCCAACAAAGACTCTCTGGACGCTTCTCAGAATAGGAATTAATTAGCAATCTGAGGAAACTGACGAGTTCTTTTGACAAAGTTCTGAGAATTCAATGTTGCCCCAGCGAAGACGGAATGCATTCAGTTGAAGTCGACGCCATTAAATGAATTGATGTTTTACGAGATAATATCATACCAGCAGATGACAGTCTTACCATTATTTTAACGCAAAATAAATAAGACCGAGACCTTTTTTTCGAATTGTGTAAAACACCAAACATTTCAATGAAAATCTTGGAATATTGGATATTTGGTTTTTGAAATTAATCTGTTAATTACGAGTCTAACGTCTAACAAATATCTTGACTTAACGACATTTCAGCAAGTCGATTCATGCGTCTATCGTTTCACCTCTGTGAGTGACACCTCCATTTACATTTCGCATGCCAACGTTCATCTATGGGGAGAAATCCATAAGCTCATTACAGCATCTTATGCGGGAGAACCATTAACACCAGAGCCATGTTTAAATCCTTGTGGTTTTGTCAGAGAGTCTATTATTGATTGGCATAGGAGCCAGTTTAAGTGGTTTTTATACGGGTATAATAACGACAGTGCACGCACTTGGCTATCCATCACGTAACGCGAAAGTTGGGGCTTTCTGACCATTACACGTCTAATATATGCTCAATGATTTGAAGTAATTGCTGAATAGCACTGTCATGGTGATCCAAGAAGTTTGCTTCTCAATGCATAATTAATATCATTAGTTCAATTGATGGAAAGGTTATAATTTGACTATTGTTTTTGAAAGTGAGTTAACAAAACGTTTTTGAAACCGAATTACCTACTACGTAACTAAAGCTGCATTTGCAAGACATCTACTTTAAAGGCCGGACCTTCAAATAAGAAATTTAATCCCGGAGAGAGAGTGCTATATGTATTCTACTTAATACATGTTCGTGTGCTAACTTTTAAATAGATCTTGATTTTATACCATTTCTTCTACAATTATCTCGAGAAGGAAGCCGTACTATTTGTTCTCGTATATATCATACACTACAGTTATTCTCACCATAAATCTCGGGCATCACGGCTCATACAAAAACAATCGACGTCCAATTAAATTGAGCGGGTGATAATAGCTCGCGTGCGAGCGTCGCGTGCGCACCCGACCGTTATGGCGTTCCGCCGGCCAACAGACTGCGCCAACTGTACTTTATGTGCAATTTACTGATCTACTTTAAACGTTTAAATTAATTTGATGATTGGTCGTAGAAGTTTGGCACAGAAGTTAATGATTTTTAAAATTATTTACGAAACACGTCACACAGACTAAAAGTTTAATATTTTATAGCGTGAGGAAAGATTCATGTGGCCCAAAATCAACAAAAACTTTAAAATTAAAAAAAAAATTTAAAAAAAAATGTAATAATGACTCTGACCGCACATGACTGATTTTTACTAATAAAAAGGTTTGCAGTCGAGATAAAAGTGTATTTTGTTGTTTGGATATTTCTTGAATGTGACAAGCCTCGCAATTTCGTGACAATTGGGGCCCATAGTTTTACCTACATAATATTGCTAGCTCCGAAACTATTTAGGTAGGTAATTTGGGAAAATCGGCGAACAAGAGTTCCAGAAGTTGCATTTCTCGTCGTCGTCACATGGACAGATCGTTTTAGAGACAATCCGCGAATTCCGCACGTCTATTATTAACTGAACCAGAATGACGCTCCGAATGAGATTTCATAGCTCTCTTTACACGCGGCGTTGACAGCATCGCTCACAACTAAAGGACTATATTGCCTCTAGAAAGCCTTTAATTTGATACAAATTGAGTTTAAGTGGACTGAACTTTCTCATTTTCTTGTTACTTGAGCCTGATTAAGACTTTATTATTATTGATACAAGGAACCGCTTTAACCAGTTTAAAAGTAAATTGAACATACTATCTCATTCATCGGTAATTTTATCATTTAAGTTTAATGTCACGCTTAGTGTTCTCTTTGTGAGTTTCTCAAACTTTCGAGCGCTTTTGCAGCATACACACTTCGCCATGATGTAGCAACAATGCAATTGATTTATGTAAAGAGATGTCAAATCAACACGATCATAATACGGAAAGCTCTACTTTATCATCATCATCATTAATTAGCCTATGGTAGTTCATGTTCATTATTCCCTCGTGGTGTTCCTCTCCGCTCTATTTAATGAACTGATCGCAGCACTTGTAATGTTGTGTTGATGGAAATATGACAGATCTTTTTCCCAGCCTGTACCACATAGTTTACTAATACCCTTATAAACTAGTACCCATAGTACAAGCCTAGAGCTTAGTTAGGGACTAGATCAATTTGTGTGACATTGCCCCCTGATTTGATATTTAATCATTCAGCCAATGCTGTTCTACATGACATCTTGTTTATATATTTAATAGTAATAGTTCTTGTCTGATTTCCCATCATTTTCTTCAAATTGGAGTGACGGATTGACGTGTTTTTGCATAAAGATTGCTAGATATTTAGATAATGTAGATTATTTACCGCCAAAGTTGACTCCTGAGGAAGTGGACGGGATTCTACCTAAGCGAATAACTCACTATAATCAACTGATTAACGCCCTATTTTTGATACACTAAACAAAACCGATAGATGTTCCTCGGTTTTGTAACAACAGTGAATGGCCGGTTGCATCACGGCGTATTTCGGGCGGCGTGGCCTGCCAAGCATCTGGCCCAGTGATCTTCTGCTGGGCACTATTTATACCAAGCGGAAGGTGCTGGAGCAACATTGACACAGTCTGAGGCACGCCAGCATTCCAGCAACTAGGGAACTATTGAGGCGTTCGGAGTTCCTGATGAATTCATCATGATTTCTGCCAATTGGAATCATTCGACCGGCCTCGAAACTATTTTACTGGGTAAAACTATATTGTTTTTTGGCGTATTGTTTTTAACTTGGCCTGCTGGCCAAAACACTTGGTTTATTTATTGTCAAGTAAATAAGAGCTAATGTAACGTGGATAATACGATAACTTGCCAAAGGCAATATACCCTCCGAGTATGAAAAAGCAAGCGATTATTAATTTAGTGGATCTTAAGTAGGGTCTTGGTGGCATAAGTGGTAATGCGCCTGCATCGGCGAGGAAAGCCAGAGGAGATGTAGGTTCGAATCTTACCTAAGACCGACGATTTTTTTTCTCTTTAATGTAGTAAAGGCAATATGGTTTTACCTAGTAGAATAATAGCCGAGCTTGGTGAATTACCTACGACCAGAACAACATTTCCCCCAAACAATAGGATCAGAAGTGAGTCCAGTCCAGTGGGTCGGGCACAGATCTTATGATGAGAATGCCCGGGCGAGTAGGGTTAGCCACTAGAGACAAAGTAACGAAAACGAAGAAACTCTATTTAATCTGTGCAACAACCTCCATCTAACATGAGCTGCATCTAAAAGAGCGACCCACTCGGATCGAAGTGAGGCATCTCTCTCAATAACCGATAATAAAATTGGAGAATCATCCATATATAAATATAAATATACTTATATTTAATTAAGTTTATCGTATGCTTAATCCAAATTAACCCTTAGATATAATCAGGAGAATGAAAATGAGATCATTTTTATTTATGTCGGACATAAAAATATACTAGGTATATTCTTACTGATTTCATACACTCATTATTTTAATTAAAACCAATTTCTGGAAATCCGACAACACTGGCACTGACCTTTATAATGAACTAAAGGATATTTCAGGTTATTTTAGACAAGTTAACTTGAATCCAGTCCAACTCGAAACCGCGGCAATGCAACAAGACTTCGACAGGCTGAGTCACAGCCGGACCGAAATGTCTCGCCATTATACGTCGATATAAACAAGATATATAGTGATAATGCTGTTTTATAGCACTGCAATTCGGCTGAATCCGTACTTTCAGAGCACAAAGCCAAGTAAATAACTCGGTTGTGTAACTAACCACTCGTAACCGACGAGAGACGATGCACTCGCTTTGATAATTTATAATAGACTGTGTAAAGGCCAAACACTTTTTTTCTCGCTTCACACCTAACCTAACCTAACAGGAAAACTTCAAACAAATAGTTTGCTATCCTGTGAGTAATCTGGCTGAAGTATACGGAACACCTAAAACACCTTCAAACCGTCATTGCAGTCCAAATTAAATCTTCCAGGCGTCGAGATATCTCTTAGATGTGTGCACACAATTAACTTCCAAGTTATTCACGGAAGCATGCACTTATCTTAATTTATTTGTTCACTTCATGTTATTTGCTCAGTTAATGCAACAGCAAACTGACCGGGATAGGCAGTAGCTTTTTACTTTCGAATAGCGACGTGGGAAAAGCGGTGTCATGGCGACTTGACAATTAAATGACGGTCATGATGACGGTGCAGTATGCGACAGAATGGCGGAACTGACCGTTTTTGCGCAGCTTCCGGTACTATTATAATAGCAATAGTCCGTTACTTTTTTGAAGTTGAAGCGTAGTTAATACAAGTATAATCTCAATTACAAGTCATTTGTTTCGGAAATTGTCTGATCTATTATAAAATTAAGTGCAAGTACGAGTTGTCTTTTCCCCGTATCGAGATTAAGAACGATGTATTCTACGACTAGCAACGCGACGTATCAAGGCAAAACTGGTACGTATGCTGCAAGGACACACACAATCTACATGTATAAACTGGGTATACTTACATCTATATACCTACGATAAAACTCGTCCGTTAGAGGGTACCGCACGAGCGTTCCCAGTGCCTTGCGTCCTCGCCGCTGCAGTCAAACAATAATTGCGGGCCCAAATTTTCGGCGCTCTTCGTTGAAATTACAGCATTGCGACGACACAACGCACCGGCAACGCTCATGCTCGTGTGGCATCGCTCTTACTAATAGACAACGCGCAGCCGAAGCCGCTAAGCCTGGTAGGATCTTGAAATTTGGACGGATATTCCTTGGCTACCCTACAAGATTTTTCGTGAAGCCAATCCCAACGGGAAGATATAGGGGGAGGTTTTCGGCCTTTTGGCCGAAATATTTTCGGCTATAAGTAAAGTCCTATTATATTTCGGACTAAAGGCAGAACACCATAGGCAGAGTATTCATACCCGAAAATGTTCTACTTGTATGAAGTTGCTGGCGTTCTCTAGTCAACAACCATGTACTGATCATGATTAAAACCATACATAATTAGGAAGGCAGCCCGGTGGAACGTGATCCATATTCATCGGTTTTTCTAACTACTCCGTGGGCGGCTACCGTAGCCGACCTACTCTCGATGCAGGTAATCGTTAGGATTGCGATCTTTACACGTAGTGCCACGTAGAAATAAAGATGACGCGTTAGCCTAGTTGGTAGTGACCCTGCCTACGAAACTAGCGGTTCCGGGTTCAATTCCCGGTATGGGCAAATATCATCTATCTATTATACATAGAATATTAGAAACGTACAAAACCTCTAAAGTTTAGTCTTGTATGTTTTCTATGTACCTATATAAGTATCTATTACTCTATATAAGTATGTTCATCGTCGTCTTGTACCCATAGAACATGCCTAGAGTATATTTCGAGATTGTCCGATTATATTTATTTAAGAACGTCAATCCTATATATATATATTCTTTGACTTCAGTTGTGATTACGTTAGCAGGCGACTTGTAGGTATAGTAGGCCTACTACTCGTATAGTATTCCAATGTTCAAACGTCATCTGCTCGTAAACGAGAAACATGCGCGTGCGACTACCGGCTTTAAGATCTCGTTCAATTTTATGAATGTTGTGACTATGACTTTATTTTCGGACTGAGTCGCCGTTTATTTTTCTTCCTGAATATCTCTTCTATTTTATTCGTTTCGCTTCGCAAAAACTAGAACATTTTCTTTAGCCACCGCTTCATTAACTTCGGATAAGTACCAGTTAGTAGTTTCAGATTTTTAAAGCTTCAAGAATAACGACCATAGCGTGACTGTATTAGTTTATTGACAAATGATTACCCATAGTACAAGCCTAGAGCGTAGTTTTGGACTAGCTCAACTTGTGTAAGATTGTTCCATGATATTAGATTTTTTTTAATTGTGTTGATTATTATTGCTCTCTCTCTTGAGTTTACTCAAGCTCTACACTTAACCTTATGGCCCTTATGAAATCCCCTTCTTTTATAGACAAACATTTCATAGACACTATCACTTCACAGAATTTTCATTTCATAGAAAACTATTTTCTGCTGAACCTGTGTTGATTTCAGGATCACCTAAAATCCTACACTATCCTAGTCTTAACCTAACCTAACATACGTGATATGATTCACGTATGTTAGGTTAGGTTAAGACTTGTAACCATCACAAGATAAACTAAAATCAACACGGGTTCAGCAGAAAATAGTATTCTATGAATGAAAATTCTGTGACGTGATACACCCGTATTCTCAAACAATACTTAAGGGATCCTTCACTGAGTAAACGCACTGCGTTCAATACAGCTTTGTGATTGGTCCTTTTTGACCGACCTTTTGTTTATCAGACGATTTGAACCACCCTGTGCGTTCGTGAGCACTGTGAGACCTCATAGTGACGTTAGTGAATACGGGTGATAGTGTCTTGAAATGAATTTCTATAAAACAAGGGTAAACCTAACGTTATAAGTATACTCCAATATATTTGACGGCGATCTTTACACTAACCCATATGAAAATCAATTCGTGTCAACCGTACAAGTCAATTTGAATAACCTCTGAAACAATCTGTCGCGTAGTTTAGTTATTGACCCACGATAAATGGTAATTGATGTAGGTATCAATAGTTCGTTGCTGTCACCCGATCTGGCGCGGGTTGCGGTGACAAGACGCGTGACAATTGACACCACACCGAGATGTCCTTGCTCTTATTGACCCTGAATGCTCTGAACTCTTATATGGTTTTCGTTCTGTATGAACATTTGAAAGAATGGAATGTTAACTTAGGATTTCTGGTTCTTTTGCCCTCGGATATAAAGTAAAGAGTAAATTTATCCTATTCCGTTTTTTTTGTGCTGGATCTCTGTAGAATACGCTCTCAGAGTTAGTGTTTTCAAACCCGTATGACTAAGGAACTTCCAAGAGACGATAAAGCCATTTGCAATTGATTTAGGTACCGTTCCTAACAATAAATAAAATTTAAAAAAATATATATAATAACATCAAGGGACGATCCAAACTGAGCACCAAAAACATAAAATAAAGTCAAAAATGGAAATTATCACAAACTCCCCCACGTGAACGATTTTAACCGAAACAAAAACAACATAATTGATCATGTAAAAATCTAACCCATTTAATTTGTCTCAATATATTTTAATTTATTACTAATCTAACGGACTGTCTTCAAATGTTAAATTGTAGCCTAACCTTCGCATTATCACATTTTTAATCCCACATCGCGGAAAACTATAATTCACTATTTCGAAACTCGGCAAAGAAATCTGTTTCATCATACTATAAACAAGCTCTCCATTATGAAAGCTTTATAAAATATTAGCACGCTCTTATCGACTCAATGTGTTCGAATAAAAATAGAGCAGCCTCGGGCCAAGGCCTCCAATACTACATGTTGGTCGAGATCTCGCCGGTGTTATAACATCGGTAATTTCGTATTATTAGCATTGTTTTTGTAACTCTTGCGATTAAATCGAGCTGATTAATGGTGTCTGCTTTCGAGTGAAATTTTTACATTTCTATTTTATCAGCTGCAATTACGAATACCTAGATTACGGTTTCAACGTAATGAAACAACGTAACGTTTATTTTTGGGTAAACTGCGACTTATTCCTTTTCTATTGTCTTCACACGTATTTTTATGTGTTTTTTTAACTCGGCCGCCATTATTGTCAAGTTAATAAGACCTATCTTATGTCAACGTTATGATAGGTCTTATCAACTTGACAATAAATAGATATACAAGCTCTGTAGATTGAGGCCCCGGTTATAGTAATAAGGATTGGTATTTTAGATTAGAATACAGAGTTCTGTAAACCAATAAAGAAAACTTACTAGTTGAATTATGTGTAGTGCGAGATTTGAAAGACTAAATCTTTGTCCGTTTGTCGACAGGTCCAGGAGACAGTCCGCAGCGTAGCCAGCCAGCGCGGTGGTCCGGAGTTCGATCTCGACCAGTGCTGGGACGAGCGCGTGCTCAAGAAACTTGTAAGTCTACGTTTACATTCCTTGGATTCTGTTCGTTCTTCCTTTGTGGTAAAAAGTAAATTACATGTCTTTCCAATTTAACATGACGCCCCATCCCTTTATTCAAATCGACGTTTCACGGTTGCATCAATGTTCGAAAAATTAATTAGTGGGGCTTTGTGGATAGAAAGTAAAAGTAGGAGAAGTACTTGACAACGTTTTTATGGTTCAGTAGTCAACAATAACAAACAATAGTTTTTGTGTTTGTAGTAACGTCTTCGGAACCCTACACTGAGCATGGTCCGACATGCTCTTGCGCGGTTTTTGGTTTGTAGTACGCTTTAGAAGTATCACCTTGTTAACAACTAGTTGTCTATCCGCCAATGAAACCCACAAGCCAATTATCATAGTCCGCCTATGCTTATTACACACGCCAATTCACAAAACGACTTTGTATTACAAACAGTAGTACTGCTAGCCACTGACCGCTCATTACCATAATGGCGCACCTAACTACCGGAGATAATGGGGATCAGCGTGAAGAAAGCTGCGCGGATCACTGCACTCTCACTTTCATGCGCGCGCGCTGCCGGCGCCGCAGGGCTGGCAACTACTGAAAATGCGTTACTAATTATTATAAAATGCAAACATGTGTGTTTGTTTCGTTTTTACTGTTCAACGCCTCTACAGATTGATGTGGAAAGTATAGAGATAGTTATAATCCGAAGATGGAGAAGTAGTTACAACCACAGAACAGAAAAAACAGTAGAAGTGTGAAGTGTGCGCGTCACGTGTGGCATGGTTAGGCGGAGTTCAGCGCAACCTAGCTCAGTTTGCCGCGATCGCTTGTGCGTGAAAATTGTGCGAATAATATTTCTAAAATAGGAAATAAATCCAGAAGCATCCCTTATTGTGCTATTTTGGAATGTAAAAACGATAGCCGCACCAAAAACATTTTCCATGGTGGCGTGTCGTTTTTATGATAGTGTGAGTATTGTATTGGCGACAACAGGTCTGATACTAAGCTCGCACTTCTACTGTTTTTTTCTATTCCGTGGTTACAACGGTAAGTACACATCTATTTACAGTTCGGAAGATCTAGAATGATGCCTGTGAAAGCCGTACTTCGTAATTTCAATCACTTACTATACCAACTCATTTTTGTATGTATATATATACATTTGACGTTTTTAGAACGTATAAATATTCATGACTTTGACTGTACAACCAGATGTCATGTATACATACAAAATTAAGTATGAGGGTTATTGACTTGTCAGTTCACACAACTTGGTAAACGAGTAAAGAAAGCCTCATTAAAATATAATGGACCACACCTAAGTGTGAACCCTAGTGTGAGGTAACGAGGCGAGTCATGGATCCGCGTCGGTCGCACGCGCAGCGCTGTGTGGTCGTCGTCGCTCGGCCGGTGGTCACCGCTGACCACCGCTGACCACCGCCACTGAGCTTATACCGCTGTGTTGTTCAACAACCGATTGTGATCTGAACGATCTCTAAATGTACAAAGAACTGTAAATTATTTAACCATTTAACAGGGTTGTGAAGCTAGAAAGTTTAATACAATATTCGACACCCTTCCACCTATAGTTAATCACAGTCATGTAACTTTATTTATTAACAGTTCAGTTACTGTTTTTTTTATGTGCCAAATAAATTATTTTTCATTTTCATTTTCATTTTTTTTTCATAAAGGGAAACCCCCAAAATTTAGATGCAAACATAGGTTCGGTAGAGCTTAGAATTAGCTGTACATTTTAGTACCTTGTCACAGCTATTGATATACTAAATTCAAACCATTCTCAAACGTACAGTTGCTCCAGTACCCTATTATACAAAAAATCAGCGTAGAGTCGAGTATTGGTGAGGGACCTTTTTGTCAGACTGTACGTGAAACGGGTTCCACTAGCCGCGCGACAAATTGCTTCGAGCGTACATCACTTTTAGTGGCAAGCCACAGGCGAAAGCGGGATACAAAATACGTTCAAAACTTTATTAGTCGAAGGCCAGTGAGGCGATTCTCGAATTGTTATTGGAGATTCCATAGAAGTGACGCTGTCATTCCATGCAGATTCACGCTAGAGATTCATTTCGAACGACGCGAGAATTGTCATCCAGGATTATTATTGCAACGTTTATCGCAAGCAGGATGACGATCACAATGGATGGAGTCACTCACAGGTGACGCCTGCTATCAATGTCATGGATTTTCCTAAATTTAGTCTTTACGTGGACTAGGAGTGGTTCTATTGTAAATCAGATAGCGAATACCACATGGTAAATAGTGTAAAACATTCCAAAGGGTCAAACTTGTTGCTTATGCAAACTAGTTGCTTATACATACACTAGAGGACGCCCGCGACTTCGTACGCGTAGAATTAGTTTCCCGCTACTCCCCCCATTTCTTCCCGTTGGGGGTCGATTTTCGGAAAATCCTTACATCATGAAAGTACCAAATTTCAAGTTTCTAGGTACAGTAGTTTCGGCTGTGCGTTGATATGTCAGTCAGTCAGTTTAGCCTTTTATATATATATATATATTTAATCACGTCTGTTTCCCAGAGGGGCAGGCAGAGATCACTTCTTTCCACCTACTACGATCCTGACACATCTCTTTCGCTTCTTTCACATTCATACATCGAGTCGTTTTTTAAACTTATTTATTTATACACCTGTCCCGCCCGCTCCCCACTCGTTCCTCGACCCCCCGTGGGAACGCTGCGCAGGCGCGCCATACGAGCTCAAACTAGTCGCAGGCGCAGGACAGTTTCATTGGTTCTTGGAACATGTGAGACTGGAGCCACGCGGAACTTTCTATTACTGGTCGTCCAAGATGGATAGGATTCAGTTTTTAAGTCATAATAATCCGTTACGAAGGTTATGATACGTTACTGGCAGGTAATTATGGAATGCTATTTGATGATGAGGGTAGTTTGCAACGCCAGAACCACATCCTAGTTGGTAGTGATCCTGCCTAAGAAGCTAATGGTACTGGGTTTGATTCCTGGTCTGGTCAAATATTACTTAGGGCCTGTTGTTTGATCAGTAGTTAAACTAACTAATTGTTAAAAATCGTTAGTAATAGTTAAATTCTCAAGGAAATGTGTCAAATTTTCGATTCCTTTTTCGAATTTTAACAATTAGTTGAGTTAACTACTGATCAAATAACGGGCCCTTAGTGTGATGAGAGCGAGTATTTGTTCTTGGGTGTTAAATGTTTTTTCTCTTTATAGTTTGGGACTAGGCCAATTCCCTTGTATTTTTTAACCAACGTTGACACATTTTGTTTACCTAGAATTTCTAAAATCTATTGTTCCAGTGAGCTAAAAACAATTTCAGCGTAACGGACCGTTTTACCGCTATGTAGAACGGGTCATAGAGAATATTCACATCCACAAATAAAAGAGGGCAGCGGCCCTTCCGGCGCGCCCGCTTCCGGCGCCGCCGGTGAGCACAGGTCTATGGTGTCCATTTCAAGGACATTTTGTTTTATTGTTAACTTTATGAATAAACAATTTTTGTTCGGGTTCGATATTTAATCGATGGGAAATGATAAAGTTCAGCTGATATGAAAGTAAATTTAAACTTGATTAAATTATAATAAAAGATGAGTGCGCGCGTCTTTCTTGATTGCCAATCGCGAACGAACTAACTAAGTACAAATTAATAAAGCTATAACGTGTAATGTAAGGAATTTGATGAGTTAGCTATAATTATGTACGTGCGCATCCCGTACATGCTCCCGGGCGAGAAAGATGAGTTAAGCGACATGTGAAGCGACATTACGTCTTTTTTATATAAATTTGAAAAGCGTTCATTATTTTCATTTTACAATCAATTACTTAATAATCTAGTATGTTTATTTATTTCCAACCTATTATCACAAAAGATAAACTTAACTCTTGAATCGATTCAAATTTCTAAGCATTATGAAGAGTAATTAAATGACTATGGCAAATCATAGCCTGTAGATATTTGTATTTACGAGTAAGCCAGTAGCAGAAAAACGTGGGCTGGAACGTGCGCAAATAAAATAATATTTGATTTATTGCTTTGTCCGTCCGTCACGTTACAGCCAACTCGAGAATAAATAGCTTATCCAGCTAATATTAAAAGTAAATGCGAAGGTGTCTGTTTGTCCTTCGCTCGTGCACGACCAAACCCATCAACACATTGACATGTTTTTTGAACAGATAAGCAAATTTTCTTTTGGAAAGTTTTTGAGTGAGCGAGTCCAGAGTATAGTCCTAGTGAAACTAAGTTGTTATGTTCTAAATATTATGTTATTGGAAGATGAGTTGTAACGTGGTGTGTCGCGTGTTCCAGTTGGACGAGTGCACCGACTACGAGCAGCGGCGACGCCTGCGCGCGCGCATCCGAGCACTCATGGCCGAGCAGGAAGGTAGGAGCCCTGCGCACTTGACAGATTTATTTTATTATTATGTGAACTTATGTTTATCTCACACCTATTTCCTGTGTACATAGTCATGATTTCTTAATCCATTTGACATCTTAAGATACAAATAAATATTGAGTTCATTCAAATCATGGTGATGCGTGCCGAAACATCAAAGTATTTCCTTAATTTGTTTGCCGTTTCTATGGATCTGTATTAAATGTGTGTTAAGTTGACTTAATCGTTATTTTTGTTTGATTATATGCGTAGCTTTGCATAGTGTGAACAGTATTTAATTCCATTGTGTTGCAGCATGTGCGAGCGCCGTGACGGAGGCGCTGGCGGCGGCCGGCGAGGGCGCCGCGGAGGCTGACGTGCGCGGTGAGTCTCTCCTGCTCCCGCTGCTGCAGGGCCTGCTAGGCGGCGGCGGCGAGCGCCTGCTGGCCGGGCTGGGCGCCGCGGGCGCCGACGTGGTGGCCGACGTGCGCCGCTCGCTACGCCGCCTGCGCGCCGCGCTGGCCCCGCCCGCCGCGCACCCGCAGGCGCGCGCGCTGCTCACGCTCGCCGAGCGCCTCGAGGATGCGCTCGACGCCGCCGACCGGCTCGACGGCTGCAAGAAGCGCCACCGCCGCCGCTCGCGCACCGCGCGCCACACGGTCGGCGTGACGCACGAGGAGCTCGAGGAGGCGCGCCGACTCGTCGACCGCGACCAATTGGCGATCGAGCCCGTGGCTTCTAGTACCGCTTCGACGGCATCCGTACCTAGCATAGAGCAGACGCCTACACCGGAGCGGCGGCCGAGCGTCGATGTCGACACCGACGTGAGCTACCACGAGCCGGTGCCGGCGCAGCAGAAACGTGCGCCTGTTGCACACTCCATCAGCTACGAGCCAGCGCCGCGGCGCGACTCTCTAGTCTCGGATCGCAGAGATTCACAGGTAGTGGAGCGCCGCGCTCCAGCGCCGCGGAAACCAGACTTCCACCGCCACTCTAGTGCAGAGGCGCCGCCGCCGGTGACTGCACTAGCTCTGGCACCGGTGCCTGCTCCCACCGGACCGCTGCCGAAACCCACTATCAACTCAAAAAGTGGTATTGCTAAGATGGCTAATAAATTCAACGCTCAGATTGAACGGGAGGCGCCGCCGCCGTTGCGTCGCGTGCCGCTGCGCCAACCCTTGCCCGTGAGTGCCCCGACGGTGCAGGAGCGCTCGCCGCCCGCGGAGCCCTACCGCGCGCCGCTGTACAAGCCGCTTCCACCGACATACAACTTCGCCGCGCCGCCGCCCGCCGACGACTTCTCTTCCAAGCCTTTGAATAGGTTCAGCAGCAAGCGGCTGCGCATGAAGCGCGCGAACACAATCGACATCGGCAAGCCCCTGGGCGGCTACCGGGTCGACAGCGACACGGACGAGGACGCGCCGCACCGCGGGCCCGTCGTGCCCGAGTTCAAACCACAAACAGACAACGACAAGAAATTCTTAGCGTTCATGAAAAGAAACGAATCAAACGAGAACGGTGTCGTAAACGGGCATACCAACTGGAGCAATAGGTTCGGTAACATTAAAAATACTTTCGAAAATCGCGATCAAGAGGACCGCAGTAGGTCGTCGAGTTCGTCTTCCGCTAAGCGATTCTGGCGGGCCGCGGAGGAGGCGCCGTCGTCTCACTTCCGACACCCGAGGAGAGTTTTAGGTGACTTTAACTCGGATAGAGACCGACCGCGAGTGCCGTGGGCGGCCGAGCGTAGGGACATCTCCCCTCAGGTGCAACTCCCTCCGGCGCCGCTGCCCCACCCGCCCGTGCCGCAGGCTTCTTCAAAGCCGATGCACTATCCCCCCGCACCGCAAGCTCCTTCAAAGCCGGTGCACTATCCCCCCGCGCCACCTAAACCCGTACACCATCCCCCCGTTCCCCAGTCGCCAACTAAGCCGATTGCTAAACCATTTGTTGCAAAGCCGATCCCAGTAAATCAATTCTCTCACGCCCCTATGTCCGCGTTTAAGCCTCCTCAAAAAATAATGTCCCCGACTTTGGCGCCAGCCCTCGTGTGGAGTCCCCCCTCCGCGAACACAACTCTGTCCCCAACCTCAGACGCGGTCCCCTACCCGAGTAGCCCCGCCCCGGTAGCGCCGAGCCCGCCCGCGCCCAGCGCGCCCTGGGCGCAGACGGCGGAGAAGGACAAGCCGCGGCGCGTGCTCAGCCTCGCAGCCAACAGGTTCGAGAGTAACCCTCCCCCTCGCGCGACCGTGCTGTCCCCCCAGAGAGAGCGCCCCTACGGCTACAATCCGCCCACACCGCCGACTTACGCTCCCCCTCAGACACAGAACTACCCGGTAAAAGCGATCCCGAGCCAGAACGACCTGGCCGCGCCGGGACTCGTCAACAAACTCGGCAGCAGACCATATGAGGACACCAATTCTTACCCTAAAGTAGATGCTCAAAAGCTTCAAATCGAATTCTATGAGAAACAGATCCGTGAGAAAAAGCTACGGGAACCGATATCCAACGGGCACTACAAGCCGCCGCAGCCCGCGTACACCGTGACAGACTATACGCCCACCAACGTGGTGTCGACGTTCGTGCCGCTGCAGCAGACGCCTGATATAGAGAAAGCGCGCGCTCACAAAGTCGACTATTTGCCAGATGTCGTGCTTAATGAGAACCACGATCTCCCGGCCACAACTCCTATGTCCGCTGCACCGCGCCACAGCCCGTACGCTCAGAAGCCGAGTAGCCCTTACACGCAGCACCAGCATAACCAGCATAACGGTGACGCTTACACGAACGGGCACGGGCCGGAGGAGGAGACCACGGAGCACAGCAGCGTGGTGACGCGCGTGATGCGCGGGCCCGTCAGCCAGTCCGCCACCGTCACGGCCGGCGCGCGCACGCGCCACGACCCGCGCCCGCGCGCGCCGCCCGCCGCGCCCGCCAGCGCCGCGGACAGCCTCAAGGGCGCGCTAGACAAGATCCCGCGGCGCGACCCCCGGCGGGACAGCCGGACCCAGGTACCGGCGCCCCTTGTACAGAACGGCCCCCACCCCCCAGCACTCGCCCCCTCGCCCCGCCCGCCCGTCATCAAGTATGAGCCCCTGTCCCCCCGAAGCCCGGCGGCCGAATCCGCGTTCTCGAGTGAGTCGGCTGCGAGTCGCGACTCGAGCCCGGGAGGCGCGCTCAGCCGCTCGGGCTCCTGGCAGCAACTGGCGGAGCGGCGCAGCCCGGCCTCGCCGCGCCGCGTGGTAGCACGCGCCAAGTCCATGCACCTGCTCGTCGTGCCCAAGCTGTTCGAAGGAGGCATCTCGCGCGACTCGCTGCCAGAGAAGAAGCGCTCCGTGCAGGCGTACTTTTCGGGCCAGACGCCAGTGGCGGCCCCGGCGGCGCCGCCGGCCAGCCGCTCGCGGCGGAGGCCCGGCGCGCAGGGCTACTCGCTGGGCCGCAGCCGCACGATGCCCAGCGTGTCCGAGCTGCAGTTCCTGGACGAGAGCAACGCCGACGACGCGTTCGAAGACCTGGTGTCGGCGCTCGCATAGCCACACATTCCACTAGACTAAGAGCGGGAGAGCGAGACGCGCGTGAGTCGTGTGTGTGTGGGCTGCCTGTCGCTTGTGTCGCCCCCTGCCCCGCATGCCCCCGCCGTGACGTCACCCCCCGTCGATGTACATACGCATACTCGCATAGTCCGTAACATGTCGATCGTTATCATTTTCACCGTTTCCAATAACCGTGTTATTTTGACTAATAGCTTATAAGTATCGTTGTATTGTTTTGGCTGTATTGTGTTGGAGATGTTCCTAGAATTAGCCACGAGAGTGACTGCTGTTTTCTGACGTGTTCTGTTCGGTTACAGAGGAAGAAGAAGTAACGACTGTGACATCGAGCGTGCGGAGGAACTCCTCAGAGAAAACCGTTAGCAGTAGCACCACCTCTAGAACTTCAAAAGGTCAGTATCGATCGCCCTTCATTCTCAACTTATTTTAAACAATAAATGAATATCCCAAAGACCTAAGCACATAGCATATCCTAACAAGAACTGGTCGGTGTTTCAGTGATCGAGGGCATGACGCGGCCCGCGCCTAAGCCCGTGTCGCCGTTCGCCAAGTTCCGCCAGCTCGAAAGGCAGAACTCTTCGAATAGCCCCAAGTAAGTCCACCACTCCCTACCGCCCGCCGGCGCCGGCTACCACGCGCCTTGGCCACGCGCCAAAACCTGGACTCAATCCCAAAAATGTTACACATCAAAACAATTTTTATTTCATAGCCATTAGAACAGTATAAATTATATTTATTTTATGTATTACTAGCGATCTCTTGGCTTGGTAAATGCAACTATATTTTATTTATTTTTTGGCAGCCATGTGGATACAGAGGATTAGACAAGTAAATATGAATCATATCGCTTTATAATGTAATTTCCTGAGGCTGATAGTACACGCGGAGTCTAACATCGACACCCATTAAAGCTGTTAACATAGTACTGATAGCACGCGTTTGTAAATAACGGCACCGCGCGTGAGCAGCACGAGTGGACTAACGGCGCGCGCGCCGGCCGGAGCCCGGACTAACGTTGCGCTCGTTGTAGCTCGCCGGCGCCGCAGAGCCCGGGCTCTCCCACGCAGCCGCTCTTCAAGTTCACGGACCCCGCGCTGCAAGCCAGCGCCGTCACTATTAAAGAACGGTTGCTGCAGTGGTGTCGCGACAAGACGAGGGACTACGAGGTACACACCGCACCGCCCCCGCCCCGCATCTGCCCTGCCGACCGGCTCGGCCGCACCCTGCCGCTTCCGAGGGCAGCCGGCCCGCTGCACGAAACCCTCCGACTATTGTACATAATTATAGCAGTCAATTCAAATTATGTTGATGTTGGGCTAGGTTGACACAAAGCACTTGGCAAAATACAGCGTGATGGTAAATGGGAACACGAAATTTTACGTCGCACTCACAAAAACACACAACACACCGCGGAAAAAATATAGCACTACGAAATAAGATATAATATAATCCTACCTGGAAACCACACGTTAGATGACGCGGCATTAGATGCGATTGCTATACTATAATGTAGTTAGTTAGTGAACGGGTAACGTAATGATCAAGCGACGTTTAGGCTGGTGCAAATTTTAAAAAATCGATCCTTATTATTGAATATTTTGCAGACGGCATTCTTGTCTGCCGGTTATAATTTTCTTTAGGTTTATAAAGGGTTATTTTTGCATCAGTCTGTTGGTGGGTAGTAGGGCAGCGGGGCGGGGAGGGAGAGGGGAGGGGGGCGGCGGCAGCATGTCCCGCGCACCGCGACGTACACGCCACGTCACAGCACGCCACTCACACCTCGGGTTGCCATTTGTCGAATATTCAAAAAAAATTCAAGCTTGCCTACTCAAAATTATCAATGTATATAGTTGTATGTAACTACTAAGAGTCAATTATGATCCCGTTAATAAATACATCGTGATCTACTCAATTTTAACTTGCGACGTGAGATCTTAAATCGAAGGTGTTACGCTAAAATAAAAGACACTTGGCAACCTTAAATACTTTGCTTTCCGCCGCTTTTTATGGCCTCAGTTTTCCTCTTTATATCTTTGTACTGTTTTGTAATAATATTTTCCTTTTGTAGTCTGTATGTACCTATATCTAATTTATCATCATCCATCACCCGTAAGGACCTTTACTTCCAATCAACCGTAAACAATCATCTGACAATCATTAAAAATACTAAAATCGCTGGAAAATTTAATTTAAATAAAATAAAATCATTAACAGTCTGAATCCTGATTCTATAGGTAAGGTAATGCAAAAAAAAGTGTGAAATTAAAAAAATCCTATTTTTCTTTTAAACCATGTAAGTATCTCGTTTTGTGGATAAAATGAAGGTTTACTGTAAAACCATGTACTTAGTTATTATCCTTGACACTGTGTTAAAGCATGTTTATATACAAGCAGAAAAGTGTGTTATTAATCCGTGCATGGATTTTCGTATAATCTAAGTTCTCAGAATTGTCCCCGTTATCTTGTGTGCCGTCCGATCTTTCTCTGTGTGTTCTTTTCTTAGCACACGCACACCCGATCAGAATACAATACAACCAAGTGTTCACAAACGAACGGGGTCCCAATTCTTGGAGTTCCATTCGAGATAAAATATCAACTGCATATAATTTAAGTCATATCTTGTGTGTAACTTCACGTAGACTGGACTTGAGGGGTAGGTCTTACCTCGGGACATCCTGTAGGTTCATACTATCAACTCGATCAATATGTCTGACATATTATTATTATGCACAGAGCTCTGTAGGTACCTGCAACTCTGTAAATCCATTTTGCTATTGAAATGTCATCGTGTTGTCAAGGTTACGATAGCTCTTTTTACCCGACTGCGGCGAAACCCAAAAGGAGGTTTATGTATGTATGTCCGTTCCTATGGGTCAACCGATTCATGAATGAGACGTCATTGGATTCATCCTGTGTCACTGGGTACATAAAAACCTTAAACCCATTTTTCAATCGGATTTTCTGTGTTTTAATGTTTTTAACATATGTCGACGATAGTATCAAAAAATGCAATCGGGTTTTTAACCCTTTGAACGCCAAGAACCCCTAAAGCGGTCGTGTGCCATCGTGCCCACCCCGCCAACAACCCATAAACGGGTTGGAGTGAAGGTGTACTTTGATCATGAATAAAATCTATTATGAATTGTTTTTCTTTGTTTTTATTGGCTCAAACATTCCATCAATTCATGTTTTGTTCCTTATTGATGACTTTTTGGTCAAAATGACAAAATTTTAGGGTTATTCTTTGGATATAATTTGATAACGCAACAGTGCTTGGCGTGTGAGTGATCACTTCATTCAAATATGAAAGCGTTCAAAGGCTTAAAGATTCCTTTATTTCTTTATTTTTTTTAACTTGACAATGCGATAGCAAGTCAAAAATTATATGGTTTTACTGAGTTGAATATTCTATAGAGGGCCAGGTTGTTAGCTATTTAATGTCAGGCATATAGAAAGCGTAGTTGGCTGTATATTATGTATGTATGAATAGGCTGTGCGCTCCGTTCAATGTGAACAGCCTCGGTCATAGATCTTCTCGAATCTTGATGCGTCTGACAATGCACGATAGTACTCCTATTTAGATTTTTTAAAATTACAGAGCGTAATTATTTTGCTGTAAATAACACTGGGACAATTAACGGGTGTTGATTTAATAAGTACTTTTTATGTAAAGTTGCATTTGTTTGTTATTTCAGAAACCGTAAACAAACTGTAGTATAAATTGGCGATATTCACAATTTCTAGTCTGCCTCGAAGATTCTTGTCTTGTATGTTTATAAGCCTTTGAAGGAGATATGCCCCTGCCAGGTTCTTTGTAGCTAATATAGGGTCTGACTGACCCATACCACTCTTTACAGTGGGACTCTACCATTGCTATTACCACTCCCTCCAAGGTGAGACACGCAAACTCCTTCCGCACTTGCGTCCCTCGAGTGTGTGAGGGCAGCAAGCCTCGCAGAAAGAAATAATATAGCTGCCAACATTTTGCCAGTGCTATTTTTTTTCTATCCTTTATTTAGAAAATGTGTAAGGAAAAACCTGCTGTTTAAATTTGATTTTGAGGATTCTGGTATTCTTATAATATGCCTGCTCGGCGTTTTGAAATTCTACATAATTGTACAGAATTTTGTTGCAAACTAAAGGACGTGGTTCAGTTATATCCCGATTTTGTATAAGTCTATTGAATTACTATAGAGAACTGTGTACAAATTTAATGATGGGCAATATTAAATACTTTTTATATAGACGATTAGTTAGATAATCAAACTGAGAAATAAACTTAAATCATAGATAACTAAACTGTTCTGTGATGTGTCAACTTCTGCTGTATTAGTCGTTTTTTTTGTAGTTTTGGCTATAACATAACTTTGACCAATTGAGTAATTATGCGTGAATAAACAATTATTAAGAATAATCAATAACAGATAGAAATATAATAGAATAGTTACTTAATTAATATGTTATTCACGAATAACTTGACCGTCCGTCATTCGAACAACCTCGTAAGGCTCGTGTGCAGTAGGATGTAAATAATCAAAGCAATTTAATTTGAACTGTGTTGAAATGGGAATAAAGTTTATATATTCCTTTCTTCATAAAATGAAAATGGCATTATCCAACAAACGTAATAGAACTTTATTCCCTCGATAGTAGATTTAGGGCCTGTTTCACAATCGACCAGTAAATTTATCTGCCATTTAAAGTTGGCTCTCTCCTTATGTCTATTTTCAAGTGCAAAAATAGAAAGGGCTAAATTTATGTGTCAAATATGCTTTACTTGTCGATTGTGAAACAAGCGGTTAAAGTAGCAAAAAAACTCCTTCTTAGTAGTATGGTGGGCCTTACGAGGTGCATCCGTTCGCGTAGTAACTGGTGTGTGTGTATGTCAGAATGTGAAGCTGGAGAACTTCTCGACGAGCTGGGCGGACGGGCTGGCGTTCTGCGCGCTGGTGCACCACTTCCTGCCCGACGCGTTCGACTACGCGCAGCTCTCGCCCGAGCGGCGCCGGCACAACTTCACGCTCGCCTTCAAAGTCGCTGAGTGAGTCTCCACCATTTGGGTTTATGCCTTGTTTTTTTAGCATTAGAAACACCTTTCAAGAAGTTAATGTAAGGTTTTTTATTGGGAATGTTTTAAGGTAGTATGACGGACTACCTGGAAAATTATTCAAACACATGGAGCTTTTGCATGACAATAGAAAATTGCAAAATGTGTGGTTTGCTTTCGCGTTTAAAGAATATTAAATAATAATGCGTTAACATTTTTTCTTTGCTAATTTTAATTTATCACAAAATGATTGATAAAAACCCAAAGAAGTTAATGTCACAAACTACGGAAAGTTTAAACATAATAATGCGACTAAATTATATATTGACCAGAAAACTTAAAAAACCTCTAATGGGGTCGTCACTAATACTTTTATTATCTGTGTTTCGTGAATTGCAATAGAAATGTACCTAAGTTCATATAATTTCCGCATTTATATTTTACTGGTCAGGCTATAAAGATATCGTGTCCCGTACAGGGTCCATATAGACTCTCATAATTATTTTTACTCATAAATAAAAGTTTTTTAAGTCATCATAATCATCGGAATTCATTACGTATTTTTTTCAGTAAATTTAACTTTTTCAGCATAATTTAAATCAAACCTAACTAACCTAGCCTTATCTACCTATAAGTTAACGGTTTACGGTTCCAGCTATACTAAATAAAAAATATGAATAACAATTTTATGAAAACAAAATGATTATGAACAATAAGATAATGACAAAAAATGCTCTCCCCCGTAACAATGCGGCATTGGGCATTTTGAAATTTCAATTGGTCGCATAATATCTCCGCCATTACCTTTGTTTGTTCATCTTTGTTTTTAAACGCCACTCTCATGTGTCGTCGTCCCAGAATCTTTTATTGTTTTGTGTTGTTGAGTTTCATTTTACGTTGCAGTTTGTTGTTATTGTTATTATCGTATTAATAAATTATTATCTTCTGAAGAAAGGTTAACGACCCCTGTTTCTTTGTTTACCGAATTTGTAAAGCTAAAAAAAAAAACTATAGGTATTCGTACCTACCAATAGGGTGCTAACGGGACCCTTAGAACCGTTTAGAAGCTACGATGCCGCTGACATGCAGATACATAGATGCACACGTTAAACTTCAAATACCCCTTTTTTAGCGGGCTGTCTGTCTGTCTCATGAACGGGTTACCTTTGTTTCGGCGAAATATGTTTGTTTTCTGTAACTATAATATTCTATAAAAACTAACCTAACCGAACCTATAGGGTTCTACACGATGGAACTGAAATAAATCCTGAAATATGTACAGTTATAGTTACGTGGGTTGGGTTGGAAAAGGTTGGGAAACGATACATTCGGCAAACATATTTCAGCCAAACGGCAGGCTCCCCTCATTAACGATAATTGCTAGTTAGATTCCTATCGGAGTGTGTGAGTTGTAAAAACTCAGAAAAATAATGAAAAGAAACCTTTCTATGGACATTCGCTAGGTCGAGATAGATCTCACGAACGAACTACGTAAATTACCAAATTACCCCTTTTCGATTACAATCGTAGTAATGACTCACCGTTGTCAGTCAACGCGCTCCAAGCACTCGTGCGCACTATTTCAGCGCTTGATGTCACGCGCACTGTTTACAGACGCGTGCGCGGATCGACCGCTCATCCGGATCGTAAATCCGATCTATTTTTAATTCATAAAGATCATGAAACATATGTCGGATACATTTTAATGTAATTTTAACGTTTACGTACAAATGATACTTTTTGGTCGGTATAAGCGTTCTCCTTACTTTCACCTTGAAAGCTCCGTATAAAACAAAAGATACGGCACCTGGCGAAAGTTCGATAAGGGATGCCGACACTAAACGCGTTAAAAGTTCAATAGGTAAGACATGACTTTCAGTATGTTTTAAAAGCTTTAAAAAAGCACACAAGCGGTAGCGAAGCGCATTTGGTAGGGACAATCAATACACGTAGGTAAGGTACGGCGTCAGTAGGTCACGGTGAAACCCTACATTTGGTCCACTTGAGCGTGCCAGCCATTGTGCCGAATCCGCGACGCCGAGCACAAGCACCTATTTTTATTATAACCGAACCTAACTTGACTGGCTTAGCGTAGGACTCATTTATTTACCTATTCCCTAAAGGGGAACATAGATAGAACCCATTATTGCCACCCTAATTCCGCGTAGCTAACATTCCATTCGCATTTTTCCCCATATTTTTTTTCTCCAATCGCATTTCTTCCCTTTGTTTTTTTACCAATTGCATAATTTCCATTTTGGATTTTCCCCACTTGAAAATATTCTCGTAATCTATTTCTGGGTGCTATGGCCCTTCGGGCCTTCTGCAAAACTAACAATCTAAAGCTGGCCAGCCGTCCGCAGGCTTCGCACACTGCCAGTTGCAAATGGCTGACAACTCAGTGGCGGGCTAGGCTCAGCACGGTATCGGCTGGCTTGGCTAGCCTGGCTGGCTGGCTGGAGCTGGCTGGGGCTGAGCGTTAAAAAATAAAGGCATCAATGGGTACTACTAATAAATTGTCTCTTTAACAGTAGTGACCTAATTCAAAATTTCAGCTTTCAAACTTCATGTCATAAATTTATTATTAGAGACCTAACTCGGAAGTGGTGGATCTTCCCGGTTCCGGACTCGTGGACCCGCCCTGCCTAGGACTCCTATTTCTGGGCAATTTGCCCTTCTTCGGGCGTCTAAAGATACCTATACTATCCGCAGCGCGCTAAGGACAAGTCGTAGTGAATTACCACACTTACTACTTGTCCTTAGCGCGCTGCGGATACTATTTTGCGGGGTTCCGGACTCTGAAAATTTCTGACAAAAGCGAATGGTGAAGGTGGTGACTTTATTAAGCAAAGGGTAAGCTTGATTGTCATTTTGTAATTTCAGTGAGAAGGCGGGCATCTACCCTCTCCTGGACGTGGACGACATGGTGGCGATGCGCAAGCCCGACTGGAAGTGCGTCTTCACCTACGTGCAGTCCATCCACCGCCGCTTCAAGGACGAGCGCTGAGCGCGGCTCCAGCGCGGCTGCATCTTTGCTCGCCGTACCACAGACAAGATAGTCACTCGTGACAATTGTCATTAACTTTAAGGTTATCTGTCAAACTGTTTGTATTGACCACTATTTGTATCACTTGATCTATTCAGCGCAAACTTAACTCTCTTCAGAATGCATTTTAGACCATTTATATACACGCCTGAGTGTGTATACAATGACGTTGAGTTACAGTTTGCGGTGAAAAGGTTAAACTTTTAACCTGCGAGCAAAGATGCAGCTGATTTTGGGGGTAGTCAATAAGTAGTCGAACGCTAAAGTCACAAAAACTTTATTTTTTTGTATATTAATCGAAGAGTATATAGAGTCCAAAGAGCGTATGTTGTTATCGATTTGTTTGTTTGTGTTAATGTTTGCCAGATGTTTATCGTGTCCGCCCAGCTCGTTGTTTCTCCAGCGCTGTCTCGAAACGCAGTCCTGTTTATCGGCAAGATGTATGTGATTTTTATATTAGCTTGTAAGTTCTCGGTAGGTCCGCCTGTACCGCCGACGCGCCACTTGTAGGTTAGTCTGTAGATTTTTATACATTTGATTTTGTATTTCACTATTTCGATAGCGGCCGCCGACCGCGGGGATCGCTTTGGCTTATTCGTCTATAAGGAAGTGGCATCCTTGCTACACTCGGCGGCTCGAGGAGACGACGGTCTAACATTTATTATATGATTTCAACTTGACATTATTAATACTGAGGCATGAATAATCGCCAACTGATTTAATCAAATCATATTATTATTGTAATAGATAAGATAACTTATATTGATATACCTAATGAAATAAATATTAATGACAATCACTGCAGTTTCTTTCTGGTGAACATGGCGGCCTCATTGAAGGGGTTGACATTCCTGTACTTAATGGACATGGTCAAATCACAAGTTCATGCGGGCGAGTCCCTTTCATAAAATAAATCAGGCCTAAAATTAATCCAGCGAAAACAAATGCCACGAGCATCCCAAACCAAAATTCCCAAGTCATTTTAGAAACTTCTTATTTCAGACGCTTCCTCTGATCCTGCATGCAACTGGCTTCCTTATATGCGCTTATCCAACCCTGAAAAAAATATAGATTTGTTGGATGACTTTCCCAAACGCATTCTTTTAAAGATAATTTTCTTTTCGCGTCTTTTCCCGAACGTGATATTACCACTCGCCTTTTTCCCGGCGGTTTATTTTCACATCCGTGTTTTTACCCATGCGAGTGTTATGCAGTAGTTTCTTTTCCTAGTATTATATATGCACTGTAGTGTGTTTCCCACTTCAAAAATCATATTTGACAGAGGCCTGCTGCAAAACTAACATAACCTAAACCTACCTACATTACGACGTACTTACTTTTGGGAAAAACTGAGATTGGGATAAAAATCGATCGGGAAAAAATGCGACTGGAAAATAGTCGAACATGAACTAAAGCGACGGTAGTAAAATCGACCGAGAAAAACAAAATTGGGTAAAATTAAGGAAGGGAAAAAATGCGAAAAGAAATCTCGCTTCACAGAAATAATGATTTCATGAAATTTATCTAACAAGTCTAAAACAAAACAGCTGCCCAATGCTATTCTATGCTGCCCGACACACAAAATAAATGAACTCTTGGTGTGTTCAACTTCTGCAATTTCCACTCCAATTTTCTACTTTTGGTGTTAAACCTTAAGCAATCACTAGCAATCCTCTATTCCACTTAATTCAACTGGAAGTTCAATCAGTTGAACTAATAATGGGACAAAAATATTCCAATTATTTCAACTTTGTAATTTTATTTTACATGTTGAATACTGGACAAAGTTGACCTTATTAGTTAAATTTCCTAAAGGACACCCAGTAGGACTGAAAATCATAATTTGTCTGCTAGTAAAACAACTTTATTAAGTAGATGGTTGGGATTGGTTCCTTTTTCGCCGGATTCCAAGCTCGTCATATTCTAAGCTCGTGTAGGTTTAGGTTATGCTAGTTTTGCAGCAGACCCGGAGGGCCAAGGCACTGTCTAATTTGACGACGCGCTGGCCTAGTTGGTAGTGACCCTGCCTACGAAGCTAGCGGTCCTGGGTTCAAATCCCGGTAAGGGCAGATATTTGTGTGATGAGCGCGCGAATATTTGTTTCTGAGTCATGGATGTTTTCTATGTATTTAAGTATATATTTATCTATATATAAGTATGTTTATCGTCGTCTAGTACCCATAGTACAAGCCTAGAGCTTAGTTTGGGACTAGGTCAATTGGTGTGACATTGTCCCCCTGGTATTTTAATTGATTTGAAATTAAGGGTGTCGACGGAGCTTCGCGGTACTTGTAGGTGGTTTGGCCCTCCGTGCTGCAAAACTAACATAGCCTAAACCTACCTACGTATGTAATGGTAAAGATATATATCCAATAGAACTCCAGGGTATGGACACAAAATCCACATGAATCCCCCAGTGGATTGGAGCAGGGGATCCTAGTGGACGGAAGGCCAGCCGTGACCGTAAAATTCCTTATAGTGCACAATCGCAGTTAGGGTTCATACAGCTGTTCATTTCTGCGTTGCAAACTGTGCCTGGTACCAAAAGAAAGTCTTTTAACCCTTTTTCAGACCACACCAATCTATATAGCTTAACAAAAATAAAATACATATCCAAGTCATTTAAGACGAGTGGATTTTCAAAAAAAGTGTACTTAGTTAACTAGGTAGTAGTGTATTATTTATATACCTACAACCAAAAACGCCTAATGGCGTATGCCTCCATACGTCATTAGGCGGTTTCTGAAATTTATTAATAATAACTAGAGTTACCTACGACTTTGGTGGCAAATCGTGGTTCTAGAATCCATGGAGTCGCTATTTCCTGTTTATTATTATACATACAAATTCGATTTTGACCTTCAGAATTTTAATATTTCGAAATTCATTAATTTATTGAATCGCTAAACCAATTTAAACTAACTTTGGTATGGAGGATGTCTCTGCTAAGAAAGCGTTACAAACAAGCAAATATTAGTAGGTGTGGAATAAGTATAACCGAACTAAATATGACCATCCTAAAGGGCAAAATCAAAGTGTCATGTTTTTTATAATTAAGAAATATCTATCACCGACGCGATTGGTTTAAAAACGAACCGAATAGAAACGCTACTTAGCGTAGTGCATATTGGCTGGGCCCTCGGAGATGGGAGTCGCGCGGGCGGGCGGCGCGCGCGCTCCCGCTCGCCCCACCCTCACTTGCGATTCAGTCACAGCCACACATATGTACCTATATATGTGGTTTTATACACACACATTTAGTCTGAGATACCAACATTTGTTTTATAGCAGTGTAATTTTCTTGACGAAATGGAAACACTCGTTTGTTCATTTTAGTCTTTGAACTACCTAGGTACACTTTTTTGAAAACCGCTCAGGTAAGATATTTAATAAGTTGATATACCTGATGAAATAAATATTACAATCACCGCAGTTTCACTTCTGGACAAGAGCTCATTGTTGTGCCTGTGATACACATGAATGTGGTGTAACCCTGCGACGCCCTCTCGTGTGCATAAACAAGCCTAAACCAACTACAACAAAAAGAAGCCCTATGAACACCCCGAGCCAAAATTCCGAACTCATTCTAATCACGACTTATTTCAGACACTTTCTCCAATCGCGTTTGCAACTGACTTCCTTATAAGCTCTTCTCCGGTCCTGAAAAAAAAATCTTACATGTTTTAATAACTCTAGTAAAGACGACTCAGATATTTTATGTTGGTAAATTATGCTCTAAGTAATAGGTCAAATAATTGCTGAAAAGCTGAACTAAAGTTCAGTTAAAAACTGAAAGCCGGAATTCCACAGCGGTGCACGTTAGAGCGATGCCACCCGAGCGTTGCCGGTGCATTGCATTGTCACATCTGCGTTAATCTACATAAAAATTAGAACGACATGCCGCACGATGCATTGAAAGACTTGCGTCGCTCTATGTTGAAGTCCCAACGTTGCGACACGACGCAACGCTCGTGTGGCGCCGCTCTTACGCACGGACTGGTTGGTTTATTCTTATGGATCCGCTATGAATTACAATTTATGTTAATACTCTTACAGGGAAACATGCACGAAATGACGTCATTTATACACGCTTATACCTTGTTCGGATAGGTATTTAACTAAATGTAAACAAACAAACCACGTGACATAGTTGGTCAGCCAATACGAGCAGAACACTGATACGTCAAAGCTCGAACAAACAGCTTTGATTGGCTGTTGAACAGATCCACATGGTTTGGCTTGCTTACCTTTAGTTAAATACCTATCCGAACAAGGAATAGAACAATTGATCCACGTATCAATATTAGAACAAAAATACAATAGATTTCAAGCGATGAAGATTTTACGCCAACATGAAATTTTTGAGAAAAGCACTAAATTTGCCTTGGCAGGAACAGCAATTGCGGGCTTCGTATTTTTAAACGGACTCGCAAGCTCGTCCGTTTAAACCAATACTCGACCCGCAATTGCCTACATCCCTGCCTAGGCAATAATGTATTATTTATTTTTTTACTATTCAATCGGAAGACAATTTTTTTTCGCCTATTAATATATTGCTAAAAATGCACTATACTAGCATTTCATTATAAACATTTTTCGTTATCTGTAATAAACAGTTTAATGTCGCGTACTCGCATGTCCGACTGTTTGTTCTACGCGCTCCCACCCACAGTGACACGCTCTCAAATAGTGTGGCGTGACATATGTATATATTCATGCCAAATAACAGCTTTCTAGAACTAAGAGTCTCTGAGCTAAGCTGCGGACGGACGGACGGACATGGCGAAACTATAAAGGTAGTTTGACTACGGAACCCGAAAAGGGGGCTAAGTCTTGTACAAGTAAAGCACAAGTTTGTCAGCTTTGTCGATGAAAAAAAGAGATCAATAGATGCAAACTGGAGGTTCTTCATACATACCTACCTAAAATCTAGCTACTTAACTTACAAACTAAATAATAAATTAAGCTTAAATGCAATGACATTGAAACAACTGTTTTATTGTTAACGATATAATGTTTTATTTAATTGCGTCGAGCGGATGTCGAGGTGGTAGCGGCGGCGCGCCCCGAGGATCACCCGTCGGTTCCGTGCATGGCTGTGCACCGCCAAGAGCAGGGAATAAAAACCAAAAAAGCAGAGAACCACGAACACCCCCCTCAAGAAAAAATCCGAAAACATTTCACAATTTTAGATCAAATGTTTTTTCTGCTCTACTGCCTTCTTTACTTAGCGCTTCTCTGGACCTGAAAGATATAATTTAATGTGTAATACCTACACAAATTTAGGCTCATTTTTACTGATGGATAGCCCGCATTTTAGCAAACACTAAAGGGCGGCGGATGCAATATGGAGACGAAAGAACAAGATGGATAAGACTTTTATTAAATTTCGTGTACTATTTCTGTACGAAAATGTATGCAGTTATTGTTATAAGTTATAAATCCTTACATATTTGGTATAACCTTTTGAACGCCTTTAACTTGATATAAACGTCGTCCTCAAACGCCAATGACAGCTGAAAACCACAGCTAATGTCAACCTTACGTCATAAATACTCTGAGGCTCTACTTTGAAATCCGTAATTCCAACTTCGTCCATTGCTATCCCTTTTGCTCTCGACGCGTCACTAATTCGCAAGAAAGTGACGGGGCGATCCGATGTTCGAATTATTGATTTCAAAGTAGAGCCCCTGGTCTATTTTGCACTGTATCTGTGACCACTACGAGTATATGAGTCGATGGCATGGTAGGCACGACAGTACATGACCACTTTAGTGGTTCTTAGCGTTCAAAGGGTTTAAGAAAGTAGTGGGCACTTGTAAATTAATTTTCACCTCTTGGGACTATAAACTTTCCCCATATAGGGGATAATGAACTTTAAAATTAAAAGAAATGAACTGAAAATACCTAATCATATAAATGAACCCCTATTTCTCCTGGTCACGCTATAACGGCTGAACCGATTTGGCTGATTTCTTTTTTGTTGTGTTCGTCATTGTCAGGACAAGGTGTGTATGAAAGAAAATAATTGAAAAATCCACCGGGAAAGTCAGAAATTTGCAGCGGGGCGTAGCCGCTGGCGGACCGCTAGTATAAAATTCTAATACTTTTTACCATGATGTTTTTTTTAAATCAATTGCAGTCATATCCATCGGACATTGTTCGAAATAATTTTACCGTAATTTGCATCCGTCAGCCGCCCATTAGTAAAGACCTACACTCTGGGTGTCTTATCTGACAAAATATCATGTCGTATGAATGCACTACATCTGTAGGTACTCTAGGACCTAGAGTACAGATGACAGACACCATTATTTTGTCGGATAAGCTCGTATTGGTTTTGTTTTCTCAATTAGGTTATCGATGCTTAAGTACTAGCTAAAGCTGACTGAGAAATCAGGACAAAAGCTTTCTGACCAATTACAATGTTGTATGATTATTAACTTCATCTGACGCATTTTACATCGAAAGTTTGTTTCTATCTCTCCTTCGGTAAGTAAGGATTTCGATATCTCAATAGCAGTATGAAGAATGGATTTCCTTCCCTAAGTAGGAGAATGGACTCGCTCATTCCCAAAATACCAGTATTTCAAAATACCAAATTACTCTTTTTAACAGGTTCTCAAAAAGCCATATCCGAAATATTGCGTGAGGACAATACACTAATTTGAATGTTTATTTTGGGATTCAGCAATATTGAGAAACTCTTCTGGTATTTCTGGAATGAGCGAATGGAAGTATGGAAGTCTTAAAAGTGCAATAATTACCAGATTGTTTGTCTTACAATTAGAAGCGGGTTGAAAGTGATGCATGTCAACACTAGGGCAGAAAAGTAATTTGAAAAAAATACCTACTACGTAGGTACTACTATGTCAATGGACCTGCACCTATATTCAACACCGTTAAAAACAATATCGTTTTTGTCCTGTTATCCTATTGTCAACGTTTTGATAGCTCTTATTTTCTTGACAGTAATAAACGTCATAACAGTACCATAAGAGGTAAACTACGATATCGTTTTTACCGCCTAGAATACCAGCCCTGCACCTCTATTCGAGGCGGTAAAATCGAAATCGTATTCGACCAGTTATTGTTTTTAACTCGGCCGCCGATTACTCTCAAGTAAATAAGAGCTATCAAAACGTTGAGAATACGATAACAGGTCAGAAACGATATTGTTTTTACATGTTGAATAGATGCTAAAACCTTATACAGCCACTTTTTGGTAAAACTATACAGAGTGCTGAGTCTTGCTATTATGTATTAACTTTTATTATAAATTTTCCTCATAGTCGCATATGATTAAAAAACAAAAAAACCGCCTTCAAAAATGCAAAAAATAACTTCTACTACTAGGTACTTAGTAGTAGGTACCAGTAGTATAATATTGGGCATTCTGGCCCACCTCGTTCGATCGGGCGAAAATTTCGCCCTCCTCACTCGTGTGATCCAAATGCCCAATATTATTTTGTGGATTTCAAAATTTGGGTTTGCGCAGAATGAAATTCATGCATGCATTCTGTCCCACCTTTTTCGATATCGAGCGATATTTGTGGATTTCAAAATTTGGGTTTGCGCAAAATTAAATAATCGCGCTAACGTGCGCGTTTCGCAACATGTAACGGAAATTGGGTTTGTGCTTAAAATAAAACGATTATCTCTCGCGTTAACATACGTATTTAACAAATAACACGTCGTAACGGAAATTGGGTTTGCCCAAAATGAAATGATCGCGTTAACGTGCACGTTTGCAACGGGAATTATTAGCTAAAAACAATCGCATCAAAATTGTTATATATATGTGAAAACGTAGTCGTGATTTCCCTTAATTGGAATAAGTCTTTCATGCAAGTAAAACGTACCTATGCATCGCTTGAGAAATTTTGAAGAAATATGAAGTTTGTAAAACAAAATCAGAGCTTGCAGTTGGATCTTGTTTTTTCAGCTCGCAATAAGCCTTGTGTACGTCATGGTGAACTTTTACCTTACAATATTCGCAGTATAATTTGCGGTCCTTCTAATTGCGGGAAAACTAATTTAATGGTTGGGCTTTTACTTCATGAACAAGGGTTACGGTACCAAAATGTTTATGTTTACTCAAAAACCCTTTTCCAACCTATGTATCGATTTTTAGAAGAAGTATTAGCGTTAGTTCCAACGGTTACATTTCAAAAATATTGTGAAAATGAAGAAATACTTAGCCCAAACGAAGCTAACTATAACTCAATCATGATATTTGATGATGTGGCTTGTGAAAACCAAAACAACATAAGGGATTACTTTGCAATGGGAAGACATAAAAATATTGATAGCTTTTATTTAAATCAAACGTACAGTAAAGTACCAAAACAATTAATAAGGGATAATGCTAATTTAATAATTCTTTTTAAGCAAGATGATGTTAATTTACGTCATGTTTATGATGAGCACGTTGGAACCGATATGTCATGGTCGCAGTTTCGTGAAATTTGCGCTAAAGTATGGAACGCACCTTTCAGCTACTTGGTTATAAACAAGGATTGTAACAAAAATTCTGGATGTTATAGAATGGGGTTTGATACATTCATTACTGTAGATTAATATACTTAAGTACATACTTATTGAATAGTATTCGAATAACCGTTTATTATATTAAATGAATCCAAAGAGAACGGACATGAGCTCGAAAGTCGAGAAAGTTAATGAAGATAAAGTGCTAAAGGAAAAGATACTCCGGTCAGCCGAAGCAGTTAAAAAGAAGGTTAAACTTATTCGCGATGTAAAAACAAACAATGATATGATTCTGGAATCTGTTTTAAAACCAATTACAGAACCGCTTAATGAAATAGTTAAAGTTAAAAATGAGAATAATTACTTCAATACTAATGATGATGATTTTGATGACGGATTGCAATGGGGAAAGTTAGTAAAAAGAATTAAATATAGCCCAAGTGAAGAAAAGAAGGAATCTATAACTGATCAAACGGTTGTGAGGAATTTTTCTCAATCTAGCCTTGTTAATAAAAATGATGAGGATGAGACATCAAAAGATAATGAAAGTGATGTAAGCGATGAAGTGGAAAGTGAACATTTTAATGATCAGGATTCTTCAAATAATATTTCATTTAAGACGACTGATTCTTACGCTTCTCCTCGTGACGATCCTAAATTTCAAAAGCAATATATTACCAACTTAAATATACCTTTTGGTATTCGAACGGAACGGGACAAGCTAATGTTGGGAACCTGTCCGGTATACACTACAAATGACAAAAAACTGAAAGTAAATGGTCATACTTACTATTTAACGCCAGGTTTATTCGAACTGCTATATAAGAAAGTACCGGATTTAGATATTGTAACTGAGGATGACAGATGTAATTATAAAACCTTATTATTAGAAACTAATGCACATAGAAGAGAGTTTAATCCTAATAAACCAATAAAAAGCAACAAAGGCATGAAATATTTATATGTAATAAGACCTCTTTTTAAATTAGCTAAAGAACGTTCAGTAAGTGGTGAAGGACTACCGACGATGAAAAATGTTAAAAACGATGTGTCATATGTATATTGGGATAACCCAAACGAATTAGTAGAAAGGTTAAAATTACTTATAGCTTCTCGTGATGCTGGTAATACAGGATTGGATAATGAAATCATATCTATTATTGAAGAACTACAAGAAGCGGGATTAGTGAACAATGTTAATATATAAAGCAGTTACTTTACTATTATCGTTAGTCGAAGCAGAACTTTTGGCGTAAAAATATATCATAAAATGAACATAGATAAATTTGGTCACCATGTTCATAAACGTTTACGTGTAGCAGGTGTATCTGAAGTCAACGAACTTAAAAGTCAGGCTTTGCTTCGTTCAGAAGACGGAGATTTTGATTTACAATCACTGAGATTAAAAGGCGTTGCTCATCCTTTGTCGGCTGATGATGCAGTAAATAAGGAGTACGTCGATCAGCTCGTTCAGAACATTTATGACAAGAAGTATCTAGATTCTTTAATCAAAGTTATAAATTCTCAAATTCATCAGCTCGCAACTCAGTTGAAATTGAACTTTTATACAAAAAACGAGGTAGATAACATTGTAAAACAATTAAGCAATGGCAAAAGAACAAGTAGTGAACGAGATCCACAGATCAGCTCGTAAAAACTTTAAGCGACGAGCAGTTGTTTTAAAAGGCATTCACGATTTGTGGCAAGCAGATTTGATTGACTTACAAAAATTCCATAAAATAAATAAAGGAAATAAATATATTTTAGTTGTCATTGATGCATTTTCAAAGTACGCGTGGTGTATTCCGACAAAATCGAAAACTAGACAAGAAGTTAAAAATGCATTTCAACAAATTATAAAGTCAGCAATCCAAATTCCTAGAAACTTGCAGACAGACTTTGGAAAAGAATTTTACAATAGTGAATTTGATTGTTATTTAAAATCTTTAGGAATAAATCATTATTCAACTTATTCAATTAAAAAGGCATCAATTGTTGAAAGGTTAATAAAGACGCTTAAAAACAAACTGTACAAATATTTTAGTTTAATTGGAAATTATAAATGGGTTGGAAAACCTTTAGATGATATAGTCAAATCTTATAATGAAACTTTTCATAGTACAACAAAATTTAGACCAAATGATGTTAATTTTGAGAATGAATCGGAAGTAAAGAACAATATTAAGAAACGTCAACAAAATCTATATCATAAATTAAATAAATTCAATGTGGGAGATCGTGTACGTATAAGCAAGTATAAAAGCGCTTTCCATAAAAGTTATACGCCTAATTGGTCAACAGAGCTATTTACTATTAAACAAGTCAGTAACACTCAACCGTTTACGTACCATATAGAAGATCAGCGAGGAAACACTATTCTGGGCACATTTTACGAACAAGAACTTCAAAAAACTAAGTACCCGGACGTTTATCTCATTGAAAAGGTGGTCAAAATAAAAGGGAATAAATTATACGTTAAGTGGTTAGGACTTAATGATAGTGAGAACAGCTGGATTAATAGAAGTGCCATTGTATGAATATATTTATATAGTTACTCGCACAAAAAATGTCATTAACATATAGGATATGAAAGGAAGAGGACTTTTAAACAGTGTAATTAATCACTTGCCTTTTGAATTACACTTACCTGGTTACAATTATTGCGGACCAGGCACTAAATTGCATAAACGGTTATTAAGAGGTGATAAAGGAGTTAATGAATTGGATGACGCGTGCATGAAACACGATATAGCTTATGATAAACATTCTAACCTAACAGATCGACACCGCGCAGATTTAGAACTTTATAAAATGGCTAAACAGAGGTTGAAGTCGAAAAGTGCTGGAAAAGGAGAAAAACTTGCTTCATGGTTAGTTAGCAAAGTGATGAAATCTAAAATGAAAGCTGGTGCAGGCATAAAATCATTTAAAGGTTTGGTTACAAAGATGCGGAAGGAACTGAAAAGAAACAAATCAAAAGATAAAGGCACTACAATCACCCGAGCTCTTGCGCTCGCAAAGAAAGTATTTACTAGAAACAGTAAAATTCATATTCCGCGTTTAATACCGATTCCGAAAACTGGCGGTATATTACCACTGATACCTATTTTTGCGGGACTTTCTGCGTTGGGATCATTGGCTGGAGGAGCTGCTGGGATAGCTAAAGCTGTTGGTGATTACAAAGCTGCAAAGAAAAACTTAACCGAATCACAACGTCACAACAAAATGATGGAATCTATTGCATTAGGTAAAGGATTGCACATTAAACCGTACAGAAATGGAAAGGGATTGTGTTTAGAATACTCAAAAAACTAGTCAACAGGCTTCCCAGACGTGCTCTCACTAATATAGATATTTTAAAACACTCTTCAGATATTCCTCATTTCCGTGGCGTTTATATGAGAGATAATTTGCCAAAGCGTTCGAATAGAGTAGAGTGCGCAATTATTAATTTAGATAGTTCTGAAAACCAAGGGACACACTGGGTAGCCTATGTCAAAGATAATAATTACTGTGAATATTTCGATAGTTACGGCGATCTTCAGCCTCCAATAGAATTAATAAAGTATTTAAAAAATAAAATTATTTCATACAACTATGTCACTTATCAAAAGTTTAATACTGTAAATTGCGGTCATTTATGTTTGAAATATTTAAAGCAATTTTGGAGTAACCGTTTAAATATCTCTGTTCAATAAAAACCATATCATTCACATGATGTCTTTCACTTTGTCCATAACTGGAACCTCTTCTACCCTGATCACAAATCATTCACCAGCTTTTCAACTAAATGGTGAATATGAATGCGGGTTACTATATTTTTCGACTTTTAACTCTATACCTAATATAGACTATAGAAATAATATGTTTTATTATGGCCAAAATGAAGTAGTTGAAATTCCTGAAGGGTCATACGAACTTCAAGACCTCGACGATTACCTGAAAAGACATCTGAAAGGATGTTCATTTTCACTGACATGTAATAATAATACGTTAAAGACGTCTATATTGTGTTCTAAAAATGTGTATTTTAATAAAGAAAATTCGATTGGTAACTTACTAGGTTTCGGTCAAGAAACTATTCAAGCTAATATATTAACAGAGTCTCCTTTTCCTGTGTCCATTCTCTCTACGACTATAGTGCGAGTTGAATGTGACATTGTGAGTGGTTCATTTATTAACGGAAAACCAAGTCATATTATTCACGAGTTTGTGCCTAATGTACCACCAGGCTATCGGATTATAGAAACACCTAAAAACGTTATTTATTTTCCTCTTAATCAAAACAGTTTAAGCTCTTTAAAGTTAAGAATATTGGATATAAACGATAACTTAATCAATTTACGCGGTGAAGAGATCCAGATATATTTGCATCTCAGGAAAAGATGATAGATTTCAATAAAAGATTAGTTTCGCGCAGTACAATTATTAGTACGCATTGTGCTGTCAAGAAAAGAACACCTAAAAATCAGCTTACGAGGCTTTCCAAGGAAAATAAAGAATTTCTTAAAACTATTGGTTTATTAAAATGAGTATTCTAAACTTAACAGAAACTTTCGGCTACGATAACACAATAGAAAGTTTTGAATTCCATTCCTACAAACCTTACGTAACAAGTTTCAATTTTAATGATGAAATCCGTATACCAATAAACCAACAAGATCTATACGTGTTACCTTCTGAGAGTGCCTTATACATAGAGGGAAACATGGTAGTAGTCAACAGAGAAACAAAACTACCGGTGGCCAGTGTTCAGTTTACTAATAACCCTATACTTCATTTGTTTCAAGATATTCGATATGAGCTTAATGGAATCGAAATAGACAAAATTAAAAATGCTGGAGTTACAACTACTATGAAATCTCTCTTATCTCTAAATGAACATGAATCGAGAATGTCAAAGTCATGGGGTTGGGATGTCAACGGTACAAAAGTTACGCATGGGTCGTTTTCTGTATGCATTCCTTTAAACAAGATTCTTGGTTTTGCAGAGGATTACAATAAAATAGTTATAAACTGTAAGCATGAACTTATTCTTTTGAGATCCAATACTAATTTAAATAGCGTTACATTAAATACAAATGAATATATAGATAACATTACGATATCTAAAATAGTATGGCGTATGCCACATATAAAAGTTTCTGATCGGGAAAGGTTAAATTTAATGAAGTGCTTGGAAAAAGATCGTGCTATTCAGATAGCATTTAGAAACTGGGATCTTTATGAGTATCCACTTTTACCGAAAACATCAAAACATTCCTGGGCAATCAAAACTTCATCTCAAATTGAAAAGCCACGATATGTTGTTATCGGATTAAAAACAGATAGAAAAAATATGACTAACAAAGATATGACACACTTTGATCATTGTCATTTAAGAGATGTAAAAGTTTTTTTAAATTCAACCTATTTTCCGTATGAAAGTTCTAATGTTAGTTTCGCAGCTGAAAAATTCGCTATATTATACGATCAGTATGCTAAATTCCAACAGTCGTATTATAACCGCAGTCAAGCGCCGTTGCTAAGTCCGCAAGAATTTAAGGATAAAGCACCTCTGTTTGTTATCGACTGCTCTCGGCAAAACGAAACCTTAAAAACGGGTTCAATAGATGTGAGAGTTGAATTAGAGTGTGAACAGGACATACCCGGTAATACTGCGGCTTACTGTCTTATTTTGAATGATAGCATTGTAGAATACAAACCGTTGACCAATATTACCCGAAGGATATCATGAGCTCAGACTGCTTGTTTGTAGATCTCCAGGGGTTTAAATCATCTACAAATGAATTTATTCTTAAAGAATTTGCGTATAGTACAAATGAATACACGCAAGTATTTTTAATAAAACCTCCGTATGCATTTTTTACTTTATCGGAAAAAGAAAAAAGTAATGTTATATGGATAGAGAAAAACCTCGGTATCTTATGGCGTGAAGGATTCATTGATTATAGAGAGTTTAAAAGAATGATTTATGTTCACTTAGAAAATAAGAAAATATTTGTAAAAGGGTTAGAAAAAATTAAATGGGTTAAAGATTTGTGTGATAATTGTACTGTAATAGACTTGGGTGAAAAAGGTCTTCCTAATTTTCAATCAATGCATCAAAAATATTGTAAAAACAGCGGCACATATAATTGTTTAATTCATAAAAAAACTTGTGCGTTAAAAAATGTATTATGCATTAAAAAATGGTACTTTGAAAATAATTTAGAACTGTATTCTCATATCTGATTTCAAAATAAATGATATTATTGACAAACATATTTTTTATTTCACCTATTCAAAGAGAATTATCAATTACCGAAAAGTTTTTCCACTAAATTGAATTAATATCGCTGTCAGTCGAGATGAAGAAAAACGTGTCGGTAAAAAAAAAACTCTTAAGGTCACTTGCAGCTTTTTCTTAGTCCAGTAATGTTAAAATATATGATAGGTACTATTACTGTTAAATCTAGTTTAAAAGTTATATCGAAATTTAAAAAAGCTGCAATGGGCCATTAATAACTGCAAAATGAAACAACAAGTTATTTTCATTATATTTATTTACTTACTATGTTAATTACAACAAAATTAAACTAAAACTACAAACTAGCACTGTATCCACTCAGTTTTTTTGAAATCTTATGTATCACACTTTCGGCATGATCTATAACTTCATCGTAATTATCGTCCGCCAAATATTGAGCACTCAACATCACTTTGTCTTCATCATCACTGTCTTTGTTCAGGTCAATTATCTGTATTTTTAGTAGTCTCGTACCTTTCCCTGCTTTATTATTTATTATAAATGATGGCAGACGGTCGTGACCACTTCTTTTAAAAACTTTATTGGAAAAGTTTCGTTTTGATCTTTTTTCTTTATTTTTTTTCTGGATTCCGCTTTTAAGTTTCTTCACCAGCTCGCTGTCTTCTTCTTCTTCCACTAGGAATTCCTCCAATGGATCCTGAGCATATTGCGAAAATAGGAAAGTGTCTTGTGTTCCTTCCATATTCTGAAACAAGATAAATCAAAATAAATATTTTAATATTTTGCTTGCTATTTGTAGACAAAAAAAATAAAAATAAAAATGCAAGACGATAACATTTACATAAATAGATCGAGTCTAACTTGAATAAATTGTTAATATATAAATATATCAAATGTTTGCTTACCACACCGGGGCTGAGGATATGAAGCTCGTAACAACTTGTAAAAACTTGTAACTTCGTTCTGAAGATAGACTGATGTTTGGCTGAGTATTATATGAGCCTTTATTTATAACGATTAGAATTCATGAATCGACAAAATTACACCACAATTGACGAACAATTTCAGTCAGTATCGTATAACGCGGTCATAGCTGACTCGACAAGGCGTCAGCAGCTAACCTGCTGATTGAGAAACATGCTAATTTTAATATTTCATTTTAAGTAAGTATTTTTATCGGCTAATTAGAAAGACAATAAATTTTAGAATACCGGTGTTTTTAATTTTCACGCAAACTTTGATTATCATTGAAGAAAATCTATTTTTAACATTTAACTGTCTTTCTTTCTTTAGCTAATAAATTCACTTAATTAAAAAAAGAAATATAAATCATTTTAATGAATAGGTTTGTATTTTACTCATATAAATTAAAGTTCATTCATTTCACAAATAGCTCACTAATTAGTTTGGAGTTAAATAAAAAAATAAAAATAAACATACACCTCTTGTGAAATGGAGAACCAATTATTTATGAGTAATTAGGAAATTAAAAATCCAAACACAAATTGCACTAGGCATATGTACGTTTATTCAAATAGCAGTACTAATAGGTATTTACATAACATATAATCATAAATTGTTTCTTAATACTAACATATTACTTATTTTAACGGTATACATTTCTGGTAAAGTTGTAGATTTACAATTCAATTTATTTAACGAGATTTGAATACATTCGCTTATAATTTATAAAAACTACAATATCGATCTATGACCCCATGCTTTAGTTGAAATTTTGTCTTTTAATGTAAGTCGCTTATCGTCTTTACTGGATAACGCAATTTTGTTAACAGTTTGCGTAAAGATTTCATGTTTAATAGATTTAAATAATATATTTTTTTTCCTAATAACCGTATTCTTGAACAGAACATCCTTATAGTCATCTAATGTTAATTCTCGGACACCAGGCTTTTTTACTCCTTTTGCTTTTTTGAGTAATGAATTTTCGCTTTTGATACAATACAACTTGGAACGTAGCCCTACAAACTCAGTGATAAGCTCGCCCCCTAACTCGTCTTTAAATAATCCCGGAACCTTTTTATTTATCAAGGGTATCTGAAACTCATTTGATTTGTTATAATTACTTGTATCAAAATAATGTATAAACTGATTTTTCAAATCGTCGTAAAAGTCAGTGGTTTTAATATTATAAATGAAACTGTCAGTATCTGTATAACAGAGAGAAACACTTTCATTATAATAAGGTTTTATTACAGAGTAGTGGAATTGATACATGTGACTCTTAGAAAGCTCGAGTATCGCGAATCCTATGTATATCGGTTTATCTAAGACAACTCTCTCCGGTTTCATTTGAACAGCGACTAAATTATCCGAAAATGTCGTGGCGCTGTGAAAATTTGGTCGTGCTATTAATTTACTTGCTGTTACAAACTTCTTTGTAGAGTTTCTCTCATCACTCCACTGATTTACTAACTTAACATCTACACGTCGTTCACTATCCTCGAGAGTCTTGCCAAAAACAGCGTTATTTTTTAATTTAAAAAGATTCTGTTGAAATGGAGTTTTTGCATTTTTTCTTAGTTCTGTATTTAAATCTATATATTTTTTCAAAAAGGGGCTTTGTCGGAAGGTGATTACCCGGTGAATTTTATTAAGAGTCAAACCATTACGCAAGCACGTTTTTAAATGTACATAATGAATGACGTACTCATATTTATCATACAAATTTGGGATTAATTTCGAATTTTTCCCTCCTGGAGGTACAAATTTTTGTGCACAGAAGGGATAATCGTTATGCAAATGATGTAACTCTTTAGGGTAAACTAAGTCGACCTCAAGAATAAATCCAAATTCTGCATCGTCTGAAATTGACATAAAGTCTAATTGCTCTATTTCCTCAGAATCTAGAAAGCGAAAATCAGATATGGGTAATGAATGACTCATACTATATCCGTATAAGTTGTTACAATCAATGTATACAAGAAACGAGTCGGGTTTACTGTCATCATAAGTTTTCATATATTTATTATTAGCAAGAGCATGTCTGGTAGAGCACATGCAAATTCCGCCTCGAATGCCTTTTTGAATAAGACGAATGATTTCTAAATCAGATATCAACTCTAATTTTACGCCAGTTTTCAATAACATCGCGTCAAATGACAAACTCGGCACGGTTAAATAGAATGCAGGATCTAATTCATAATGAATCTTACAAATTTTTCGAAAATTTTCAAATATGTCTGACAAAAGCAAAACGTCAGTTTTAATATAGAGATCTGTATATTCACCCATGTTTCTTATTTGAAATGTCTCCCATACACGTTGAGCGTGCTCATAGTCAGAGTCTGTAATTTGTTCCGCAGAAAGCGAGTTATAAAACGAACTCTTTTCAGGTAGCTCAATTTCTGTAAATTTATCCCAGCCGGTCATATAATCGTAAGGATATACTCCTTTGCGTAGTAATAAATTAAACTCTTCTAATCGAGGATAAAAGTTACTTAAGTGGAAAAACTCTGATCTACATAAACCCTTAGCTAACTCTTCTAAACTAGCACCTAGAAATTTAAATGAATCTACAAACCGTATTTGCACATACTGATCATTAGATAACCTTAAAAATTTTGTAATTGAAATATAGTTTTCTTTATTTTTAGGTATTACTTTTATAGGTCCAGAACATTTACCCAGTTCTTTGATAAATAAATGACAGTCGTATCCAGACAAATTGTGGAAAAATATAGGAATAAGTTTAGGCACTCGAAAACGTAAGTTACAGTATTGATGGGCCGCTCCGCGATAAAACCCTGTTAAATGACAGTGATCTCTAACTTTATCACCAAACAAAGGGGTTTTGCAAATGTGACAATTTTTTGCATTTTTGTACGCTAAAGCATCTTCATCGTCGAAAATCATAGGAACCTCTTTATTTAAGATCTCATGTATTTCATTTACATGTCTGTACAAGTACTCTAAAAACTTGGATACGCAATCGGGTCCGCGATACTGAATAAAACGATTCAGACTTCCGTCATAAGAACAAACTATGTAATACGCAAAAGCTGCAGGCTTATGAATTTGTTTATTTGAGGTGAAGCTAATCGATGGTGCTTGCTCGCAACCCTGGTAAGGTTCAAGAATAGTTTCAAAGTCAGCGTACACTACAAATGGTACGTCTTGTTTACGATCGAAATTTTTAAATTGCAGATATGTACCTTTATCTGGAAGTACAGTAGCAATTCCACTACAAACATGCATATCATATTTGTATTCTGATACAAAAAATATGAGACAGTCTTCGCAAAAATAAAGTTTACCATGATGCTTAGTAATTTGAGAACGTACAAGACGCGACAAGTCACGAATCAAAACATAATGCGAGTTATTACCGCGCTCGATTAAAAGTAAATTGATCCTATGTTTCCTTTTGTACTCGGACCTGTAAAGAGGTCCTACAACAGTTCGATTGTTTTTTAAAGAATACACATTAATACTGATATCAGTATTATCGGATTCAAATGTCTTAATATCAGCAAAGGTGACAGGGAAACTCATATTATCAGTTTTTAAAACAGTCTTAAAATAAGGATACGACGATGTACGCTCACTATGATGTGAGGACGGGTAAATGGCGGCAACAATGCACCAGAGAAAACAATAGTCATCGTTATTGCGAATATTTATGCAAGCCTTTTTATTTTTTATTAATTTAGGCAAATCCACGTAAGATGACGCTTTTAATGGATCAAATTTATTGACATTTATTTCTAAATACAAATTTGATAAAAATGTCCAACCAGAATCGCGGTCTTCAAATTCCTCTACCTTTTTTCTTATAGTTATAAAGAATTTTTGAAAAAGCTTCTCCAAATCATAATTTTGATGCACAGAAAAATTTTTTGTTGCGAAAGACTTAATTTCTTGCCTGTCATCTTTGAATAAAAGAAAATTGCAAAAGTATTCGAAATTAACTTTAAGGCTCACTTGTTTTTGAAGCGCATTTTGTAAAATTCTTAAAAATTTGCATTTCAAAGAGTTCAAAAATACGTCAGGTAAACAAGTTTTAAAATCATCAGTAGCAATTATCCTATATGACGATATGCGACCTTTAAAAGCTGAGGAAATTTGATAAACCTCATCGTTTAGTTCTACAACGGAATTATTTTTATGTTTATTACTTTTTAAGTGACCCACCCACTGTTTTCTTTCTACTCTGATGGAGCACTCTGAGCAAAAAGGCATATTTATGTAAGTTTATTCAGATTACAACACAATAAAAAATAATAAGAGCAAACAGACATTTTACGCAAACGTTAAAATAATACTGAATTACTTGTTGTTAGAGTAAAATTTAACGTCAGCCTCTACAAAAAGTTCTTGAAGTCGTTGAACAAATTTTTGCAACGAGTTCCACTGTGGTGTTTCACTGTTGATTTGAGCCTTAACTGCAAGAAGGGCTTTCTTCCAACGCTGATCGGGCAACTCACCGCGAATGTCTTCGGTGTGAGACACCTTCAGCTCCACGAAGAAGTCTCCCTTCAGAACGCATGCTCGTTTCGTTGCTCCTGTCGGCAGTCGGTTGATTATAGACGAGTCGAGCGCATTTGAAGAAACAGAGGGTTTCGGCGTAATATTAAAATCTTCCGGGAATATACCAAACAAATCATGAGGGTTTTGGTTTCCTTTTATCTTCGATGCGGCAGAACTGTAAAAAACAATTAAATCAGTACAACCACCTTGATGTTAGAAGGTTTACTAGAATTACCTTTTAAAAAGATAATGAATAAGATAGTAAAAACAAATACCTGGTTGATGATGATTTTCGTTTCTTAATGGTTTTTTTCGATTTGAGATTATCTTGGCTTACGCTGTCCTCTGAATCAGATCTAAAACAGGATATATGGATAATTATTAATCGTTTTTGTTTAAAAACATACATTAACAGTGAAAACAAGTCAACGGGAAATATACCTATTTGCTGCACTTCTTTTTTGTTTTCCAAATTTTGAGGTGACGGGGGTCACAGCAACGATGCTTTCAAATTCGGTATCAGACCTATAAATAATAAATAATTGATATAATTAAATCACTGAAACATTTTAAAGTTATTTGGGAAAAAAGTGTACTTACTCACATTTTAACAGTAGCGAGATGAAACAGCAGGAGGTGGTAATGCACTGGGCGGTAAGCTGGCGGACGAGGTGTAGGGCAGCGGTGGCGGTAGCTGGAAGTCTCGGAGCACAAAAAGAACGCAGTTGTGGAAGTTGACAAATAAATAGCGAATTCTTGATGACTTTGTTACATGCGCCAGGGGTGTTACTTGAGTAATTTTGCATAAAGCAGTTAATATCGCTATTATTAATTTAATATTATTGCTATTTCTATTGCACTGGAAGAACCAGTGAGAGAAGATTCCATCTTCACATCCATATTGTGGTAATTAACATTATTTTTATTATAAGTAGTGTAAATTGGTTTTTTTCTTTAAGCTTACATGTTGTGATAGTTTGAATGTTTATTCCAGTAACTGTTAACATTTAACTAGGGTTTCTCACTGGTAAAATAATTATATCAAGTTTAATGAACGAAATGTATTCAAAATGTTCGACACAATTAAAAGTATTGTTACCAATTATAACATTATTTGATACATTTACGATAGTGCCAGCCCTCAAAATGTATATTCTTGCATATTTTTAATGGGGCCACCGGCGTTGTGCAATTTCCTTCACATCGATTGAAAAAAACATGTTGCGTAATTGACCAATGCCTAATTAATAAAATGCAGGAATATTTGTTAAATCAACAAATGAAAAAAAAAATATATATTAATTTAAATTATTTACGCAAATGTACTGGAAACAGAAAAAGTATTTTCCCGAACAAGCGAACTTGACAAATCGATTTCTTAATCCAGAAAACACCTGTAATTGTAAATTTATTGTAATTCCAACATTGAATACAAAAATTAAATATTACCAATATAAAGAATTTAACAATGGTTTCATCATAAGCGCCCTCTATAGGCTAAGTACTGAACTAATATAATAGCTTAATGAATGCATTACACTTTCATATAAGTTGCAAATGGTTTCGATTAATTCCGATAGATTAAGCAAAATATTCGTTATTCTACGCCACCTATGTTCATTTGCGTGCAATCATCACAATAATAGCGAGCGTCCATGGTTGAAATGTGATCGCGGATCTCATACCGCCCGGTCTTCGAGTTCTAATTACAATTACGCAAAACATTGTATGTCGCATGCGATTATATTTTTAGCTAAGCTTAATTTTGCACACAATAAAACTGATTTTACATCAATATGTTAAAGTGAGATATGTTTTTTTAGAAATGTATTAATATATAACGTTCCTATAGATGGCATTACAATAGCATTAAAATTAACTGGAGCACATTTATGCGTTGTTTTCTTGCGTTTTGGTTTTACAAACCAAAAATCAGTTGAACTAACGAATTGTTTATAAAACATCTTATAGTTTCGTAATTTAAATGATGATAAGACTGGTTTTATACAACCGAAAACCAGTTAAAACCTACATCACGCTATTGAAGTTTTTATACTCAGGTTGATATATATAGTAAGAACTTTACCAAATGCATAAGTGTCTTAGTACTCCTTGTGACCTACCGGCTTGGTTGTGCTAAGTCCCAGCTTGTCAATCTCGATGCTCGATTTGATCACCCTTGCACTGAGTATTGCTGAACTATCTCGAATATTTGGGAGGGATTCTGTTACTATGCGGTGGTAGATAACGGATGAACTCGTCCCTGGTGAAGGATGCAAACTCACCATGTACACAAAAGCGGTCATACGACCACCGGGAACTAAGCGTCCTGGGTGACCCGATCTTGTCTGTGGAGCCTGATCACCTTCACGACAAGTTGTACAAACGCGTCTGCGCTCCGGCCAAGTGCGAGGTGTTTAAGCTTTTGCATTTTACGAAATCAACTAATATTCTTAGTTTAACTTGGACTTTAAGAATGTATAATATCTATACCTCCATTTTACGCAAACCCAATTTTGAAATCCACAAATATCGCTCGATATCGAAAAAGGTGGGACAGAATGCATGCATGAATTTCATTCTGCGCAAACCCAAATTTTGAAATCCACAAAATAATATTGGGCATTTGGATCACACGAGTGAGGAGGGCGAAATTTTCGCCCGATCGAACGAGGTGGGCCAGAATGCCCAATATTATACTACTGGTACCTATCCTATTAGGTTAGTCCAACTGTAGTCGGCTTTTTGTTGAAAATATTGTGGTCGCCGACTTCAGTTAGACTAACCTAATAGGATAGGTACCTACTACTAAGTACCTAGTAGTAGAAGTTATTTTTTGCATTTTTGAAGGCGGTTTTTTTGTTTTTTAAAACATTTATTTTATTTTACACTTTTTAGTGATCATAATAAGCTTATGTAGTCCCACTTCTTAGTTGATATATGAAACTTTAAGACATTTCAAGCTCGCCGCAAGCAACGCCGCGGGAAAATCATAGTCATTTTAAAACAATTAAATGTGCTTCGTTGTAGTCGCTCAACTATCTTAATCGAGATATCTTATCGCCACCCTTGAAATCGGTACCGTTGAGGAGTTCCGGTGGCCATCTGTGGTCTTCATCATCAGTTCCGCTTCACCAAGTGACACTTTCTGAATGCAAATGCTTCACTTGTTACTAAAAATACTAAAATCGCTATATGTTTGCATACAATATTTGAGGAGTTCTCTCAATTCCTCACTGATCCCTTCATCAGATTCAGATTTGCTGACAATGGGACCACCTCTGAAGTATACTCTATCAAACCAAAAAAGAATTTTTAAAATCGGTCCACAATTGACGGAGTAATCGGTGAACATACATAAAAAAAAAAATAAAAAAAAAATACATACAGTGGAACGTATAACCTCCTCCTTTTTTGAAGTCGGTTAAAAAGTAGAGTGACTCGGGCGAAAGTCGCCATTTTCGAGCGACAAAATATCTCGTGTGAAATAGGTTGCCTTTCATCCCTTAGTTAACTATCTACTATTTCGCGTTGCCTTGCTCAGTCGCTATGGTAACCTCTTGTGCGATGGGCGTTGACGGAAGGAGGCATCTAGGTATCTATTAGCCGGGCGGGCAAGGGCGTAGCGATCTGGCGGTCGCCTCGCCTCCCCCTTCGTCAGCCACCCAGCAGAAGGGTCGCGTATGAACTTGTTTGACTTAGACTAGCAGTTTGACCTGCAGGCCGCTTTACAGACCAAAACCTATCTACCGTTTCAACGCCATTGATGAATATTATCTGGGTTCCACACCAGTGACAGTTTTTGTCCTGGTTGATAGCGCAAAACGGACCCGAGTGTCTGTGAGGCAAGTTTCACATTGGCTCAGAGGCTCTACTTTGAAATGAGTAATTCGAACTTCGGATCGCCCCGTCACTTTCTTGCAAATAAGTGACGCGTCGAGAGCAAAAGGGATAGCAATAGACGAAGTTCGAATTACGGATTTCAAAGGAGAGCCTCGGTTATTAACTGTCATTGTCGTGTGAGTGACGAATTTTGTATTTGATGGTGTTGAAATGGTTAAGAAATGTATGTAACGTTAATCAGTTTACTGATTGTCTGGGTTTTAATACGATGAACTAACATGACAATGTATACATATATAGGCAACCAGTAAATGGAGCAGGGGGAAACGGAATTTAAAATATAGGTAGTTAATTTCTTTTTAGGAAGAGAAATCCGTTCATTGGTCATCCTGATATTTTCATGTGCCTTTCGACGCACATTGCCAAATCCAAATAAGAGTTCTCAATGCACTTTGGTGTTTTACATAACTTAATAAACAACAAACAACACCAAATGGCATGATGCTAATTAGATATCGTATGCCAAATAACGTTTTGTGCAGATTAGAACAAAAACGGTGAAATTCGGACAAGTTTCAATGAACGATCTTTGTTTTATTATTGTTTCATGATTTAAACCTTTTAACCTATATAAAATTAAGCACACTTTTGAAGTGCTTGCCAGTGAAATGAACTAGGCCTCTGGTGTCTTATATTTCAGACAACGACGGTTAAAAGGTTTATTAATTATGAAAGGTACAATAGTAAAAAAAGCTATTTTAGGGCAGCGACGTGTGGTTCATACATAACGGTTATTTATATTATTCTGAATTCAACCAGATTATGCCTGCGACTTATTGTCATAGAATTTGATAAATAATATTTACTACTTACAAATTAGACAAACATTTACTATCCAAGTTACAAAATGAACTTTTCCACATTTCAAGATAGCGATTAAGTAATAGCGCTTCCGGCCCAGTGTTGGTGCATCAGCCGCGGGCGACGAGGACCTGTCTTTTTATATGTATTGCAACCCTGAAAAACGCATATTTATTTGTAGCTCTTAAAAGTAAAAATAAATATACAAAGAAACAATAAAAAAAAATTACCTCTTAGAATTCCGTGGTGAACTCGTGATATGGCACTTAGGGTTTTAAATATAGATTCGGCCCCGTGCGAATTTGGTACCTATTTTAATTATTTGGCTCAGTTTAGGTAGGTACGTCACTTTTGTGGGTATTTGGCAATATGCGTCAAAAGGGGTCCATAACTCAAATGATTTGGTATAAAACAGAAATAAAATTTGGAATTTAAAAAACCTTTTAACCTTTTTTTATTGTTTGAAATCGCTCACTAATAAAACGAAATAGGTTATTCTGAAACGGTAGTATTTTATAAAAGATAACACAAATTTAATTTAACTTGTAACAATTTGTTTTAGATGCTACGCGGTCTTTGCTTTTTGTGTAATAAACACCACCGCGGAAAAAAGGATGACAAAGCCGATGATAAAGGAAATCGCGTACACAAATAGCGCCGTCATAGTATTTTGACAAATCAAAGCAAAACGCACGCACCTCTATGTCAAAATTTCAGAAGCGTTAAGGATCAGGCAAGGTGTAGGGCATAGTGACCATGAAAGGGTCGGCGACGTTGGTGCTGCGGTCGGCGGTGGCGGGGTCGGGGTCGGCCACGACGGTCTCGGCCGAGCGCGCGTCCCGCTCGCGCCGCCCGCGCTCCTCCGGCTCCTCGTCCGCGAGCGTCACGCGCACGTGCAGCGTGCTGTCGCGCCACGCCTGCCACGACAGCTGGTGCTCCTGGATCTTGAGCAGCATCCAGGTAGTTAAGAGTCCGTTTAAAGCGCCTGGAAAATCAGATTCAAAACGAGAACTAGGCATTAGTTTGCAATACCTAGGGCTCCATTACAAGTTGGTCTTGGTGATATAGAAAAAATTAGTGAGGTGTAGTAATATAGAGACACGTCACTTAATAATACAATAATTCATAGACACGTCTCGGTATCATTCGGAAGTAGGCGTGTGTTCCGAGTTTTCACGATGGGAAAGGATTCACTATGTCTGTATGTACCTATTATCTCGGTCAAAAACATAATTGTCGCTTCTCGTCCTCACCAATGACGCCGATGAGCAGCGAGGAGAAGAGGTTGGCGGCGAGCGCGGCGGGCCCGCCGCGGCGCGCGCCGGCCTGCAGCGCGCGGTCGCAGGCGTGCAGCGCGCGCGCCGTGCCCAGCACGCTGGCCGCGCCCAGCGCCGCGCCGCGCCACGCGTCCGCCAGCAGCGCGCGCCCGCGCCCCGAGCGCGCCCACTCCACCACCGACCGCATCCACGACCACCTGCGGGGACTCGCCTTTTGAACGACACACGAAACTACAGATTTATGTGCGTTTATTTTGTTCCGTGTGCGTGTATTTTGTTCCGTTCTAGATTACAGGATTACAGACTGACAAAATCGCCATCATCGTCATATGACGAAACGAAATGGGTTAGGGCGCATAACGTCCCACTCGCAAAACGTCCCTCCAACAAAATTACGTCCCATTCGCAAAACGTCTTATCTGCAAATGGTCCCTTATGTAAAATACCCCATTCGCAAAACGTCCCTTTCTTAAAAGGTCCCACCCCTTTCGCAAAACGTCCCTATTGCATAACGCCCCTATCGCAAAACGTCCCGTCTGCGAAATGACCCATTCGCAAAATGTCCCGTCTGGAAAAAGCTTGTTTAAGTAGAGTCTTCTAATGGAAAGGAACGTTTTGCGAACGGGTCATTTTGCGAAAGGGACGTTTTGCAAACGGGTCATTTTGCGAAAGGGACATTTTGCGAACGGGACTTTATTTATGTGAAGGGACGTTTTGCGAACGGGACCTTTTGCAGAAGGGTCATTTTGCGTAAGGGACATTTAGGAAAGGGACATTTCGCGAAAGGGACAAAGGGACATTCTGCGAGTGGGACGTTATGCGCCCTAACCACGAAATGATCTAAGCGTGGAACAATTACCTTACGTCAGTCAGTACCTACTGATTGAAGCGGTCAAAAGGTAATATTCAGAGGAAGAGGAGAGGTTGAAGAATAAAGATAGATAGTTGGACTTTGATATAAGCCGTGGTCATCGACGCCGCTAAAGGCTGGCACAGGGATTACCCTAGTTTGGCCAAAAAACGTTTCCCAAACTGATTCATTTCCCAAAAATATCATACGGGCAATCGTTTTTAGGGTTCCGTACCAAAATGGTACAAAAGGAACCCTTATGGTGAGACTTCGTTGTCTGTCTGTCTGTCTGTATGTCACAGCAGGTTTTCTCAGCAACTACAAATGCTATCAACTTGAAATTTGGCATAGTTGTACAACTTGCTTGCCCGCATCTATTTGTTGTAAAAAAAATATGAAATTAATTTTATTAATAATTGAAAAGGGGTCTAGAATGGGGGGTTCAAAAATGAAAGTGGTTCGATTATAGCAAATGGGGTGTCATATGAAAGGTCTTAATCTGTACATTTAAAAACTATTTTTTTTTTAATTTTCTATAATGTACTTTTTGATTTATAGCCAAAAATGTACAAAAAATGACCGTCCCCCCCCTTATCTCCGAAGTTTATTAATCAAAAAATCTGAAAAAAAATCCTGACGTATAGATAATTACTTATATTTTCTGGGAAAAATAAAATAAAGTGTTCATTATTTACAGTTTTTGAGAAATAACAATAAAACTAAGAAAATCTGTATAATATTTAGGCTAGTCAAAATCGACCTTATTGCCTGGAAAATAAAGCTTATAACAAAATGAGTATTTTCTTTTGCGGTTACCAAGCATATTATCTTCAATACGGAACCCTCGGTGCGCGAGTCCGACTCGCACTTGACCGGGTTTTTTTTTCCAAAACTGTATATATTTACAAACAAAACTGTAAGTCGCAACAGGTGGCATTTTACTTGTGGCTGCGGGTGACGACGTAGTGGTGGCGGCACAGCTCGCAGTAGGAGGTGGCGGCCTGCAGCAGCCAGCGCTCGAGGCAGGACCGGTGCACGGCGGCGATGGTGCCGCGGCAGCCGCACGGCCGCTCCAGCCGCTCGGCCGACGAGCCGCCGAAGCAGATGCGGCAAATGTTCTCCGACGCCAAGCTGCCCGCCACGCTCGATACTTCTTTTGGTGCTGATGACTACGAATTGTAAACGTTTTTATGTTAAGCTTTATTCACAGTCAGACATTGCGTGCGATATGTAATTATTAGAAAACGCAAGGATACATCGGGATGCCTTTGTCACCCATAAACTTATGTATCGAACTGCCATTTTATTTATGCTCATACTCTTAAGTATCGATAGTCATAAAAATTGGAAAGTATGACGCTTAATAACTAACGTTAAAACCCTAAGGGTTATTTTGTATAGTATACCATACATTTCTTAAGGTCCAATTTGTTTTGTATTTTTTATTTAAATAAAATTATGTAAATAGGTGAAATCCAATGAGGCTACATTTCTGTTTATTTTTATTTTTTGGGTTCTCATCGTCTACTTTTTTATCCCGGAAACTTTAAAAGTTCTTGATGGAATAACAATAATCGAAATCCCGCACAACACGGGATGACCGTGTTGTGCGGGATTTCGATTATCGTAACTAATTCGGATTGTATTTGGTGTCTTTCTTCAAATAATAAAAATCGTTAAAATACAATTTTAGTTTGGTGATGATTCTGAACCAAGTCTATCAAGGAAAAGAAGTTTAGAAGTAGCAGAAACATCTGAGCAACTGAAACCATCACATGTACTCGTAAGTCCATAAATGGAAATTCACATGATTCAGATGCTTTTATCTGGATCTAAACACTATAATAATTATTATCCTTTTCCGGAGTAGACTGGTCCAAACTCAGAACAACGTCTATTCTCAAAAACACCAATCAATAGTCTAGTTCATAAATCTACCTACATCATCATCATTGGGATCAGATTCTGTATTGAACTCTCCAAAAACAACGTACCTATTTCAAGAAAGAGCTTAGAAAATGTCATCTAAAGTTGTGTGATAAAAACAGACAAGTGAGGAATCATATAAAACAAAATAATAGACTTATTAACATTTTGACTGTCCATGCATTACATGTAATGCACTGGTGACCTAGCTCGGCACGTCCACGTATATATGTAAAACACTACCCAGTCGTGCATTACATGTAATGCATGGACGTACCAAGCCAGGACATTGATGGAAGCGAGGGACAGTTAAAGTGTTAAAGCAAATTCATCATTGAAAGCGATCGTTCAGGACTTAAAAAAGAAACGATTAAGTAAATGATGATTCTCAGTAATGATTTAGAACAATGATGAATGCATTGTGAAAATACTATCAGCTAATATGCGAAAACCTTTTTCCGCATATCCGTCCACACTTAAAAAATTGCGTATACCATGCGTTCTTACTACACTGCAGGTTATCAATATTTGCGAAGAATATTCAACGAGAGCCTTCTCGCATCCTAGCTAAGCTGTTTAGCTACCATGTTTCACCGATAAGGCTGTTAAAAGATTGACTGATAAATCTAAACAATCGTCGGAACCACTGAAATGTACTCTCGTTACTAATGAAATGTCTATACGACAGCAAAGTATATGGACTGGCGCTAAATACGTAGGCCTTGTTGCCCGGAAATTGGTATAGATGATTCAGACCAAAAGGCTAGACAGGCCTTGGTACATCTTGTAGTTTCGCTAGGTACAGCAGGATTGGACGTTGCCTATTTTTTTATTCAAAGCTTAAATGGTACGATGAAGGCAAACAACTACTAAGTATTCTATTTGGAAATAAGTTCTAAATTTAAGAGAAATTGCTTGCTTCTTGAAAGTTTGCCTATTCTGCAGAATGGTTTACAAAACATAAAAGACTCTGCATGCAGTTGCCGCCGTAAGAAATTGACGGTAAACCAGATCTACAGCATTTACTTATTAAGAAGCGCCTCAATGAAGAACAGAAGACATATTACCTTAATCTTTGGACTGTATTGTTCAATAAAGTTTAAATAAATAAACCGAAGTTCTATTTTAAAAGACCTGAGCAAAGTCTCGTGTCGATAGTCTTCGCCCATTAAATTACACACTCCCTTAGTAACAATGCTAAAGGTTTTAAAGTTTAATCAACTTACTTCATTTATACACATTTGCGTGATTAATATTTCACTCAACCATGAATATAACATGAAAAATAATGGAATGAAAATGTTAATCAAACCACATCTGACGTAAATTAACCGGCACAGTACGGAGACGAATACGATACACCCATCGTCGATGCATTTACGGGCTGTTAAACAATAATTGTTAATTAATAATCCGTAAAAACAGTGAATTCAAACTTGTACGGGCTATAAAATACCTGCCGTATACTAGCCGTAAGAATAAGGTTAACAAAAATATTCCGTAGGGAACTGGTCGATTTTAAGGAGTTAAAAGTATTCTATAATGTCTAGTCGCCGGGCTTTATTCCAGCTCCGAAACAAATTTCACACCGATGAGACACAAATAGTCGACGTAACAGAAGGCGGCCAATTTGAAGTGGGACTGGGCTGGTCATGTCTGCCGCACGCCGAGCGAGCTGCGGGGCGAAGTCGCCACAGAGTGGAAGCCCAACAACTCAAGACAGAAACGCAGCAGACCTCTTTTTGAAGGACGATCGAAGGACGATCGAAGTATACATAACACTCGATAATTATGCTCCGTAAGCTGACCTGTTTGGCCAGAAGCAGCGCGCAGACCGAGCCCAGGATGGACCGCGAGCGCGCGGCGCCCGGCGGGGACGGCGCGCCTGACGTCAGCGACTCCGCCACCAGCGCGCGCGCACGTGCCTCGTCCATGTCAACAGACCCTGCCACATGCACACACAGGAGTTGCAGTGTCTCAGCACGCGTTGGTAGATTTTGGCGCCATGTCACTGCGCAAACAACGTGTTAAATATGTCTGTAAAACAGAGCTTGACGTAGATTCTCAAGTGGCCGCCCATTATATTAACCCTTAATAAGGGTATAGAAGCTTTAGGTCCTCATCTCATTAGGACTAGGTAGCAAATGCGACTAGATACATCTCAAGTCCGAGTTGCAAAATGACCACTTCGCTTGCGTTACTAGGTAGGTTAGGTTCGTTAGGTAACTTCAAATGCCCGAAGTGCAAATTGCCCAGGAATAGGAGCCCCGCAATGCGGGGATCCGTCAACATTGCTAACACAGACATAACATGAAAAAACAAAGTGGTCATTTAGCGACTCAGACTTATTGAGATGTAGTCACAAAGCGATATTGCGATCTAGGCACAAAGCGATGTAGTCAGACCGAGATGTAATCACAAAGCAATCTGGTCGTATTAGCTACCTAGTCATATCGAGATGTTGACGGAAAGCTTCTATCCCTCTATATTGACCACATTACAATAAGCTGAAATTGAACTTTACTAACTACATTTTATGATACTATTTAATGTACTTTCCTGAAATTAACATCATCTAATACTAGGTATAACTCTTTAGAGACTTGTGATTACATGACTATTTCATTTTGGTCTAGTATTTTTACTTTAACGCCTGACGTATTAAGGGTTAAACAGCAGTTTTTGGATACAATTTCATTCATTTCATGTTGCCCAATTTTTTTTCCACTTTTTTTTTCTGTTAAACTATACATATGAAAAAAACTCAAAATTTTAATAAATATCTATCAAGATCGCTCCATTGTCAGGAACTGAACAGCGCGTATGTAATGGTTCCTTGACTTTCGTCGTGCCTGCGGTTATGATAGAAGAGTACCCACCTGGAGACGTCATGCCGGCGATGTACCGACACGTGATCTCGGTCTGCTGAGCGGTGCAGCGGAGGTCTCGGGGAGGGTTTGCAGAGTTGAGCTGAAACCGGCGCGGTCATTAACCGGTATACGGTATATGTACATTTAATTTTGTTGGACTATTTAAAGAACGAGAGAGCAGGGAAAACCTAACGTAACTTGGAACTTTTACTAAAGAAATAGGGCTCGAGGCCTCTTAGTGTAAGGCTTGAGTGGACGCTCGAAGCGGGGCGTTCGGCGGGGCGGGCAGCGTCGCGGGCAAGCGTCAACCTCACTTGTGCAGCATCCACTCAGGAACCCAGTATGGGTTTCATTTGTTTAACATGCACGCTGCAATCCCCGCCCCGCTGCCCGCTCGACTCGAGCGTCCACTCAGGCCTTAGCCTTAGAGCGCTTTCACATATAGGCGATTTTGTCGCGCGACTGAAGCGCTGCACAGCGAATCCCTTCACATTACAGCGGCTATAGCGCGGCTGTCGGGACGCCGTCGCTAGCGACGGCCTCGCTTCACAGTCGCGCTTCTGCCGCGCAACCGTCGCACGGCTGTCGCGCTGCAGTTGCGCTACTTAAATATGTATGGATACGAGCCGCGCTACTGCAGCGCGACTTGGAAGCGCTACAGGCTCGCGACAAAAACGTCTATATGTGAAAGCGCTTTTAGGAATTTAAACTATATCAAAAGGGACGCTGCTACTTACGGGCGTGTGTACTGAGGAACAGCTAGACGCGGACATGCTTACAGTTACTCTGCTTTCAGAGTGTCCGCTGCCCCAGAATGTTAACAGGGTCCTACCTTCTCCTACATCGCACTCCTGAAGGAAATAAACCAGTGCAGATTTAAAACGAGCGCCTAAACAAGGCACTTTTAATTGCGAGAAGAAACCAATTGGATATTGCCAGAAGCAAAAAATATTACCCTAATAATATTTGTGTAGCTGCAAGTTCTGTGAAAGTTAAAATTTATGCCTTGGAGCGCCTGCTGTATCCTCGGTTGGTACACTACAGGAGCCAGTAACGCTTGTCTCAAGCTTTGCACTGCATGGCTCGAAAATATCCTCACGTCATTGGCGTCTACTAGACAGTCCAATGTTACAAACCTTCGCATTTTTCATTTTGGACTATTGCACAATTTTTTTTATTGTTTTATGAAATTTTCATAACGCGTGGGCTGTTGGCCCAAAGGGGACAAGACAAATATTAGTTTAACATTGTCACTTTGACTTAAAATTCAAATTTTTAGATAAAACATCATAGGAAACTCCTTGGTGCTCCTTGATTGGTGTAGTTATATACCGCCTCCACACCCCGAACGATTCTCGAGATTTTGAGTTTGAGTAAAAGGTCTTTGGTTCAGAATATTTGATAGCTACTATGTGGCTTTTAGATTTGAACCCTGCGAAAAATCTAAACAGCGGTTTTTTCTTGATTCATGTATTTAAACTAAGCTCTCCAAATAATAAAGAAAAATTAAACACTTTCCATGACCGGAACAAGGTATAAAAATATTAAAAAGCGTTTTTGTGAATAAAATTTAAGGCAAAATAGTTAACAGGATAACTTTAGTTACTGTAAGGAATTAGTAGAACCTATAATCATATTTTTGCAGAATTTAACAAATTCGTCGATGAAAATTAAAATAAAAAATGTTTTGCATTTTTTTTAAATGTACCTACCTACCTACTTCAAGCAAAAATATTAATAGCGATTTTTTACATAAAATTTATAAATATTAATACGCTTACAAACAAAATTAAACAAATTTGAATAAAGCAAATTAATGTTGAAAGTTTTTTTAAATACTGGTTCCCACTCACTTGTCTATACTCAACATATGTAATGAAAAAAAAAATGCCGTTTTTAGTTCGTGTAAGGCAGGCCTAATTTTTGGTTCAATTTCCCCGGACTATGAGGGAGGTACTTTTTTAGAGTCAGACTCTATGTAAACCTTAAAAGTTTTTTTAAGTTTTTTACACGACACTCTTTTGTTGAACGCAACATAAAACAGATAAAATAAAACGTTATCAATTGTCTTTGCTTGCTTACTTACTTATCTGTGCTCGGCCTCTGTCAAAGTGACGTGCGTCCTTCAACGAGTGTTTTTCTGATTTCTCTCCCCACGTGAAGCATATAATCATTGTGAAATAAACTGAAATTTATAGTAAATCGTGAAACCAGCACAGAAATCATGGCGGTCCGCGTACAATTCGAAAACAATAATGAAGTGGGAGTGTTCAGTAAGTTGACAAATTCGTACTGCCTGGTCGCAATTGGCGGTTCGGAGAATTTCTACAGCGTGTTTGAGGCTGAGCTGGCGGAGACGGTGCCAGTGGTGCACGCGAGTATAGCGGGGTGTCGCATCATCGGAAGAATGACGGTTGCTAACAAGAACGGGCTGCTGGTGCCAGCGGCGACCACGGACACAGAATTACAGCACATCCGCAACAGTCTGCCGGATGCCGTCAAAGTTCAGCGCGTGGAGGAGCGGCTCAGCGCTCTTGGCAACGTCATCGCCTGCAACGACTATGTGGCGCTCGTGCACCCCGACCTCGACCGCGACACAGAGGAGATCCTCGCCGACACACTCAACGTCGAAGTGTTCAGACAGTCGGTCGCCGGGAACGTACTCGTCGGCTCGTACACCGCGCTAAGTAATCGCGGCGGATTGTTGCACCCTAAAACACCCATACAAGATCAGGATGAACTCTCATCTCTTTTACAAGTACCATTAGTTGCTGGCACGGTCAACCGAGGTAGTGAGGTAGTTGCTGCCGGGATGGTAGTAAACGACTGGTGCGCATTCTGCGGCATGGACACCACATCAACAGAAATCTCAGTGATTGAAAGTGTTTTCAAACTGAACGATGCTAAGCCGACGGCTATCACTTCCACAATGCGTGCCTCGCTCATTGACAGCATGTCCTAGTGCAACAGGAGTTGTTCCATTGCAGATTGTGATATGTTTATTTGATAAGTCAGCAAATAAAACTAATGACCAGATTGTGCAATTTCTAGCAAGGGAATCTTTGCACCCTTACCTATGTTGATTACATATGTAATAAATTGTAATCTACGTTAAAACTATGTTTCATTTACTCCCTGGGTTAATGTTTCTTAAGTGATTTGTTACTAGCATCTTGCACAAACTTGTTTATAAACAGTAATGATAATGACTCATTCGGTTTCAACTTTGGTCTGCACTTTTACCTTATGGTGAAATAACTATAAGTAGTTATAAATCTTATAAGTTTGATTGCTTTCAGCAATGAATAATCTACACAATACTATGAAGAATTTTGTCCATGCAAATGTTTTTCAAATTAGATAATCCCAGAAATGGCTAAGTTAGTTTAAAAAGTTCAGAGATAATTAAAATAACTTAACTACTCAATGCTGTACTTGCTGTAGTGATATTTCACAATAATAGCTTATTGGATCAGGAACAGTAATAGCTAATAATCAGTGATTGGATCATCAACATCATAATAAAAACAAAAGTTCACAAGACGATGTAAAATAGAGCAGAATAAAATATCAGGGGACAATATCACACCAATTGACCTAGTCTCTTTAAAAGAAGGGTTTCTGACTTCTGTTTTTTTGTCTGTAACTTCATTTCCCTGCCAGTTGCAGACAGATTCTGATTTCTTTCATTATATCAGCCAGAAGACTTCCACTGCGGAACATAATCCTTCCCCATGTGTTATCTTGGGTGAACTTAATTTCATTTTGTATTGACCCTAAATATAAGCCGTACTAGTCCACAAATATAAACTAAAAAAAATACAACATATATCCAAATTTTGGCAATGGATCTGTGTTTAAGATACAAGGGGTCGACAGTTGCCCGATATTAAAATAAAACATGGTGAGTGGCACCAGTTTTATCTGAGTTTTATACTTACAAACAGGTAACTAATACATTCATAATAACCCTTAAGCGCAATTCACACAGAGGGTGGGCTGGGCGCGGGACCGGGCGTATTGCCGTTACATAGTGCGCTCCGTGAGGCCTATCAGAGAATGCGTGTATAACGAGCAATGTAACGGCAATAAGCCCGGTCCCGCGCACGACCCGCACTCTGTGTGAATTGCGCTTTATCTTCTAGAATATAAAAATAAATACTTCTAATCTTTTCCTTTTTTAACACCATCAACTGGTATATCTGGTTGATGTGGGCAACCTTGGGAAAGGCTAATGTCCAACAGTGGACGACTTCGGAGTGAAATCATAGTGATGAGTGGCTGATGATGACGGAAATATCCGCACCACAGGTTCACCGCCGACAACAGATACAACCGTCGCGGTTGACGCATAAAATATCCCTTCATCTGTACCTATTCATAAGGTTGAAATTGCGCTGCCTTCCATCTTGTCAGTATGCCAGAGAGTTGAGGATCAAGGGATGTTAATAAAACACAAGCTACTTACAATGATAAATGTAATTTATAAATGTTGATACACGCCCGCCTGCGGCGGGAGCCCTATCTACAGTTGCCACACGCTTGCTCTGGAAGCCTCACGTCATACCTTCATTTACATTCTAAACCTTATTGAAGACTTTAGAAAACTAATACAGTATGATCATCAAATATCTTCGCCAAAATACCATGCCGGATGCTTTGCATAAAGATTTATTGAAATATTACTCAAGAGAATAAGGGTTTTAAAATTCGAATTACCTTATGAGGTATATCATTCGGCGTTAAAATTTTGCATATAAGTAATATGTCTTCATTCATTGCTTAGCTTATTTTAACCAAGGCACAACATTTTTAACATAATTATAAACTATTACCCGAATCGTAACTAAATAAACATGATTTAACTTCAATTCCACTTCCCTGTGCGGCCACAGCAAAACAATTTATAAAGACTATAAAGTGGAGTTACAATAAATATCAGTCAGTAGGGACTACTGATACTGATACAAGTTTATATGTCTGCCACAAAGATTCAACTTGGAACTACAAGTATGTGCGTTATATAGAGAGTACAAAAATCTACTAGAGTATCCAAATCACTTACTTATTTTTTTCCGTTTCATTTATGCGAGTTGCAATTAAATTAGGGTTGCCATCACTAAACTCCGGATTTGTCCGGGTTAATTCGTGGGCGCCAGAGGCTCTTTAAATTATATATAGCTCAACAGCTTCGTGACGCTGGAAGAGACTATTCAACGTCGTATATGTTGCACTCTTTCCTTCCCCCCTGTTAGCCGTGTGCCAGATAGCAGCCCTAATCTAAAGTATGTCCTACAACCTATCCACTAACAGTCCATTCCCTTCTTATTTATACGGCGACTATCATTCGCCCGCGCTAAGATCTTTTACTACTTGACAGTTACTTGCAAAGGAGTAGGTACAATAGTGTAATACTAACTTTGAACTTTGTTTTTTTACCAAAATTACATTTGATACTATCTGTAGTATCCAATCACTGTCAAGTAGTTATCGGTTATCCCGCGGGTTTATGCAGGATATGGCTTGTATGCGAATTTTCTTCTAATTTATGAAGTTAAGGTTGAAGAATATGATTCTTATGATCATAACAAACATCCAAACATGCTCAGAAATTAAGAAATGTACAATATTAGGTATGTCAAAATGATTTATCATGTGATGCAGCATATCACATAGGGAATCTATTTCTAAGACTTAGCTAAAGCTATCAGAGAATAGTTACCAAAAAATCTACTGGACTCAACAACTTAAAACTTTAAAATTAATATGTCTGCCTAACCTTCAGTAACTCCAAGGACAACTTTGATTTAAATCATTGAAAAATACCCAGACGCTTTCATCTTAGAAAAACGAGAAAACGATAAGAGAATCTGTATCTCTAAACAATAGGTACCTACATAGGTACCCTTAAAAATTACAATTTCATGTAATAACTTCACTGTTACTATTATTTATAAACGTGACCAATTTTAGCCTTAAATCTTTAATAATCTCTAAGAGAAAGGGCTATAACATTATGGACTTGTTGAATCTATCTTTACAGATGAACTAACAATTATACCAGAGCTGATATGGTAATCAGACTAATCAGAAATTTAGAAACATGACTTGTAATTACATACACGGTGGTCACCATTTTCATTTCCGAACTTGACTTGACACACTGCATTGTATCTAGGGTACAAGTAAAACACAACTGATATGGCTTACCGATGTACCTGCGCAGAAAACGAATTTTCGAAGCGCGGGAACCAATCAGCATAATCAACGCGTTGCGCGTCTGTATTCTGTGCTATTATTGGTTACTATTGACGCCATGTTGACGCGCGCCCGCATGTCAGCCGTGAGTGAGATGGAAAAAAAAGATGCAATTTAATTTGCACCTTATAACTATTACGTACAAGTCTGATCATGGGATTTAATCGTGCTTTCGGAAAACATCGGATCGTTGTTCATGTCTGCGCGAACGAAGATTCACGACACGCCATATAAATTGTTTTCTACTGTATGATGATTTGTTCGCTGCTTGCGCTAGGTTAAATAAAAAGCGTGAAAAACTAGTAAAAGTGGTGATTATATCACAACAACATGGCACGAGTTTTCTATCCTAGTCTTACGTCTGCTGACAATTTCACAAAGCCATAAGTGAAATACAAGGGTTGCGGTTTTTTGTGGGTAGATAGCCAACACAATAAATGATTCAGAACAAAATTGAGTGCACACGACACTGTGCTTGTGCCATTTTGAATGTCTGTTGCTATAGTCATAGGTACCTATAATTGTATCTGCTTCCGCAGTCTTGGATACGCAAGACTAAAGCATTATTATTATTACAGCTTTATAAAATTGGCGTCTGACGCATTTGAATTCCTATAGGTATATGTATGTACTTCTGAAATTCGAAAATGCAGTTTCAAAATAAATTACTTAGTCAGTCGTAAGTTATGTTTAAAAAGATGAATGAAGATATGTTTCGATAGTAAATGCATTCGAAAATACAATCGCGTAGAAAACTAGAGGAGACAATCGAGTGGAGAGCTATGTTAGGGAGGTAGTGTTATTCATTATTATTTTTTTATCATGTAAGTATTGAGTAAAATTGTAAACCTGATAAGTAGTCATAAGTTAAAATTATATAAATGCGAAATAAACATAGGGACTATAGATACACACTCCAAATGTGAAAATAAAAGATTTCAAATATCAATCAAGAAATGCTTTTAGCTCTACAAGCAGTCATTTTAAATCAGCCTACATTGGCAATTCTAAGCGAACATATAAATAACAAATAGTACAATAAAATAATTTATCTTACAGTTGTACAACTAACAGTACTAGTCTGTTACAATCTAAACCTTATTCAAGTTTACATAACCCGATCCCTCCGACAGGTGGCATGACTGACGCCATTTGGTAACACTGAAGTCGCCGCACGCATAGTAAAAGCTTTTCCATTTTTACTATGCCACACGCGCTTTATAAATTTATAACCTTAAGGTAAATGTATTGAAAATTTTAACCATCCACTTTTTAATTTTAATAATTTCAAATTGCACTACCCATACTGTGGCAACATTTAGAGTGTTTTGAGTTGTCAAACTGGTGAGGAAGTAACAGAACTTTAGCCATTCTAACTAATAGGCAGTCACTCACATTCAAGAGTCGAAGAGGCGGCGCATTTAGTTTATTTGGTAGATTTTGATGTGTAAAAGTACTGTGCGGCCTTCTTACTGAATAAACATCTTTATTTTAATAAATGTATTTAAATTTTGTCTGACTAGGTAGTTGGCAGAACTTATGTGTCACTTGTTTGTTACTAGATAATCTCCCTCTATCTTGTCTATAACGAGAAAGACTCAGTGGGCGACAAGCGAGAAATACAAGTTGTGCTCGCCATACAGTTCATAATTAGAATACCCTTCGCATATACAGACGGCCGGGCCCCTGAACATTATATAATTGAATCTGTTTGTACAGAATAGTGCTAATGCTCTGGCTACTAAGTATACTGTATACAATTAAATAAAAAACCAATAACCAACCGTATAGATTATGTATTGTACTAAAGCCTAAATGGACATTTTGGATCTTCAGACTTCTTTTTATCATATGCATCAGTGTAACCTTACCGTGTTACTGTGGCCATACTACAGTATATGCTACCATCATTATTTCGACACCGAAATCAATCAAATGTCATGACGTAAAAGATTTAATTACGATAGTGAAGCCACTTATTTTACACGTATAGTTTACTCCGATTAATTGATGTGGTCGTGATATAAGATTAAGCTTTTAAACGCTCCATGGTGACCAAGCACAACTCACCTCCGACTCGTTTATCGCTCGGTAATCTCCCTGTATCTAGATTATAAGAACGACAAGCGACTAAATAGTTGTGTAAGCCATATAGTCCAACTCAGAAATTCAATCCATTTTGCATTGGTACACATGACGTTTGGGGCACACAAAATTATGTTGAGAGGTGATCTGGCGCAGTCACTGTCACTCGGCAACCGCACTTTCACTTCACACTGGTCACTGCTCACTGCTCACTGGTCACTGGGTTCAGAAGTGGTCAGCGACGGCCGAGGGCGCGGGCGTGCGCGAGAGCGGCGCGAGCGCAGGCGGTGCGCGCTCGTAGAACAGCATGTAAGCCGCGCAACGCAGCACTTCCTGCAGGGTTACCTCGTGCACCAGGGTGTCGGAGGTGTACCACCATCTGCAACGATATAATAGTAGATTATTGCCTAGGCCTGGAAAGTAGGGAATTGCCTTACCTGACGAGGTGGGTAGTGGGCCGAGCCTCGGCAAAGCCTGTTAAGATCCGAGTCGGACAATCCCCATTTCCGCCGAGGCATATATGTTTTCTCGAACAATTTTATATGCAATAGAGAACATTTTTGAATGAAATATAGCAGTGGACAGGAATGGATTTTCATACATTTATTTTACTTTTAGTCAGAAGTTAACAGTTTTAATGTCGAGCTACTATATAACCTTGTCGCAGAATGTTATTTAATTTTACTTAATTAGTTTTTCGCGATCGGATGCGCTGTCATTATGGCAGAGTTCTCTGGTCACTGAACAATTTAAGTTATCGATTGAAACCGTAAATCCTTGACATATTGACAGTATACACTGGTAAATTCTCACTTAAAACTATTTCCAAATCATACAAGTAAATAAATGATACGAGATAAGCGTACCTCCTGGCCTCGAACCCGTTCCCCCGGCGGTAGGTGGCGAAGTGTCCGGAGCGCGGGCCGCCCACGTGCACGACGACGGCGGCCAGCCGGAACGACGCGCGCGCCCCGCCCCCGGAGCCCCCGGAGCCCCCCGAGCCCCCCGCGCCCCCCGAGCCCCCCGCGTCCGCGCTGCGCAGCCGCCCGGCGCTCATCATTGCGACGATATCCGTCTGGAAAATGCACCAGGTATTTTAACATTATAAGCATAATTAAGTTAAGCGTCGGTCCGACTGTGACTTTGTAGATCCCCACCGGATGGATCGATTTCCTAATTGACCAGGCGAGTTAAGTTATCAACAAAAAAAAGACTAGTAGGTATATAGATCGCAATTACGTTGGGGCTTAGTATTAAAGTATCCTAAAAAGAAGCGATTTTTATCCAGGCAAGGATAAAAAATCTTAAACACCAAAACGTCCCATTTAAAAAGTAGAAGCTGACATCTCTGCCTTAATTAGGAACTAGGACTCCTTTTACTATATTGTTATCACATTTAAATTTTTCATGAAATCGAACAGAAAAAGAAACCCCGCTTAGCAGGGCTGCTAGTCGACAAAGACTCACGGGAGGCGCTGGCGCGACGGTGTAGGGCGCCATGGCGACGGTCTCGGGGAAAGCCACCAGCTCGCTGCGCTTGCTGAGCGTGCCGCCCGCCCACTCCACGCGCCCGATGTGCAGGCACAGGCAGGACGGCAGCTGCACACAAAACACACCTTAGCAGGCATTGGGAGCAAAAAGCGGCTGCAACTGGGTTCTATCATTCTGTCTCATACGCTATATCTTAATTTCAACCAAATTTAACCAAACCCATTATAGGTAAATGTGTCTTATTGGGTCACGCATGAAATGGCAGGAATTGGGCATCGAAATTATGTAGAGCAACATTCCAGATGTAACATGACGCACAATTCATGAACGTTTCCAGTCTTCAAACAATAAGTAGGAAATAACTTTTAGCAATACAATGATAGATCGGGCTATTTGCCCAGTTGTGTCTAGATCAAAACTACCATCTCATCGAACTGTAAATGCGTGGGAACAGATGAGCAAGTCATTCCGAGCAGCAAACACGACTAGCCTGCGACTGGTTCTTCGCTGGGTAATCCGTCATTCTAAAATGTAGATTCAAAATTAAAAGAGAAAATAGACCCCCGATAAAACACGAAATCGTTCGATTATTGCCGAAACCTGGCGAGACCTAACGAGTCTTTGTGGTCTCTTGGCGAGCGAAGTGTGTGGTAAGTGGCGTACCTTCCCGAAGTTGACGGTGCGGATGTGCTGCGTGTAGATGGGCTCGCCCTCGGGCCGGCACTTGCTGCAGCGGACCCCCTTCACCATCTCGGGCGCCGTGAAGGCTCGCAGCAGCCCTGCGCAGCCACCAGCGTCAGTGGGGGTCAAGTTTGTTTGGGGACTGAGAGGCTGTGAGTGCTATGGTTTTATGATCTAACTTAGGTCTCTTCAAACTCCATAGCGTGTTGCTTGGTTAAATAATAAATTGTTCAGACGACACGTTAGCCTAGTTGCGTTAGCGTACTGCGTACTAAACTAGTTGTCTAGAGTGCGATTCCTGATATAGGCAAATATTTGTGTGATGAGCGCGAATATTTGTTCCGAATCTCGTGTGTTTTCTAATTATTTAAGTCTTTATTTCTTTATTTAAATATGTTCAACGTACGGTAGTACCTATAGTACAAGCCTAGAGCTTAGTTTGGAACTAGGTCAATTTGTGTGAGAGTATCCTTAATATTTATTTATCCCAACCTCAAATTCAGGGACAACTTAGTTCATTCTAACTTTGTTCTAAAATAAAAGCGGGTTCAATGTTACCATTATATGTTTAATTATCTGTAGGTATTTTGAATGAATGAGCACTATTGAATGAGTATTGTATTCAGTTGTGTCGTGTTGTGCTGTCAGGGAGTACACCAACCTGTGAGGCTGTAGGTGCCGGTGGACCCGATGGCCGCGTTAGTCATCGACAGCGAGATGCTGTCGAACTTGTCGTAGCGGATCGGGCTCTGCGAATAACAACTCATTTTAAACTGCTCGACAATATTTACTATCAGCCCAATGGAACCCTGACCCACCATAGAACGGTGTCACAGTGACATTTAAAACAATTTGTTTGACACTTCTTATGACTTGAATCATAACGTCTCTGTGACACAGTTCTATGGTGGGTCAAGGTTCCAATGGTCTGATTGTACTGTATTGAAGACTTAAAACATAACATAATATTACCTTACCTGCCTAGCACAGTTATGAGACCAACCAAAAAAGTGATTTATTCTCTTAATTTTAGTAATGACGGCGAAAAAGTTTCATAAAAACTCATTTCTAAAAGCCACATAAAACTCAAAAAATAAAAATTGTTACATTCACAAACTATAAAAAGTAAAAAAAAACAAATCCAAAAGTTAAGTTCTCGATTTGACAGTACATCAAAATGACAAAATGGCGGCGGAGCTGCGACACGGGTGAATCACGGGCCTTCGCCGAGCCTTAACCTCGACTCCTCCGCGCCTTCATCTCGACGGCCTCGACCGGTCGGCTGCGAGCGCGCTGCCGTGTACTGCCCTGCAATCCCCTCGACTCCGTAGTTCCCCGGGTGTCGGTGTCCGGTACCATCAGTACCCAGTAATCAGTAGTACCTTGGCGCCGCAGACGGTGCACTGCAGGCGCGAGGCCAGCGTGCCCCGGAAGGGCGGCGCGGGCGGCGGGCGCGCGGGCGCGGCGGGCATCCAGCGCCGCCCCACGCTGCTGAGGTGGCAGAACGACCGCGACACGCCCTTCGCCAGCCGCCGCGGCTCCGGCGCCGGCTCTGCACCGTCAATCACTTTATATTCATATGGCCAAACCTAAACAAACTCGGTCCAAGATATCAACTACTAACATCAAGCAGGCTTCATCCGAATATCTATCAACCTTACCCTGACCTGCTGCCTGCAGCCAAGCCGTAGTGTTTGCATTTTTGTGGTCCAGTGAGTGGGGTGAGATGGCTAGTGGAAAAACAGAAGGAAGAAAGAAAGCATAGAAGCGCAATAATCTTATTCTTTGGATGTTATCAATTCTGAAGAAATAGATGGAAGGCTTCTTGCAGTTTCGAAATCTCTATGTCCATGTGATTTGGAGCCCGCTTATCATCAGATCCCTTCGCTGCGATATGAAAAGTGCACATAAGTCCCCCTAGAGTGACCTGGGTCGGGGTCGGCGAGCTCGGGCTCGTCGCCGGCGGCGGAGGCGGGGCGCGCGGCGAGCGCGGAGGGCGCGGGCGGCGTGCTGTCGGCGCGCAGCGGGTGCGCCGGCGGCGACGCGGGCGACGCCAGCGCCGACCACGCGCGCGACCCGCCCAGCCCCAGCGCGTCCGACAGGCAGCCCGGCTGGAACACACACCCTGCCCTTACACCGACTGACATCACCGTACAGCCAAGGAAATTGATTCGTAGACCACTTTGGACTATGTCAAAATGACACTGTCAATGAAATCATAAAAAGTCTCTTACATTTTGATTTATTACTTGACTTTGACATAGTCCAAAGAGGTCTATGAATCAATTTCCTTGATTGTACAACTTGAACATTCGCAACACAACCTTGACCCTTGGCCCATCTGAAAGGCTCGCACGTTTGTTCCTGTCGAGCACCGGCCTATGACGTCACCGTAGTCACGTGACAGAGTAAACGCTCCTAGCTCTTAAGTGGTTTCACGTTTCAAACAACCATATTTTATCTATGGAAGATTTTTTTATGGTCATATTAGAACCCTATTGTTAAGGTAGCAAAATCCATTTTTAAATAACATAATTAAATGTCTTATGGACAGATACATCACAAGGCTCTTGAGGTGGGTAAGTACGTAAGAACTAGGCGTCAAAAGGATTAAATTACATCAAATAAGTCTGTAATCAATGTTTCAAATATGAATTAAGCTAACTGTCACTCAAGACTAAAGTTACCTTCCTGGCCATAGCGATGGTCTCCTCCTCGATACACGAGAGCAGCACATGGAGCAGCTCATGTGCGTCCTGCTGGTCCGCCGGGACCACCCAGCCGGCGGCACGCAGCGACTGCAGCACGCCCAGCGGGCACACCGGGGTGCCGCGCGCCGAGTCGTGGGTGCCGTTAACCACTGTTTCTCAATTAACAAGTTAAAATTAAATGAAAGTAGTCAAAATTATTCCTGGGTTAAATAAAACCACAGAACAGAAAAAACTGTAGAAGTGTCAAGTGGGCGTGTAACGTGTGGCAAGGTTATGCGGAGTTCCGCGCAACCTACCATACTTTTGCCGCGATCGCTTATTTCGATATTTTGATATTTCTAAAATAGGAAATAAATCCAAAAGCATGCCTTATTGTGCTATTTTGGAATGTAAAAACAATAGCCGCACCAATAATATTTTCCATGGTGGCGTGCTGTTTTTATGATAGTTTGAGCAACAACAGGTCTGATACTAAGCGAAGCTCATGCCACTTCCACTGTTTTTTCTATTCCGTGGTTAAAGAACCCCCTCTGCATTTCTAATCAAATTACATGCTGACAAAATACTAGACATTTGAATGTTTACTTCAAGGTCTTTAACGTCCTAGTGCCCAAAAGCTAGTTTTTCAATAGCTGGTAAACCAGTGTTCTTCACAAGAACAAAAATAAACTAGTACTAAATGCCCAACAGAACTCCTGCATGATTCAGGGGCTTAATTTAGAGCAATACATCCTAAACTTTTAAAGGAGTATGAAGGCATTACAAATGTTTTTGCAAGAAGAAAATAATGTTTAGAATCAGAATTAAAAAGTTTGGACAGGAATTAAGTTTGTTCCTAAATAGGGCCACACAGTACTCCCAGCTTCTTATAGCTTTCGGCTGGTTATTGCTGTCACACTTGCACTCGCCCCTGACAATATTTAAAAATTGCCAATAACTGGTGGTACTGAACATTTAAGTACAGTGTGATAGCTCTCTGAAGGTGCTTCGGGTTTATAGTGGTCTCTTACTCACTCTCGTATGGTCTTATTAAGAGCAAGTTAGAGGGAAGTACAAACCTGAATCACCACACACGTCACATCAGACTGTATGGAACAATTGTATTTGGACAGAGCACTATTAAAAGTTATTGTTACATGAGAGGAACAAAGGGCGCTAGCTGCACTAGTAGGTTAATACAAATATCTCAAGAATTGAGTAATGTTATGTAAATTAGTAATTTAAGGTTCTGATTAAATTGCAAACACAGCCATATATGCATATTTCATCATAAAAAACGAAAGTAAAAATTAATGAATAGTATTGAGTAGTATTTGCCAACAGCAATCTGTTGCATGTTCTTCTATTATCACTATTATCAGTCATCTAAATTACCTATGAAAAACGAACCTTCAATAACTGTATACAGCGTAGTGATCATGCTGTTGTGTGCATCGGCCTTGGAGTATCCCTTCAGCCACTCGATGAAGGTCGGACAAGCCGCTAGCGCCTGCAGTAAGGTGTTGAGGAAGCAGGTCCTGCCGAGGTTCTGCAAGCCAGCGATCTGTCCCCGCCGCTTGCGCATCCGCGGAGCACCTCCCGGCCCCCATAGCACGAAGGCTCCGACCACCACTGCAGCCGTGAGCCCTGCCGCAACGAGAATCCTGTCCCCACTATCCATGTTCTTAACTAGGTTTTTGAAGCTAAAATCTCCTATGGTTCACATGCTAATTTATGCATATAGTTCAAGAGAGGTTACATAAACCGATTATTGTGTAACTACACGACTTTTCAGTTTTCGAAAACAATATCGACGAAATCGCCTTTTCAGTATTTTTTTCCTTTCATAATTTTTTTGACGTTTGTGGTGCAATGTTGCCGGAAGTGAAAGTGGAAAGATTTTCCACATTTGTTTGCGTCTTAACTTTTTGCATATAAGAACTATCCTTACGTTGTATGTAATCTTTGCTATGAAACTAATTCTTACAAAATATGCATTATATAAATATCTATGAACTTCATTTTTTATTTATATCTTGTTGATATTTTACAGCAACATTATAAAGTGTCATGTTATGTTCTGAAGATGTTCTGAAGTTTGAACTAGATACAAAATTTCTACGCAAAATTCGAAATTGCAAAATTGTAAATATCATTTATTAATTACTAATAAATGAAATTGTTATATAAAAAGGTATTCATTTTCTGAAATAAAAATGTTTATACTTGAAATTTTAGGTTTAAACTCATATTAATCAATCACTGATACACGCGTAATGTTTCTTTTTGACAGTTAATTATTTCTGAACGTACGTTTAAAAACAAAGTTTATTATCGAATGGAGCGGCAAGATGGATGGAATACCATATATGATGTTCAAGAAAATGCCAGATAGTTGTCTTATTATTTTATTAAATATTTATAATGCACTTTGGATAAGAAATGATATACCGCCTGAATGGAAAACTGATTGCATTATTCCTATATTGAAACCAGACAAACCTAGGTTTAATCCAGACTCGTATCGTCCTATAACATTGACGTCGTGTGCAGGAAAAGTCTTTGAACAGCTACTAAAACAGCGTCTTGAGTATTATGTAGAACATAATGGTCTACTTCCAGTTAATCAGTTTGGTTTTCGTAGAGGTCGTTCAGCTCGTGAAAGTATTTCTTTGTTTCATTTTGATATACATAAAAGCATCAGTAGTAACAACAAACTCATTTCGGTGTTTTTTGATATTACCGGCGCTTTTAATAATGTAAATATTAATATTTTATGTACAGAACTTTTAAATTTAGGGTTTCCAGTTAAAGTTGTGCAGTGGATTCAATTGTTTTTATCTAGTAGAAAAGTTTATGTTAAGCTTAATGGTGGTTTGTTTGGACCTCGTCTGTCATCTGTAGGTGTGTGTCAGGGTGGAATTTTATCGCCTTTGATGTTCATTTTATATATACGTCGTATAAATTTGATATTGGGACCTAGTATAAAAAATTTGCAATATGCTGATGACCTTGTTGTTTATTGGTCAGGTAATAATTCTAATCTTATTATAAATAACATTAATTTAGCATTAATTAAATTGCACAATTACTTTTCATATTTAAATCTTGAAGTTAATCCATCAAAATCGAAAGTTGTAGTCTTTGGTCAAAATTATTCTGCTATGTTGCCATCTTTATTTTATAACAATACCCCTTTGCCAGTTGTCTTACATAACAAGTTCTTGGGTGTTATATTCTGTCACAATTTGTCCTGGAAAAAATACACAGATCATTTAGTAATCAAAGCTAACAAAGCTTTCAATATCCTTAAGTCTTTGTGTGGTACTAATTGGGGGGCCGACCCCAAAATATTACTTATGCTATATAAATCTTTAGTTCGCAGCCATTTTGAATATGGGTTTATGTGTTTCGCTTCTGACTTAAAAATTGTAGATATTTTGGAAAAGATTCAAAACAAGTGTATGCGTATAATTACTGGAGCTTTTAGAACCACTCCAATTGTTTCTCTACAAGTGGAGTGCAATCTTCCTCCAGTTGCAATAAGACTTGCTTATTTAAAAGAAAGATTTGTTTTAAAGCTTCATTCTCAAATCAACAACCTTCTTTTAAATCAGTTTTCTAATAGTAATACTCGTATGTTATGTAACTCAAAATCTTTTTACATTTTACAGGGTTTATCTGAATTTATTGATTATCTAAATCAGTTTAGTATATTTAAAAGCAATAATCACTTACCTTATTTTGATGGGTCTTATGATAGCAAATTCAGTCCTATTAATATTTCAATTGATAATGATCTTTCCAGAAAGGAACAGGTATATGAGAAATTAGCTTCATGGAATGGTTGTAAATTTATTTACACAGATGGATCAAAGAATGAGACTAGTGTATCTTCTGCAATTTATGATCCTGAAATCAAAATGGGTCTTGGTTTTAAAATAGACAGACAGGCTAGTATTTTCACCGCAGAGGCAGTTGCTATCCTTTGTGCGTTAAAGCACATATTGAGGCAAAACAATGGGTCACATAAGTGGGTAATTGTCAGTGATAGTATGAGTGTATTAAAGGCTATCCAAAATAACAAAATCAATTCTAATACTAATTACATAATTTTTTTGATTAAAGATCTTTGGTCCGATCTCTATTTAAAACATCAAACTGTTGTTGATTTCATGTGGACTCCATCTCACATAGGGGTCTCTGGTAATGAAAATGTGGATTTCTTGGCTCGTTCTATTTCAGATTCTCCTCAATCTATTGATGTTAGTTTTAATCTCCCACTCCCATATACTGATGTTATCGCAATATTGAAGCAAAGAATGTACGATAATTGGGGAAAATATTGGGATTATGTTGTGCAAAAAGAAAACAAGGGTTCTTGGTATGCTGCCTTGGATATAAACTTACAATCTGTATCTTGGTTACGTAAAGGAAATATCTATCATAAGAGAAGCTTTTATAACATTATATGTCGGCTAAGGTTCGGTCATTGTCGTCTAAACCATCACTTGTATCGTATGAAAATTGTTAATGATCCTCTTTGTGACCTGTGTCAATCAAATGAGGATCAAACAATAGATCACATACTATTTCATTGCTCGTCCTTTGGCATTCAGCGCCTTGTGCTGGTGGACGAATTAATCCGTATCTACGGAGAATCACATCTGGTCCCGCGATCTGTTCAAGAATTGTTGAAAGATCATTCTACTTATGTGCCACTTTACAACTTCATTAAGTCAACGATAAAAGAAATTTAATTTTTCTCATGCTTGTAAATAGGTGTAAATATTGATTCTTTGTGTTTATATTTTATTTTTATTCGTTTCAGTCAGTATAATTTAAGTTAGGTTAGAAGAAAGTTGTAAACAATACAACTGACAGGTGTCATTTTTAGGATATTTTGCGCACGTTACAGAAGACGTGCGTGGCAAAATAATTATTATTTTCAGAAAATTATACTATTCTATTACTCAGATATGACAAAATGATATGAATACGACGAATATTGTTACTCGGATATGACGAATTCTTCTCGGACTATACATTTACTGGAATGGATTACAACTACAGAAGTTTTATCGGATTTGACGACATTTAATGGGAAAAAATTAACACTGAAGAAGTTTTATCGGATGAGACAACATTGAAAGAATACTTTAGACGTTAAAAATAGCAAAAATATATGAAATGATTTCAACTTATGACGAGGCGATATGGTCTTTGATCTCAGCCTGTCCAAACGGACGAATTATATAAAAAAAAAAAAAAAAAAAAAAAAAAAAAAAAAAAAAGGGAGCGGCAAGATTTTAGATAATTTATTTTGTGTATAAATGTGGAATTTTATTATCTTCATCATTCCTCCCCAGTCGTTTGTTATGTGCCGAGTGCATGATATACTAATTAATTCGAATGTTTGTTTAATGATCCAATTAGGATGTAACAAAAATTGCGGCGCATTTTAGGTTCAGTGTTGTGTTATTGTTTTGGTAATTTGCTCATCATGATACCGTCTAATACTATTTGTGTGTCTCAAGAGGGCCCGGCTAATGCGCTGGCCCTCAATAAAGACGCCTCTCAAGTGGTCATAGCAGGAAGAAATGGTAAGTGGTCAGTTACTAGTAAAATAGCAATTGTACTAGATTTTAAATTTGACGTGACCTGATTTAATACAGAAAACGTGAATTTACATATTATTGTTCCAGTATTTAAAGTATTTGCCATTGGTGAGACGGAGTTTTCGGAGGTGTGCAATTTACGCGTCGGGAAGAATTTAAATCTGAATTTCTCTTCTATTGATGTAGCCTGGAGCGCTATTGAAGGTGACCCATTTTCCAATCTGATGAAAATAAATACCTGTTCATAGAATGTAATATTTTTTTCTACAGAATAATTATAAAGTAAGATCACTTCATTATTGACTTTTGGTCTTCTAGAGAATACCATAGCAACGGCAGCCACAAATGGTGCAGTTGTTGTCTGGAACCTCAGTCGCTCTGGTCGGTCTAAGCAGGAGCATGTGTTCTCTGACCACAAGAGAACTGTTAACAAGGTAGGTTGATTATGAAGTTCTATGAAGTTTTTATTATTGAAATGTTGTTTTTTAATAATTATTGAAACAATCAACCTAACCTAACTTAAGTAATCTACATAATAGACGTCTACTAAACTCTGTAATTCCAGCCTAAACAGATGTTAGGTGAAAAGATTTTAGGCCAAATTAAGACAATCAATTTTATGTCTCAAAGGCTCTATTGACACACACTGTATAAGATGCTTCATAATTAAACGAAATAAGGATATGATAGTATCATTAAAATGAGACCTAGGGAAAGTATGAACCACCTTCACCTTCCCTCATTATCAGGTCAGTTTCCACCTGACGGAACCCTCGCTGCTGATCTCTGGCTCCCAGGATGGCACCATGAAGTGCTTTGATCTGCGGATGAAGGAAGTGGCGCGGACATTCATCAGGTTAGTGCAGCCCGCAAAGGAAATCAGTCATTTATTTAGACTGTAAACATTCTAAGACACCACTAAATCATATTGGGGTAGATAGGGGGAGGCAAACCATTGTACTTGAGAACTAGAGCCTTAAAATATTGACAATCATTCATCAAAACATATTACTTATTTTATGCTGATCTATGGAAGACATCATTCAAATGTTCATTCAAATGTAGAGCATAGATGACTACAGATTCTGAGTTGGCAACATAGAACTGCAAAAAAATTATGGTTGCATAATTTCAATAAATAAATCAAAATATTACATGAAACCTGACAGATGATAGGTGTTTATTTGACAGTAGCATGACAGTCACTTGTCAGTCTATGGCTGTAATATGTTCTATGATAACTTTTTTGTTTCATAATAGGTAACATGTAAGCAAAAAAAACTCAAAAAAACGCAAACAATTATTCATTGATTTTTGGGCATGATGCAAGCCACTTTGTACAATCCACTTAAATCTTTACACTATGAAGTTGTTGTCTTGATGGATTTTCGATTGCAAAGGAATGATTGATCATTTCTTGTTTTATTACACTAAAGATTAAAGTTAAATAATAGTTAAAAAATATTGAAAGAAGTAAGTTATTTCTTCTCTTGATGTTTATCATGTGCGCGTTAGTTATGCACTACTTAAAGTTATTTATGTGATTATTAAATATTGCTTACGTTACGGCCTAAAGAAGGTAGCTAGGAGACTGTACACATCTAACTTACGAAGTATGTCCAAGGATTTCACACCCTTCATACACAGTAGCTTATGTCATTTGTGTTCATTTACCTTTTTCAAACACTAAAAGTTTTCGTGTATTGTGGTTACTGTTAACCATTTCTCGTCCGAGCAGCAACACCGAATCAATCCGCGACGTCCAGTTCAGCCCGCACCAGGCGCACACGTTCGCCGCCGTCTCGGAGAACGGCTCCGTGCAGCTGTGGGACGTGCGGCGCGCCGAGCGCTGCGTGGTGCAGTTCACGGCGCACTCGGGGCCCGTGTTCGCGTGCGACTGGCACCCCAGCGCGCCGGCGCTCGCCACCGCCTCTCGGGACAAGACCATCAAGGTGGGTCACCCCAGGTGTAGGACGAAGCGCGGGTAGCTCACGGCGCACTAGGGCCCGTGTTCGCGTGCGACCGCCAGCCGATGAATTTTACCCAATTTAATCGTTTCTGTTTGTGTATTTCCACATGTAATCAAAACGTAAACAAAAGCTATAATTAACATAACGCCCGCATATTTGTAAACATTATAGGGACTTTTTATGAAAAATGTTATTTCATGTTATTCTACATCTTATTAGCTTTCCAATAGTTGAACTACCATGTTTGTTACTGAGATACAACATTTGCCATCCCTGGTCAAACAAAGGCCTTGCGCACGGTCACGCTCTACGAATTGTTACATTGTACACGTTTTTATGCTTTTCATCTCAATTACTTGACTCAAGAACCTGGAAGAAATCCCTGCAAGTGATATGTTGTCTTTGTACTCAATTGGTCTGTTTAACACTACTTTTTAATAAGAATGAATTAGTGACGACACAAATTAGCATCTAGTATTTAATTTAATATCGTGTGACTGTCTGGTACAGTCGGCCATTTGCATAATCTTTCGATAGATGCGTCTGCTGTAAGTGGGGCACGAGTGACGCGATAAGCGCGAGTCGCTTCATTGTGTGATGTGTTATGAGTGGTTGTAGGTATTGTGCGTTCACTGAACTCAGCGGATGTGTGGAGATGTGGTCTAGTTGTTAATATAGTACAAACAAGTCTAACAAAAAGCATGCTTTGAAAACCCAACTGCTGTTTGAATAATGTCGTCAACATAATGTTAGTTTTCATGCCGCGCAATTTGACGCCAAAAATCCGCCATTTTGATATCCAATAATTTTAATATAGCCTATGACACTAGTGGTTTAGACGAATCAAACCACGTATAATTTATAAAAATCGGTTTAGCCGTTTAGTAGTTACGAGGGAACATAGAGTCGGACATACATACAGGTCAAACACATAACCCTCCTTTTGGGCTTTGCCGCAGTCGGGTAATAACTTGGCCGACGACGTCACCGCTATGTGCGGCGGCATTATCCATTCGTATCTTAACTAACTAATATTGCTAATTATCAGCATAGAGGCATTCCACCTTAGTCCTCGGGGTTGGCAGCGCATTTACAGTCTTAGGATTGCAGTCTTAAGATTGTAGTGATTGATGTGAATGCAAATGTCTGTGGGACTTAGTTTTTATACCGGATTTTTTCATTGTTTCCAAGATTTAATTAGTGACTGTCATGCGCAGGTGTGGGACATCCACGCGAAGCCGACCCTGGAGCACACCATCTACACCATCGCCTCGGTGGGGCACGTCAAGTGGCGCCCGCACCGCAAGTGAGTGCTTCGACACCATCATCATCATTTCACACATAACTACTATATAGATAAAAACATTAAAAACCCTCATCATTCATTCATCATTTACCAACTAGACTCCCAAATTGTAAACTAAGCATCGTGTGCGTAGGGCAGGCCTGGCCTGATGTGGTAACGCAGTAGTTCGTCTTCAAACAAAGGCATACCGCGCGGCTTGCATGTGTGCGTGCTTCGACTGTACGCGCCGCGAGCCACCACAAGCAAACTTAACAAGATACGCCAGGTCGGTTAATTCGGAGCTGCGCCGTCGCCGCGTTTAAATGATCGATGGACGCAACCTGAGCGGCAATAGGTATCAGAAACTCCTAAAGGGCCTAAGACGAATTAATTTTATATTTATACTATGTTAATGTTCTGACGACAAAAAAAATAATTACAGGTACCAGGTGGCGTCCTGCGCATTAGTGCTGGACTGCGCAGTGCACGTGTGGGACGTGCGGCGGCCGCACGTGCCGCTGGCCACGTTCGCGGAGCACCGCGACGTCGCCACGGCCGTGGCCTGGCTGCCGGCGTTCGACGCCTTCCTGTCCACCAGCCGGGTGAGTGGGACCTCCTCGTGCAGGACCTGGTGCTGGACGAGCGGTGCACGGGTTGGACGTGCGGCGGCCGGACTTTCATTTTATTTATTCATTTTTAGGGTTCCGACGGGACCCTATTGTTAAACCGACGCTGTCTGTCGGCGGGCTCTATCTGATGAATCCTAATAAGTAGACAGTTGAAATTTTTACATTGTGGGTATTTTTATTGATAATTCCAAGCAGTGTCGTGAGTGGTGTGCTTGTGTGCAGGACTGCAGCCTGTACCGGCACCGGTTCAGCGAGGCGGCGCACCCGGTGCTGTGGGCCAACCCGCACGGCGTGTGCGTGTCGGCGCGCGGCGAGCTGGCGCACGCGGCGCCCGAGCGCCCGCTGCCCGCGCTGCCTGCTCGCGCCGCGCCCGAGCGCGCGCTGCCCACGCTCGGGTCTGTGGACCTATACATCCGATACACACACACCACAAAACCCGCACGGCGTGTGCTATATATGTACATCCGATACATCAGATACACACAAACACCACAAGCCGACATTCTAGTATTGTTACATGCTTCAAATCATCCTTATATGTATAGAAGAAATAGTAATGGTCCTAAGATGCTTCCTTGGGATACACCTCGATTATTGAAAAATGTTCGTCAAAATGTTTATAACTTCAATTCTTTTTTATTTATGTAGTTCTATCGCATAGAGAAGGCAAACGAGAACACAGGGCATCTGTATGTATTCTCAAGATCACCATCTTAAGACTTAAAATGCGTTGCCAACCCTGAGAACTAAGATGGTATGCCTTTGCCTAAAGGATAAAATGGTGGTAGCGATCCCTATACAAAGTTCTAGCACCACTAAACAATGTAATCGATATACGTAATGACAGTCGCAAGCAGCCGACGGCCGGGTCGCTGACGCCGGCGGCGCAGGCGACGCTGGAGCGCACGTTCCACGTGGGCGCGGCGTCGGTGCTGCGCCGCGCGCGCGCGCCGCCCTCGCCGCTCGTGGCCTGCGCGCGCGCATACCGCGTGCAGGGCGCCGCGCCGCACGAGCTGGCGCTCCACAACGCGCAGGTCGCCCGGGACAACGACCGCCATATGGTGAGCACGAACCATATCTTCAAATATCACACTAATTAATGCGAAGGTTGAGGTTCAATTTTCGATCTTTTTTAACATAAAACTTCCATGACACTCAGACATATTTATTTATTTATTGGTAGGAAATCCAAAACTTACAAATACAACATATGAAACAAGAATAGGAAACAAAAAACCAATTAAATGATTTCACATATATAGGTAGTGAGTGAGTAGCAAATTTTATTTTTATGTAGTAGTGAATATTCGTCGTGCTGCGGCCGCGTCTGCTCATGATTAGGGGCTCCGGACGAGTCCGAAACATGTCGAGCGTTTTTCGACATTATTTATGTGACTAACCCGTTGTTTTCAGCTTATATCTTGCATTAACGCATTCACTATCTACAATTCCAAAATAAATCACTGTTCCCGTAGAATGGCAAGATGACTAATTCTACGCGGACGAAATTGCAGGCGGAAGTTATTGCCGATTTAGTCGTATTTATAATTTAACAAAAATAAATTCTATTGTGTATACTGTATAGAGCGAAGTTAACGTTGATATTTTTCGATTGTCAGCTGAACCTTGGAAAAAGGAAAAAGGTTATGCAGTGGCATTTATCAGGGTGAGCATTAACTGATTAGAAACTTAGCACTTAGCTAGCAACTTTTATGTTGCTTGCAAGTCAGGACAGTCAATGGTTTTGACAGTTTTAAATATTTGTTTGTCATTGGCATTAATGAGTGTAAAACGATGACGTCGATGTCACATGTTGGTATCATTTGAAATCTATGTCCTAAATGTGAGCCTTGGGGTACTCCAAAGTTAATAGGTAGGAACTATTAAGTATTACTTCTCAGTGTGTCACTATTGGCAGCTTTTGTTATTTTGTTTAATTTATTTATTTATTTATTTATTTATTTACACACACTTACAACTATTTTTACAGGACTGTGCCTAAGACAATAGCGTAACTACCTCTAACTTATCTATACTTAATTATACTTATCACGACTATAACAAATACAGTATAAGGCCGACTTTGTGAATTCATTGAGAGAACAAAAGAACAAGTCAGTGTTTTCCGCTACGAGATTGAGGGTGCGCAGCGCGCGCGTCAGCGGCGCCCGCCGGAGCAGGTTCGTGCGCCCGCGCGGCTCAGCCAGCAGCCGCGGCCGCCGCCGCCGCCACACGTACCCGGCCGGCGCACACAAACCCACACAATTCAGCACCTGACTATTGTCTACTCTACCCCTAATTACTTTAAATACATATGTTGCTAAACATAGTTCTCTCCGTACCCGCAGCTCATTGTATCCGACCATACCCAATACGAACAGAGTCGGATACATTAAGGGGTAAAAAGGATAAACACCATATCGCCTCAAATATAAAAACCGCACAAATTTATTTTGGATACGCTCCACCATGAGATTATATTTAATTTCATGTGGAGCCCAAATTACTGCATTACACTCCAGGTTACCGCGGACTATTGCATTGTATAAGGCGATGATCGCCTTCATACTACTGAAACCCTGACATCTACGCAGCACAAATCCTAACATTCTGTACGCTTTCTTACAAATAAGAGTAATGTGGTCTCGAAATTCAAGCTCAGATGTGAATGTTACTCCTAAGTCTTTGATTTTTTTGACTCTATTCATTTTCTCTGCTCTAATTTCGTAATCATGAAGTATGGGTTTGTGCGCTCGAGTAAAACTCATAGTCACGCATTTTGACGTATTAAAATGTAACTTATTAGTCATACTCCATGATACCACTCGATCTATATCTCTTTGCAATCTTACACAGTCGTCGACGCTTTTGATGGGCATGTAAATTTTTAAGTCATCCGCAAACAGTAAGCAACCGGCTTCCTTGAAGACCTGGGGTAAGTCGTTAACCATTATAATAAACTCCGACGGGCCAAGGTTACTTCCCTGACTTACTCCAGAGCTGACAATGTATGACTCTGACCTATGACCTGCATACTCAACATATTGTCGCCTGTTGCTCATGTAACTCGCGAAGAACTTCAACAGATGAGAGGTGAAGCCCACGCCGGCTAGTTTCCTCAGCAGGATGTCGTTATCAACGACATCGAACGCTTTCCGGAAATCAAAATAAGCTGCGTCGACCTGCCCCCCACTGTCCACTTCCGGTACGATCTGAGACACATAACTCACCAGATTGCTTGTTGTACTACGACCTTCTCGGAAACCGTGTTGAGCCTCTGACAACTGACTTCGTATCTGGTTATATATAATATTTTGCAATGCCGATTCAAATGTTTTTGCAGGAGTGGACAGCACCGCAACAGGCCTGTACCCGTCGACACTTTCACTACCTCCTCCTTTGGGAACTGGGACCACCCGGGTTGTTTTCCATATGTCTGGAAAGACTTCATTCTCTATACACCTGTTGTATATATGCACTAGCGGTTCGGCCAGCACAAATCTACAGTCTCAAAATATAAAAGCTGGAATACCATCCGGTCCAGCCGACCGCTTCGGTTTCAGTTTCGCAAGTGCCCTCATCACGTCCGACTGAAGTAATCCGTCCAGACATATTCGTGCCGAGTCACCCTTGTAGTCTGCCTCGTTCATCGCCTCATCCACATTAAGTACTGCTGGATTAGTACTATACACAGACCGAAAATATTCTGCAAACTCTTTGGCCCCGTTCCTCCCATCAAGTACTTCCCCATTTTTTAATAACCTCAGTGCATTCCTACCTTTGGTTTTAGACCTAACATATTTCCAGAACGCTTTCGGATCTTCCGTTAAATGGTTTTGAACGCGCTCCTGATACTGCGCATGGGCTATTTTAATCATTTTTTTCACCCGCGCCCTTGATTCAGCGAACGCTAAGTAATTCTCCTGAGATTGGATTGTTTTGTACTGTTTATGAAGAGTAGCCTTATACCTTATTTGGTTAATTACTTCCTTATTATACCACTCTGGATAACTGTACTTCGACTCAACACGCTTGCGTGTTTTTCTAGGCACACAGTCGCTAACTACGTCATTGATACTTTCATAAAAATATAACAAACACTGCTCTGCCTCATCCAGATTATACAACGGTGACCAGTCAATAGAGGCTAGTGATGCATATAACCGTGGGAAATTCGCTTTCACGAAGTTCCACTCCTGCCTATCCTGCTGCGTGTCAATATAAGTATCACTATGGGGGGCGGGGGCCGCGGCTCTCTGGCCGCCCGCCACCGCGACTAGCACCTCGAGTGGCGGATGATACGCGTCCACCGGCACCAACGCCTCCGACGCGGCTCGCACACTAACCGTCTCCTCTAGCGTTGTCAAAACTAAGTCTAACTGACGATTATTGCAATTTGCTACTCTGTTTCTCTGAATGAATCCACAAAATGACAGAAGGTATTCAAAGTAGTTACTAACATATGAATTACAAGAATATAAATTGAAATCTCCCAATACTAATACACTTTTATACAAAACACACAATTGTTCTATAATTCGAAATAATAACATGTAATCATTATCTTTACTGTTCGGCGGGATGTAAACAACACAACATACGAATAGAAACCGTTCGCGTATATACACACGCGCGCACACTAGCTCGAACACCTTATCGCTTACGCTGACGTCACCCGGTATCCGTACGCTCCGCAACTCGACTCTCGGTGTGGCCACTAAAAATACGCCTCCGTGTTTACGTCCATCCGTCCGATCGCACCGGACGATTGTATAGCCCGGCGGGATTAATTCGGCGTCATTAATGGACTCATTGCATCCTGTTTCAGTTACCGCAAACAAGTCCCCACAAGAGGACGCTAGGGCCGCATAGAACTCTTCTAACTTTGTCCGAAGTCCTCTAACGTTCTGGTAATACATGTCCACCGATTTATTGGGGGGTGTATTTAGGGTCCCTGGGTTTGCGAAACCACACCCACTCACAGAACTCCACGTTAACCGGCCAAACGCTCGGCTCACACAGTTGATCATAACGACTTTCTGGAACACTTATAATAAAAGATGCATAGTCTCGTTCTGTCTTATGCTGTATTTTCTCCACTTTTGCTATATATTCTGTCCCGCATATACCCTTAACATAGTTGCTGCGCTTCTGCAAATTTTTCATTTAGTTGATAATTTTTTTCATAATCTTTATGAATTTATGATGATACACAAGTTCTTTGTAAAAACTCCTGATAAAAAATCCACAGAATGTAAATCTGGTGATCTCGGCGGCCATGCGTTAAATCGAAAACGACCAATCCATCGCTGTGGAAACGTTTTATCCGAGTGCTCCCACACCCAACTGACGAAATGACAAGAACCTTCGTCATGTTAAAAATACATTTGGCGCCGCAGCTACAATTCAATGTCCTCTTAACTGGTAGCCCTGGGGAGGTCCTATTTAAATTTTTCATTCGGTTTGGACCAGTTTTGAGCCGAAACCCTGTAGATATGTACTAGCTGGTGGTCCAGCGGAGCCGCTGTAAGCTGAGGGTGGGTGAGTGTGCGTCGTGTGTAAGCTGTGTCCCCCCCGCAGGTGGCGCACGTGTGGGCCGTGGTGGCGAGCGTGTGCAGCGCCCGCGCGGCCGGCGCGCGCCGCCCCGCGCCCCCGCCGCCCGCGCCGCCGCCCCCCGCGCCGCCGCCGCTGCTGCCGCCCTACAGGCGAGTCTACTCCATCCTTGGAGCCCGAACCTCTTCTTCAACTTTCTGCATGACTTTCCAGACCGTCAGCGAACAGCAATTGTCAGCGCTCCTAGACGTTTTTGCCAAAACTCCGTTCACATGTTTCCCCACAATTGGGAATAGACTGCTGACCTGCTGTTTTACGGTCCGCAGTGCGGTCGAGGAGGAGCCGATGGAGGAGGTGGAGGAGTGGGCGGAGAACCAGTTCCACAACAGCGGCGTGCTCGGGCTGCCCACGCACAGCATCTACGTGCCGCCCGCCAGGCTGGCGCGCCGGGACGACGGTGAGGGGACGGTGTCTTCGTCATCACGCCGCTCGGAGTTATCTCCAAAGGTGTTCCGGGTTGCGGGCACGAGACACCACTTAAGGAACGGCCCAAGATATTTTTGCTGGCTGCTATATCTTCATTAGTAAACTGTCTAACTTTTTTCTAAGAAAGAACAAATTTGTCGAGCAATTCGCGTCCTCTTTTCCCGTAGACATTTATGTTTTTTTTTATCAGGTGTTTATTGAATATTGAGTTGTGTGCAGAGACTGCGGGCTGGGTGTCGGCGGCCACGGCGCACTACGTGGACGTGGAGGCGGCGGACTGGACGCTGCCCGAGGAGGCCTTCCCGCTGCGCAGCGCGCCGCCCGCGCACGCGCCGCACACGCCGCCCGCCGACCCCGAGCCGCCAGGTCCGTCGCATACCACGCCTCTCGAATTTAATGGGCGGACGACAGATGCAAATTACGTCAAAATAATGTCGAACGATATCCGTAATATAGATATGACTACAATTGATTAAAAAAAAAAAAACTGCAAAAAAAGTCATAGAATTTTATTGTTGGAGTAAATAATCATATTTTTTTCTTTATTAGATTTTCAGTACATTCCTTTTATAGATCACTATCTAATTATATAGGGAAAATAACCTCTCCACATCTACAGACGTAAAAAGGGCGTATTCGTGAAGTGATACTTCAGTACTTTCTTAATATACAAAATATGTACTGATTTATAACAAAACTGCATAAATTTTCACACATAAATAGTACTCGAAATTTAATAAAAGTCTTATCCATCTTGTGCCTTCGTCACCATATTGCATCCGTTGTCCGCCCATTATAGAGTCAACTTATATCAAATGGCTAGGCATTCAATCATCTCCATCTCCATTCCACCGCTGCCGCTGAATAACGTGCAATGAAAGATACCTGTCTAACACTGCAGTGCACTACAAGGGCCGGTGGTGACACTGACATCCAGTGTTTAAGCCTTTGTCACATATGATGATGTTGTATGTGTCGCAGGCGGCGCGTCCCCGGGCGGCAGCGCGTCCACGGGCTCCGGCGCGGCGCACGAGCCCGTGCCTTACAGCCAGCAGTCCTCTGTCGCCACGGTAAGTCTTTTGGTTGGAGTTACCCAGTGCTCTACGTAAGCGAACTGTACGCGAACGCGAAGTGACGTTTTCATAGCTCAAAGTGAAGCGCGTCGCGTCACCCAATTCAGTCGTCATAGTGCATCTGCCATGGAAAGACGAGGGCTCTTTGATTGTGAAAGGAAACGATCATATTTTAACCAAAAATTTGAAATCGCTTTAAAGTTCACCCTAAAAATCAAGTTTCGCGTCGCGTCGCGTCGCATCACTTGGGCGAACACTTCTGAGACGCACAGCTGTTTGTTGTTTTATCCAGCTAGAAGAAGGCTCGACGTCGGGCTCGGGCTCGGAGGGCGAGCTGTCGGCGCGCGCGGAGCCCCGCGCCGCCCGCCTGGACGCCGCTCCGCTTCTTGCGTCAGCTTTGAAATTGCACGCCGACCTCGGAGATGTGCAGACCGCCGCCTGCGTGTGCCTCGCGTTGCAGCATCACCGGTGAGTCTCTGCAAGATACACTGGCGAGATAGGGCTCCACGTCAGCCACATAGCCCACATATCGCTTTTTAAGTATCTTAGGTACCCAAAACTATAAGCACATGAACAAATATAATTTAGAATTGTAGAACGGTGGTCTGAATTCTTATGTACAAATTTATTTACCAACTGTAAATATTTTGGCTTGCAGAACGGATTTATTTACGTATATTGACGAATCTTTGCAAGAGCAATGGCTACTCGGCTACATCGAGCTCCTACAGAGGCACAAGCTATGGAACGTCGCCACTGAGGCAAGTCTATCTATGGTCCTTTCAAACAACATGATCCTTTAAACCGGATTTCAGTTAACATGGTCCTCGGAAACGTTTTAAGCATATTGGTCCTTCGAACCGAATCTCGAATAAAATGATCCTTTAAACCATATTTTAGCTAACATGATTCCTTAAACGGGACTTCTGCTTACGTACTCTGGATTCAAAGTAACATGATCCTTCAAACCGGACTTCACGTGTCATGGTCCTTCAAACCGGATTTTAGCGTACATGGTCCTTCAAACCGGAGTTCAGTTTACATGGTCCTTCGAACCGTAGATGATGCGTCATGGTCGTGCGTATGGCAGGTGATCCGCTGCGCGTGGCTGGGCTCGGTGCGCGCGCTGTCGCAGCAGTCGACGACGATCGCGGCGTGCTGCGGGCGCTGCGCGCGCCGCACGCGCCCGCACCAGCCCTGCGACCGCTGCGCCGCGCGCGGCCGCGTCGCCGCCGTGCCCGACCTGTGCTCCGTGTGCCATCAGGTACAGTTGCCCGAGTATACAGTACATTAGTACATTATTGCCTAGGCAAGAAAGTAGGCAATTGCGGGCCGAGTATTGATTTAAGCGGACGACCTTGCGAGTTGCTTATGTAACGAGCACGAAATGTTTTTTTTTTAATTTGAGAACTGTCATTAAACTATGTGTAGTGCGTCTCAATATGTAGATAGTAATGTCAACATTTCCGGTCATTTTTGAGAAAATGATCTTTCCACTTTTGAAACCTGCTAGCCACGTGCACTTCTGAACTTTATTTTAATACTGAGGTATTTGATAACTAATTGATTGTTCAGGTGGTGCGCGGCCTGTACGCGTGGTGCCAGGGCTGCGCGCACGGCGGCCACCTGGCGCACATGCGCAGCTGGATGGAGCGCCACCGGCTCTGCCCCGCCGGCTGCGGGCACCAGTGCCAGCTCGGGTGAGCCGCGGGAACCTCCTCCCAGCTGATGGTTGCAGCCCTGAACGTGCCTTTGACAACCTTACGCGGTACATGGTGTCGCAGGCCTGGGGATCTAGATCAGATGCACAACTCTGACGTAAACGATTTTTGAAAGTTGACTAAATGTATGGAATTGGCGTAATCGCTTGACACAACCGTCCAGTAGCTTACGTCAATCTGCATTTTCGATTACTATAACGTTCGGATGAATCTTGTCTAAGCTCACTGGGCCTATAATCGACATTGGCTAAACGATAACGCAAATAATTTTGCTACTGTTTGGTAGCTTTTATTAACTTGAGAGCATGTGACCTTAATATAAAGCAAATTGGTTTGGCTTGTTACGTAATGGAATTTAGGAACTATACCTACCTACACGGTTACGTGGCACCAACCAAGAATACTTTCCTGGCTCGCTCATTCAATTTGTTGAATAATCCTGGCGCCAAAAAGATTGGTCCTTCGAACCGTATAATAGCTACTAGTCCTATATTTAAATCGTGACCACTGGATTTTCTTGAATTGTTTTTGTATGCTCTTCAAATTATTTAAATTTCGTGACAACAAAAAGTTGGTCCTTCGAACCGGATCACTAGACTTATCATGACAACTGTATTTTGTATTTGTCTCTAAATTTAACTTATGACAAGGTAATGAGACCAATAATTATAGCTGTACATTTAGTTGCAAATCGGACAAATGCTGACGAGGATGACGAAAATTTGACAAATCGTTCCTGTAGAACGCCTGTCAGTGAGTTGTTCTAAGCTTTATTTGTCCATTTTGATCTGGCAATAAACGTCCTGTCGGACTTCAAAAGTCACATACTGCAAACGTTAACGATCTTTGCGGAGGAAATGTATGGGATTGACGTAAGCTACCGTACGGTCGCGTTGAAAACTTGTGTGTCAATCCGATACATTTTAACAGATGAATATACTGGTTGCTCCAGTCAGTCACCGTTCAGCGTTTACAAGATTAAAAACACTTAATTGTTAAAATGATGTGTCCGCATTTTTATTTTTTTACGGCTAGTCAAACCTAGTCTTTGTACGTCAGTTTAATTCATAAAGCATAAAGAATTTGTGATAGTAATTGTTGTTAAATATAGGGATTATGTTGTGGGTGGTAAAGAATTTATCAATCTATGAAGGTTAAGGGCCTTAGCACACAGGCTGTTTGCAAGTGTTGCCAGCTGACGTTACTAGATAGATCACGTTGCGTACGCGCAGTGAAATGTTGCGGGCCGTTGGTTCGATCGAAATGTTGGAAATACACTCGCCTTTGTGGTAAAGCCCATAAGGTTTGCGATTTGAAATTGTTATTCTAAATTTAGGTATGTCCAAAATAACGTGTAGTAACGTCATATCTGTCTCGTTCTATTCTCGACTAACAACAATAGTTTGCTATTTCCGAATCCAATTTTCGTCATAACAGAGAGATAACATTTTCAAATTGTAAACTTAGCAGGTTGGCAAATTGGTAATGTCCTCTTCATATATGTGGAATCTGACTGCTATTTTTACAAGGAATAAAGATACTAGTAATGATTTTATAAACTTCGCTTTTTGTACATTGTTTTAAGAAATAAATACATCATACAAATTGTTTGTAAATGGTTTTATTTAAATTATAATAACGCCAAGAAGCATAGTAACAATATAAATAATATTTACAATAGATCTTCTTAAAATAATCAATAATATAAAATCAAAGGAAATTGTAAACTTATAGAATATATCAAAGTAGAAATATTTGGTCGTATCTAACGATTTGCGTTTTAGCCGAAGGCACGATATAGTATTATAGTCGCGGTATGATAATGATCGTCACTTGGATCTTAACAGCATTAAAATAGAGTTGGAAAGTGAGACACCTTTTATTTTGCGACTATACACACACATACATACATACGTCTCGTCGGGTGTCCTAGACATTATGTATGGTGTCCCCCAGGGAAGCGTTCTGGGACCCCTTCTTTTCCTCATTTATATAAATGATATACCGAAACTCATCGAATTCCCCATGTTTCTATTTGCTGACGTTCAACAAATAAATAATTTGATATGAATCAGAAGAACATCCAATCATTACATCCAAACAGTTTCGAAGGACGTGATTTCTCGTCTTTTTCATGAAGACGGATCTAACGCAGGATTTCAGTATATTTAGAATCTGGTACTTAATAAGCTATCTCAGGAATGAGCGTTTATGGTACTTGTTCATTAGGTCACATTGTCTTCTTCAAAAGGTTACTAAAAAAATGTTTCAAAAAATGAGTAGCGAAATTGGCAACATGATCCATTTTTTCCAAGACACCACTGCCTAATGTAGTGTAGTTGTTGCCACCTGGTACTGTAAGTTCAAATTGTCTAGCTTTAAGCGTTGTCAGCATGGGCCAGACCGGGGCTAGCACAGGACGCAGCACTGCTGGTGGCAGGCGCAGTTCCGCCGCGCCTTGGGCTCGGGCTCCGCCTCCAGACCCTGCTTCTGGCGCGACATCTCCTTGATCAGCATCACGAAAACCTGGAACGCAGTCTATTTGAGGACAAGTAAGAGTCATTTCTGAAGGCATTGAAATGAATTGGATTTATTACAGATGGATACCTTACTAGGATTTGGATTAAGTAGGGCGTTAGACTAGTCGAAGAGTTTAGGCACAATGCTTAGCAAATTGGCAACCGATCGAAAATCACAGTAACCAGAGTTGATTGTTTAAAACCATACGAAAGTAGAGTGTGCATACAATTGGCTGCACGATTAATTAATCCAACAACTGTGTGCTTGACCGTCCTGGTGGGTAAGTCCTTAGGGGGAGCAGTCGCTCAGTTGCGGTCGCTTCCCGCTGCCCCCCGATCCCTGCCACCCCGCGGGACGCCGCACACCAATTAGACTATAGTAATTAATAATTCTATGAAACCTTTATAAGCTTACATTTGTTTCTTCACAATTTGAAAGTGCTGCCCCATCCCAGCACACACACGGACACCGAGCCAGACAAACATTCACCATGTTAGTTGATTCCCACATATAAACGGCGACGATTTTACACACAACTCACCATAAGCTATGCAAATTATATAGTGATTCATTTGACCTTATAAAAAAAACATTTAGAGAACGCCTTTCCTTTATAAAAACTTACTTTCCTCGGCAATATCTTTAAATCCGATAGGGTGATTCTGATCAGTCTTTTCCATGTATCCCAATTGGCTATCCCAATCAATTGTGGATTCTTCCAACAAGAAAAACCATCTATACCATCATCATTTATCGACCAATAAGTAACCAATTGGGATGAATGGACCCGAGTCATTTGGCTCCTTAAAAAAAATGTATATAAAAAAAACGTTCGGTTCTTTTGGTAATATTGTGACCAGCAAGTGCTGAAAACGAGATCAATGCCAAATTCAAAAACCGTTTTTCTAATTTATTTAATACGAACCTTACAAATTGGGCCTATTAACAAAACCTACGAACAATTAAAGTGGTAGGTCAAAAGCTTAAATTAGAATACTACTGAGGAATGCACATACTTACTTATTCCTTTTATTCAATGACCCGAAGTGGATCTTTGGTTCCCGTACGAGTTGGCGTCAGTATCTTGATCGACCTCCTTCTTTTCTGTACGCAGGGCGCGCAGGTCTTTCCCCACTTCATCTTGGGCGGTCCAACCGGTCGACGACCGACAGGCCGTCCCACGTATGCTCTTCACCGCCCTACCATCTGGCATTCTTTCTAGATGTCCGAGCCACCGCAGTTTTGCGGACTCGATTTCTCCAATGATGTTGAGCTCGGAGAACGGATCTTCAAGCTCCTGTTTTTTCTGGTTCCTACAAATCCTAAAGCTGCCCTCTTCCCTCCGCGTCGGTCCCAAGATTTTCCTTTCAGCAACAGGGAGTTTGTTCTCTTCCTTTAGGGATAGTGTCCAAGCTTTACGCCCATACATTAAGATCGGTTTTGTGACGTCTTATAGACAAGAATCTTCGTTTTTAGACGCATTAGCTTGGACACTAATATTTTATGAAGAGCCGCTGCATATCTTAAATCACTCTGAATGCGGAATTAAATTACCTGTTTCATGCTGTTGGTGTCGTTTCACACACAGCCCAGGTACTTGAATGTTTCTACCCCTTCTACTTTTTTTGTAGGAAATTTCATTCATTGTTTTGACAAAGGAATGTACTTATATTGCAATTATATTGTTTTTCAATTAAAGTTGACTTATCTCAGGTGATGGGGCACGTTTGGAAAATACTAAACCGGGAAACCAAAAGCAAATAACACACAAAATACTGCAAATCTGTATATTTCTGCCTGTCTTCCCGTCCATTACATCGTGCGAACAGTATAACAACGGACTTACAGCTAGCTAGGAAACGAGCCACACACACACGCCTCAACACGTACATTGCCTGCTGGCCATCTGTATGTATATCTTGGTAAAGAAGAAAATAAGACCGGGTGAAAATTGGCAACATGATCCAATTTTTATCCAAAAACTACTGCTACTTGTGGTAGCAATGGTTATCTTGAGATCTCTCCACCACGTTTTACCAAGCTATACAAGCCCACCGCACATCAGTGTCAATGGAATATGAACCTAATATAAATAAGTTATGAGAGCTATGATGCAAGATGCTTAAGATTATTTAATTCGCGATTGGCCTACATTTCATTGACATCACAGTGCAGATTGGCCTGATAATTTGTTGTAATTAGGAAAACGAGAATTTGGGTTGGTAAGTTGGTTTCGCATAGGTATTGTCACAATCTAAAAGAATAGGGTATTTTTCTACATTTTATGTACAGCTACTAACAGTTATCAACTTACTGGTACAGTCAAGTGCACAATCAGAGGTGAAGTCAATTATGTACTGTTACGTGATCAAGCTCTTAAAAGTAGTCATGTACAAACTTGCCCTATTTAAAAAACGAATTGGTTAATTAATTGGCTCAGCAGACGAATTCGATAATATCATTAAGTATTGGCAGTAGCATCGACAGGCGCGTCGTCTGGCCCCTATACTTGTGACGTCATCGGGAAAAGGACTCCGCTTCTCAACTTAATACATAAATCTGACCTCTCACCTTTACAATGAATTTCTCGCTACTTTCCCTATTTCTTTCCATTGGCAGTCGATCATTGAAAAGTACATTTGTGGTGCACCCCTAGGGTACCCAAGGACTATTACCTATAAATGTCAAGACCCTAGGTCCTGCGGTTTAGGCTGTGTTATCTGTCAGTCAGTCACTGTAAGTGTTTTTATTTTGACGATGTAACTTAAGATGTGAATTGTTTTTTACGAGTTATAGCCAGGTCCTCTTCCCTCCGACCCTTATTGCTATAAATGCCTCCTGGCAACGAGTGGACAATCTTACAGATAAATAGTAATGGCATTACATTCATACAGAGGCGGATTGACGTACGTATTCCTTGCCAAGCCATAAGCGCTTTTATTTAGCAAGTCATAGAGTTAAGACGGAAGCGCGTTTTGGTTTTCCATAGTCAAGGACAGGGTAGAAAGTTTCAAAATATGTGCACACAACTCTATTGTCATTAGATAAAGAGCGCGTGAGCTATAGCTATATATTTGACAACTTCTTTTGCTACCATATTTTTGTTCTTGACTGTACACTACGGGTTGCAATTAAAACGCATTCAATATTGTATTTTATTACATTTATACAAAGTTCAGAGTAGTTTGGCAGGAAACACGCAGGCAGCCAATCCGGCCATACCAAGAGCGTCACTTCAATTGCAAATAACCTCAAGGAGGCAGCATACATCTAGCAATATTCTAACATTCATTTTGTTATAAAATAACGTGAAATTGACCATCACTTACGGATGTGTATATAACACTGAACAAACTTACAAAGGAAATTGCCAACAGACTTTAGCGCAAGCTAATTTAATTCTGCAATATAGTATGAAAAAAGCGATATTTCAACGATGAAAATAACGCCAATGAAAATACACTTACAAATTGCAAGCGTTTGAAATTACACAAAATAATTTACATTATTAATTATTCGTTGGAACCATTGCACTTGGCTAATCAAAATTAATAAATTACTTCGAATGATGTGTTGCTTATTTTCACTTAGTTCTCTAAGTTAATTTACACCGTATTTGGCAGGGGTCGGAGCCTTATTCATTAGTAGTGGGTCTGGTTCAGGTGGTCACATTACATCGGCGAGTTGCCAGGTACAAAACGATTATTTTTATATCTAGCAACACTGAGGCCTTGAATGTTATTGAAGCCGTACCCTAATCCATTCATTCTTTAAACATCAGACAAATACACGCCTCGGTTTATACAGAAATATTCCATGAGTATACATAATACATATTTTCGTTATGAAACGTAGAATCGACTGTACTTCTGTATAAAAGAGGTACTCTAGAGACATTACACAATACATTTAGCACTTATTACATATGAAATAAATATAAAATTGTTTATATTGTATGAGCGGTCGCTCGAGGGACCTGCAAGGTATTATTAATATGATACTTGCCAAGTTTATTGTCTGGAAACCTTGAACTTATTCAAAATAAATTGTTTTAAGCTGTGTAAATTATTATGTAATAGTGCAGATTATCTATGCAGATTATAATTTAAAGACAGAATGCTGCAAAAAATCGTTATTTCGCCGCAAAGAGAGAGTGACGGCCATTAAGAGCACTTGGACCAATAAAAAATCGTCCCAAGTCAATGAGCTCTTTTTTTTCATCTGTAGGTATGCTAGTATATTTTAAGTTTATGCTGCCAAGCTAAATCAGCATAAGGTGATGGGTTTGTTGGAAATTCAACAGAACTGTCACTTTATTATTATTATTGCTATACGCTATTATTGCTTCGATATCAAAAGTTGACTGTATAAAAATATGTGTAATAATATTAATAATGCATATTCCCACTAGCAAAATAAAGCATATTTTTGCAGCATTCTGCATAATTTTAATTAATTCTAAACACATGTACACGAACTAAACTTTAGTATAAAGCCAGCACCAAAACGGGCGAACTACAAGCCTTTCTTACACCTAGCCGCAACAGCGGCGTCCAATAATACACGTTATTCCGACGGAATACAGTTCAAATCGTCCGCGTTTAAGACCGAATATCATATAGAAACCTTAAGTAAATGGAGGCAGAACCTGTCTATACAAAACTATACGTTGCAAAAGTAAAAATACTACTTTCTGTACATGAAAAGTTTAAAGCTGTTAGTAAAAATTGTAATTCCTCAGTTTGTAACTTTTCATGTAGAAAAATATTACACGATAAGGACCGTAAACATATGTTTACGGTCGTTCCTAGACGACAACGACTGTCAACTTAAAGTTAAACCCTTTTGAGTATCAATGTCTTAAGATCTACAAAAGTTGACAGTCTGGTGGGTTCTAAAACAGAAGTTTTCTCTTTCACTCTTCGCTTGTCACGCGATAGAGAGACAGGGCTAATATGACTTCCTTCGATTTTAGAGCCCCGGTTGCCTAGAGTGGCACTGAGTGTAAACAAATCCAAAACTCAGCGTAAAATGTACAGTCCCGGCACGAACATGAAGCACTGACAATGCTTAACGAAGATATCTTGACAGGAGTCGCCAAAAGTTCCAAGCGTCACCAAAGTGTAAAGGATAATTTTGAAGACATGCTGACCGTCGCTGAGTTGTCTATGATCCAAAGTAACTCTATTGTGCATAAAATTGTAACCAAAACATAGAGCCTGTCTAATTTGAAATAGCGCGGTTCTTCCTCTACAACTTACAACATGAGTTTTTGGAGTTTTTAATAAAAAAGTCACGCCATTTTACATAAGACAATTTCTAGTTTTAGTAGTTGTCATTTGCACAAAAATTGGTCTATCGATGTTTTCCGCGAATTTTAAATTAGGTTTTTGCTTGCCGTCAAAGCTACTTACATTATTAGAACCTTTAAAATTCATCTCTTGCACGTTTAATTATTTATTAAAGAAAAAACGAACAAACTTTCAGTCAGCCTGTCTCCAAACGCTAGCCCCCCGCGACCCCCCCTCCCGCGCCCCCCTACAGTATGGCGCACTTGATTTTCCTGCGCTTCTTCTTGACCTCGTCGCCGGCTGCGCGCGAGTCGTCCGACTTGCGCGACCGGATCTCGCGCATCAGGTCGAAGAACACCTGCGGAGACCACACCGTCACCACAAGAACACAAAGCTGGACTGCTTGGTTATTACGTACTTGAAAAACTAAGCATACGGGCAATTCTGACCGGTAATTTTTTTTTCATAGCACGGTGAATGCAAACCAGAGGCACTACTTTGAAAATCGAACTTCGAAGTTACGTTAGCTCCAACCCTTTCTCTTAATTTAGTCTTGAATGACGAGGGACAGGGATAGAGCTAACGCAGCTTCGAACTTCGATGTTCAAAGTAGGGCCTCTGGTTTAGGTACTATTTGGTGGATAGTGGGCACTAAGGTCCAAATCAGAAACAAATACTCGGCTTTATCAGTTTTATCACACAATTATTTGTTCTTACCGGAAATCAAAATCAGGACCGCTTTGCTTCAAGAACAGTACAAAGAACTTGTTCAATTTTGACCAATGTTGTTAATTTTTAATAATAATATGTATTTATGATGACTTTACAACGATTCTTCAAGATTTAACGTAATAACCAAGGAATCCCAAACAGACGTCAATAAACAAAATAAAAATAAAACATGTCGCTACCCGTGACCCCAAGCGACAAACAAACACACAAACCCCTGAAGCAAATAGTGGTTCACCATATTTATATTATATCTTAGCACAAACGATAGCATATGATAAGATAACTATTATAATTATTAACCACTAGCTTTCCGCCCGCGACTTCGTCTGCGGATAGTCAGAACTTCTGTTAAAAGTAGGTACAGTTATAGTTCACATCACCTTAAAAAGCTTTTAAAAAAAAGTCTAGAGCGTGAATTTTAAGTAAGCGGTCCACATAAACAACTTAAATTTTATGGCTCTAACCTTTAAAACAACAAAATTGACATAATACAATGTAAAATAAATTCACTGCCTCTCTTTCACCATTAAGTTTTTTTATACGATTCTAGATAAATTTGCCATATATTCTATACAAACAATTAACCCACTTAGCAGAAGATTTTCGAAAAACACCGAAACTGAAAATGTTCTGTAGGTATGTAATCGTAGTCTAATAGGTACCCATTTTCATATTTTGCAGGTATGTAACTTTGAATATTACATAATTTCGATACAAACCTTACAGTCAGTAGTCTTAGATCCCAAGTTTTTCCCTTTAGTTATTGTTTATTGATAATGGATTTGCTCTTAACTAACTATAAACACTGAAGATTCAATCAATCAATCAATCAACAAATCAAAAAAACAAACTCCTATTCAAACTTTCACCCTCTTTTCACACTGTTAAGGGATTGTTTTAAAAAATGGTTATTATTTAATTTATATTGGTGTTGATACCGAGTTTCATGTATCTAACTTCAGTCATAATTTTAATTTGTAGGCAGGTAGGTTTTTTTATAGCTAGGTTAGGTTATCTTAATACCCCAAATTTCTCACTTCAAAAATGACCAACTTTCTACCAAACTACTACCCCCATTTAACCACCTTTGGGATAGTTTTTTCTAAATCGCCGAAAATAACTTTTTTTTGTTTATAAAAACAGTAGCGTAAATACACATTTCCACATTTTTTCCTTCAAAAATTATCATAATCCCTTACAAAGTTCTACCGCCAATTTACCCGTAAGTTTTTCGAAAATCGCCGAAAGCAATATTTTTAATTTATAACTACTGTAGCCGTTACAACATTTTCCACGTTTCTCACTTCAAAAATCTACCATACAATTTTCTACCCCCGTTTTACCTCCTCAGAGGTAATTTTTCCTGAATCGAGCATTTCTACCAAGTTTCAAGTTAATCAGAACATAAAAGTATTCGTTCCTATAGAAACTTTGCAACCCCCTTTCATCCCCCAAGGGTTTGAATTTTAGTTATCACGTGACTCATTGTTTTGATTGCAGAAGAAGCATTTCTATCAAGTTTAAAGTAAATTTAAGCATACCAAATTATTTTTTCCTAAACAAACTTTGCAACCCCCTTTTATCCATAGGGGTTGAATTTTAGTAATCGCTGAAATACTTGTCTCATTATTTGCATTGAAGAGCATTTCTACCAAGTTTCAAGTTAATCAGAACATACAAGTATTCGTTCCTATAGAAACTTTGCAACCCCCTTTCATCCCCCAAGGGGTTAAATTTTAGTAATCGCTGAAATACGTATCTCATTATTTGCATTGAAGAGCGTTTCTACCAAGTTTCAAGTAAATTTGTCTATAAAAGTATTTTTTTCCATTCAAACTGCAACCCCCTTTCATTCCTCAGGGGTGTGACTTTTAGTAATCGCTGAAATACGCGTCTCATTATTTGCATTAAAGAGTATTTTTACCAAGTTTCAGTAAATTTGAGCATACCAAATATGTTTTCCTAAACAAACTTGGGTTGCAAAGTTTGTTTAGGAAAAAATATTTGGTATGCTTAAATTTACTTTAAACTTGATAGAAATGGTTGCTCTGTAATGAAAACAATGAGTCACGTGATAACTAAAATTCAAACCCTTGGGGGACGAAAGGGGGTTGCAAAGTGTACTTACGAACGAATACTTTTATGTTCTGATTAACTTGAAATTTGGTAGAAATGCTCGATTCAGGAAAAATTACCTCTGAGGAGGTAAAACGGGGGTAGAAACCCTCTAGGGGTTGAAATACGTGTTTCATTATTTGCATTGGAGAGTATTTCTACTAAGTTTCAAGTAAATTTGATCTTAAAAATATTTTATCTGTAAACACTTTGCAACCTCCTTTCATCCCTCTAGGGGTTGAATTTTAGTAATCGCCGAAATACGTGTCTCATTATTTGCATTTAGGAGTATTCCTACCAAGTTTCAAGTAAATTTGATCAAATATTTTATTTATACACACTTTGCAACCCCCTTTCATCCTTCTAGGGGTTGAATTTTAGTAATCGCTGAAATACGTGTGTCATTATTTACATTGAAGAGCATTTCTAGCGAGTTTCAAGTAAATTTGACCATAAAAGTACATTTTCCCATACAAACTTTGCAACCCCCTTTCATCCCTCTAGGGGTTGAATTTTAGTAATCGCTGAAATACGTGTCTCATTATTTGCATTGAAGAGCATTTCTACCAAGTTTCAAGTAAATAGGACCATAAAAATGTTTTTTCCCATACAAACTTTGCAACCCCCTTTCATACCTTTAGGGGTTGAATTTCGAAAAATCCCTTCTTAAACGACGCCTCCATTACAAAACCAACTACCCGTCAAAATTCCAACTTTTTATCTTTATCGGTTTGGGCTGGGCGTTGATATGTCACCCGGGACATTGCCTTTTATATATATAGATAATGTTACGAAGATAAAACACTTGAACGAGAAACTTTTGCAAAAAAAACAAAAGTTCAGATTCACTTTACATTTTTCGTGTCCAATAAATTATCTTTGTTTAAAATACGTACAGTCAACCAATTTGATTTCTAGGCCACTTTGGACTATGTTACAGTGACGTTGACAACCAAACGTTACAGACTTCTTATGATTTGGTTTACAACGTCACATTGACAAAGTCAATAGTGGCCTAGGAATCAAATTGGTTGACTGTACAAACAGCAAACGAAATTCAAACATTAAATTCATGTTGTCAATAATATGTGAGACTTTGAGCGGAATAGAATAGAAAATTAGACATTATTATCTAATTAATCTATGTTTCGCCCTGCTTTTGCATCGCCAAGAAAATAAATGAAGAAAGAAAAATAATATTTGACGATAAGTAATCTAAATTCTGTTAATGTGGACGAAGTGAGTGAAAGAAAAAAAGTGGAAAGTATAATTTTTTACGTATTCTCAACTAATTTAGCTAAATAACGGTAGATAAGATTGTCATAATAAGCAAATTGTTTAGATAAAACAAAACTGATAATCTAACTAGCCTATCGCAATTTGCCATATCACCTGATAATGCAACCAATATAGGTAATAGGATAAATAAGAGTTCAATGAACTGATGTATGAATAAATTAAACGTAAAACAGCTCGTTATTTTAATGATTTCCATACAAAGTAAGCCGATAGAAGCATTGGCTAAGCACGTGATGTGATTGCACATCATGGTAGGGCGTATATGGATGCGTTCGAAACATGTTCTACCGTCCACCGCAAAAAACCCGTTCTCAAAATATTCCTTTCAAATCAAACACTGATTCATGATGATAAATTAGTTTGATCACAACTTTGGCTATTTGTATTGGTATAAATATTAATGTCAACGTTGTCCTATGTCTTAAAAGATTTATTTTCTTGATTTTTACTTTAGAGTGGAAAATAATGTTTTATTTTGGCAAAGGCTCGAGTTGTTACCAGCGCCTCCATTCTGCTGGGTTAAACCATAATTGTCTTTGACATGTTAACGTATTGTTTTTAATGCGACCGCCATTACTGTCAACTTGTCAAGTAAATAAGGGTTATCGTAACCTTGACAATACCATAAAATGTCAAAGACAATATGGTTTTACCTAGTTAAATACAGCACCAGGTGTGTATGTACAGTCAAAGACTTTAATTTGGTACCCGCCTCAGGTTTAAAGTCAATCTGACATTGTACAACAATAAGGTTGAGTTTCCTATAAGTTACAAATGACTTGGCATTTCTAATGACATTGACGACTTCAAGCATATTTTGTTTAAAATGGGTCACAAATTAACGTTCGTGGCCGTACATGTTCATGTGATGGAGATCTTGTAGATATGCCGTGTGTGTACCTTGTCGACGTTGTCCCTGGTCTTGGCGGAGGTCTCGACGTAGGGCACCTTCCACTCCTGCGCGCGGTCGCGGCACGCGTCCAGCGGCACGCGCCGCTTCTCGTTCAGGTCCGACTTGTTGCCCACCAGCAGGAACGGGATGTTATCAGAGTTTTTTACGCGGAGGATCTGCTCCCTGGAGACGAGAGATCAACCTTTATAATTATCTAAAGAGTATCACATACAATTTCTCGCAATTTCCTTCTCGGAATAAATCAAAAGCATTGGTTTCCAATTTTTGATTCGCCAAACAGCAGTATTCGCATTGTTAGATTCCGATAGGGTTCACTAATGTTTCACCGAAATACGTTTGACAGAATGAGTCGTTTGGCAACTGCTTCATTTCCCAACCCGCTTATATTTCTATAACTATAAATATTTCAGTTTTTTTATAAAAACTAACCTAACCTAACCTATAGGGTCTATACAATGGTACAAAAATAAATCCTGAAATATTTGCAGTTACAGAAATATAAGCGGGTTGGGAAATGAAATAGTTGCCAAACGACTCATTCAGCCAAACTTATTTCGGTCAAATGAACGGACCCCGATGTGGGGATATAATAAGACCGGTCCGGAAAGGCTTCCGATGCATTTGTATTCTTGGGAGTCCATTTATAAAAGTAGTCTCCCAGTCTTGAGTTTGCAAATGTCTATGGTTTTTAGATCCCATGCTATAAAGGGTGGCTCATTTAGATAGGTCAGTAGGTATGGGAAAGTCTGAAACTATAAGACATACGAAGAACTGCTCTTAGAAACCATGTCATCGATTTTAATAACAAGAAAAACTGCATTCAAACATTTGGACTCAAGGAAACGGCGACATCAAACTCTACGCAGAGCAACAATTGCAACTAAATAATTAAAGCTAACGACCGTTACATTTGTGACATTCAATACACATTTAAAACTGTTCCAAGTTCGCAATCCGAACGCGGTGTCCATTATATCGGCCGCGCAAGTACGGGTCAAGCCACATTGCGGTTCGCCGCAAGTCGGAACGCAATACCGGTGAAGACACCGTACCGTACTGGGGTATCTAGAGCGGCAGATATAGAGGGCAAATTAACAAAGCTACACGAATTCATTTATTTTAAAGTGGGTAAAAAATTGCAGTTTTATCGTGAAATGTATTTTGGTACCCATTTTTCGTAAACCCTGGTGAGACTTACTTGTCTTATATCAAAATTAAACTGTTTTGGCTAAAACAGCTCTTTTATTGTAAATAAACTACACTGAAAAAACATTTTGGACATCACTTGGCCAATGTATTGTCCGTGATTGCTTTGTTTTATTTAAAATAAATGTTTCATACAAAAAAGTTGAATTTTGATGTTAGAAAGTTGTTTACTACTTAGACAAGTAATGCATGCTAGTCTGTCAGGTTCAATTACTGAAATTGTCTTTGTCACCAATCCGCGTCGCCTTAATTTAAGATTGATTGTCACTGTTGTGTTTTGGTGTGTAGGGTACCGCAGCTTGGGCAAGGAGAACGTCTGTCGTGTTGGCAATTGGAACCGCATTTGCAATCACGACATTGTAAAATATCTAGGCCCTTCTTTCTATATAAAAAAGCTATATACCAGTATGTATATCTTAAACTCGGTGGTGTAGAACACGCAGAGGAAGCCGTCGCTGGAACAGAAGTAGCTATACCGAATAGCGACCGTCTACTCTCCTGATCCTCACCTGAACTCCTGCGTGGCGTCGAAGCTCTCGGGCTCGGTGATGGAGAACACGCAGAGGAAGCCCTCGCCGGAGCGGAAGTAGTTGTCCCGGATGGCGGCGTAGTCCTCCTGGCCCGCCGTATCCAGGATGTCGATCTGCACTTCCTCGCCGTCCAACACCACCTGTAACCACCATTAGTCTATTTAGAACGTCATCAAGCAGTACACATTGTACAGTCAACCAATTTGATTCCTAGGCCACTATGGACTTTGTTAATGTGACGTTGTAAACCAAATCATAAGAAGTCTGTAACGTTTGGTTGTCAACGTCACTTTAACATAGTCAAAAGTGGCCTAGAAATCAAATTGGTTGACTGTACATCTAGAAGAATATGACCTCAAGTTGAAATGTTAGAAGGTTGTAGACCGACAAGTTGAAGTGCGATCGTCCCGTAGGGGGATAGACGTTGGCGGGAGGAGGCATCTAGGCGTGTTGGCGGGGGCGGGGTGTGTGGCGGGGAAGGGAAGCGCGGCAACTGCGCGCCACGTACCGCCTTCAACGTGTCACTCCGTGGGAACTTGCTAATTATGATGAAATAGGACAACTAGGTGTTGCTGGGCCATAATTGTTAAAAAAAAAAAATCAGATTTATTTATACGTTTAAAATAAGCAGGGATACGGGTAATACCAGTGTGGAATTAGAATCTATCTTTAATCAGAGAAATGACTCAAATTGTGATAATTTTTAATTGTTTAATAATAATAATAATAATAATAAAAATATTTTATTGGAATCAAAAGAGCACCTCCACCAACTTAATTAACTTAAACATAAGAAACCTAACATAACATAACATAAGCATTGGTGGTGCTGCACCCTGACGCCAAAAGGGGTCCACTCAGCATGTGTTGCGGCACAGGTGCTGCAACGCTGATTTTCAGTGGATCCCGAGTTTGCGTGCGACGATAAACAACATCTTAAGAAAATGTAATAATTTGCTGCCCTGTCGAGTGCGCTCGCATTGTTTTAAAAGCTGATTGTGTAAGTGTAGTGTATGGAAATAAATAGGCAAACAAAATAATGTATTTAAATATATAAATATATAAATAAACATATGACTTAATAATACAATAATAATTTAACTTTCCTCTGCGTATCTGTCTAAAACCAGATTTAAATACTACTGCCAACAAGTCTGACACTGCACGAACTGTCTATGGTTGGGATTTCTGAATATCGAGTAGGTATTTTTTTAATTTGTACTTAAATGATCCAATAGAACAGGAATTTCTAATTGGCGGTGGTAAGTTGTTCCAACATTTCGTGGCAGCATACCGAAAACTACCACGAAACGCAGCCGAGCAGTGTCTAGGGCAAACAAGACGAGTCGCGGTTCGCACCTCGCGCTTGGAAGAGAGAAGCTTCTCATAGAGGTAGACTGGCGGCGAGCGGTGACCACACCACAGAGCAGCGTGGCAACATGTAAAGAACGCCTTGCGTTCATCTTCATCAGATTGCTGCTGTTTAGGTACGGTGAGACGCGAGTCCTAGGAGGAATCGGAAAACAAAACCGTGCGCAAGCGTTCTGTACACGTTGGATAAGTGCCTTAGTACGAGCTAGAAGGCAACCGCCAATAACTGTATCGACATAATTGAGCTTCGAAAGAATCAAAGTGTCACATAATTTAAATGAATATGTTTTATATTAGTATTTACTTTTCAAAAAAAATACATGATCTTCAATAAATTAACAAATGGGAAAGTTGAGAACATTAATGTGAGAAATAACGTTCTTAATTGGTTATCCGTTATCGACGGATTTCGAGCAGGGGCAGGGGCCTTATTCTACCTTGTCTCACATGTATTGTTTTTAACCATATAACTGTCAATTAAATAAAAGCTATCATATCATCACGTTTATAATACGATGACATGTCAAAATCACTTAGGTACCCATAGCCTGAGAAGAATTGAGTCCCTGTTAATAAAAATGATTTTAAATTATGTGTAAGTAAATAAACATTTACAACTTTTTTTGTTTGCAAGTAAATGTTTTTGTAAATATATTTACATTTAAAACCACATCGCCGTATAGTTTCTATGGGCAATGTGGAAAAATATTAAATCCGTCATGGTAACTGGAATTCATTGCCTCGAAACATCGTATTAGGTTGCAGAAGCCTATTTGCCGAGGCGTAAACTATTGACATTCTTCTTCAATGCTATCCGCGTTTAGATCTATCTGAAAACAATGGGTCACATTTCATCCGTAAACACCTTGACACAAGAATAAAGACGGTTAGGTATTTTTATTATTGCTATTATGAATACGTTCCTAAAACAAACATTAATAAGACAACAATCTTGGTTAGGTGATTATTTACGTCACTTAATGTATCAACATTCGACATTCATTCAGAGGCATAAAGTTTAGCATGGCTGAGAGAAGACCCTTTTGGCCGTAATTAAAAATAAATGTGTTTAGATTAAGACATTTTTATGCTAGTAAACTGTTTTTTTTTTGCCAGATTTTTTTTTCATTCTTTCTTAGTAATAAATAACAGTTTCAGTTAGGTAATTGTCATCCCTATTGTTAGAACACTCGTATTTATTTTATTTCCAGTGAAATAGGTTTTTCACAACCGATATTATTGTTATAACTGCAAAAGTGTATTTGCTTGTTACGTTTTCATAAATTATGGTCATAGTCTAACCCGGAAACGGACGTAGACTGTGTCAAACTGACAAAGATGTAAACAAAACCAAACGAACCATTTTGCCATTATTACTCGATATTGACGTAGGTACTTTTAAAGATCATGTGAGGTCTTTGCAATGATTTATACACTTGTTCATTACTTTCATATTAGTTTAAGATAATTAAATATAAATTATTTATACGTTATTTTAAATTAAAATCTTTGCCAATTTCAATTGACACAGACTATACTTTTAATGCTAAAATATCAAAAAGTCCCCTAATGGAATAGCGACCAACAACTTCTTTGCGGGGAAAAGTTTAGTTTCATATAAGTATCAAATATTAAGACCTTATATCTAAAAACGTTTTTATCTAGGTAACGTAATTTAAAAAATTGGATTTGTTTTTATTTTACCTTGACGATTCGAGCCTAAGACTTGCACAATCACCCGTCTTTCAGTGCCTACAACTAAGACGCTTGCCACAATTCAGCAATAGACATATTTTCTAACAGCCTAATCGGTGTCCCAACCTATCAGTCAATCAAATATCGTGTTGCGCAAGAGTCGCACGACAGTCGTGTCTGAAGCGGCTTGCGCCAGAGGCTGCTATCGGCGTCAGATAAAAACTGCTGAACGTGACCGATTGGATTTGCGGTTTACCTAACATTTAATAGGTTCTATTATAGGCTGCTTGTAGTATAAAGTACATTTGATACGGAAAATATTTTTCTTTCATTCATTTTCGCATGAATGGCGAATGCAAGAATTAACATTTTTATTTTGTAAATGTCAAACTTTAACAAGTCAGAGTCTAGCAGGGCTTCTATTCTGCACTGTACTAAGCCATATAGCTTAGATATTGTAATCATATTGGTGACGTTATTACACTTATGACACTTCTTATTTACTTTTCAGAGTTATTATAACGTCGACAATATAATGACGATATAGAAGCAAGGTGGGCTTCTCAAGAAGAGACCTTTTTTGAGAAGAAGGGCAGCAATATACCTAATCAATTTTATTTTCAAGTTGATTTACGTATAATGAGTAATGAGTTAAAGATGAAGATCTAAAATGAATTCTTTTTTAAGCATGTCTTATATTTCAAGTACTGCTACTTTCTTGGCACGTTATAAAAAAGTAATAAAAAAATGCGGGACAAATTGATGTTCTTTAGCATCTCTGCCGGTCAGTCACAAGGCCATACGGACAAATCAATATCGATTTTACACCTGCACCGAACATTTACGTCTATTTCTTACATGTACTTTTACGGGTTATACATGACCTTTTACATCTACTAAATATTTAGTTTAGTTCTCATGTCCATGTCCTCCATTATCTTAAGGGTGGTTGGCATCGAGAGCTCTAGCGCGTTGTCATACTCTAGTGCGGTTGCCATTCGTCATTTTCATATTCATTCATATTATCATCAAGGTATCTTTTGTTTGTTAGAGTTCCCTACCAAAATGGTAAAAAAGGAACCCTTATGGTGAGACTTCGGTGTCTGTCTGTGTGTATGTCACAGCAGTTCTTTTAAGGCGATATGATGCTGTAGTGGCACTGCTTCAAGTTGAGCACATACCTTCTTCCGGTAGCTGTCAGCCTTGGTGGGCTCGTAGTCCTCGACGAACTCGTCGTACATGAACTGCAGCGTGAGCGCCGACTTGCCCACGCCGCCGGCGCCCACCATGATCACCTTGTGCAGCGTCGGCGCCGCCGCCGGCTTCTTCGACATCGCTGCGGGCGCGCGACGGACACGGGATACCTGCGCACACACAAACATTACAACTCAAATATCACAAACATCACCGATTCCTCCGGTGTTGCGGGAGTCCATGAGCGGCGGTGATCACTTTCCATCAGCACGGGTAGCACAAGTTGTATTTTCTCACCGGTCGCTCAGTTCGTCTCTATCGTTACAGACTAGAAAGAAAGGGAGATCCGAGCGACAAACATGTCGCGGACAACATGTGCTAGCCGTGCTGATGACCGACTGGCTTGTCTGCCTCCTCTTCCATGGTTTTAGTGGTGGGGGTAGCCTTGTGTAGGGTTTATCCAGATCGCTACTACCATCTTACCGACTGCCGTCGATACGCAGTATGGCAGCTGGAGAGAAACTAGCATAGAGGCATTCCAACTTAGTGCTCAGTGGTTGGCAACGCACAGTAATATTGGAATTCAAATTGCTTGCTTAACAAATGGCGTGACAACAGAGTCAGAATACTCTTTCAGGACAAAGACGTGACGGAGTCGCAATACTATGGTGTTTCATTTATTAAGACAGTGACTACCCCAATTGTTTGCACTTTCTTTCTGCAGTTTCCACTTAACGTGATTCCTAAAACTTTCGATTCCTCAGGTGTTACCTACCGGTTTTCATGGGCAAAATCTGGACAAGTAAAATCTAAATTGGCACTTTCATATGCACCAAAACAACCAGCCTCTAGAGACTGATACTCTGCATTAATAGAAATATTAGAGATTACAAAGAGAATAGGGATGTCAGTTGAACATTGACCCTATATCCACATAAGGATTATAGAGCAGGAACGGAGGTATTTATCTTGCTTGTTTAAATCCCTTATACGTTTGATTTATCACGACCATTCAATCAACATTCAATAATTTTAATTCTGTTGGTCAGTTGTGTCGGTGCTTTAGAATGTGTTTTTTTTTGTTTTGATGCAGTGAGAAAGGAAACAAGATCTGTTAGAGTACTGTTATACTATTAAGCACCATTAAGCACCTAGAAATAGAGCTCTATTGACGCTATCAGATTGATTCTTCAAAAACAGCGGATAGAAATTCTGTGACTTAGAAACAATGATTTTAGAAAATCGTATGGTCGGTAATTGAGCAGAAAGTGAAAAAACTGAAAAAGTTTAACATCCGGCAGAACAACGATGTGTAACAGGAGTATCCAAATGGATATAACCACTGAGCTATGCCGACCAAACTATTAAAACAACAAAGAAAGATGAACGCTTACTCACAATCGTCTAACAATAGGACAACTCAAATATACCAGAAAGATAAAATGATCTAAATAATGCCGGAGCCAGATGCTGCGAAATGGTCAGCTTCGTACGTTACTTTGAAGACAGCGTATCCTTATGGCATACTAAATGATGTAGCGTGGTTATTGTTATTCACCTAACATTGTTATAAAAGTTGTTGGTTTTTAGAATAAAATAAATACTTACAGGGGCACCTGGGGTTAAGTAGACTCTAAGGCCCGTGAACGATTGGACAATCCATAAGCAATCTCGAAGTTGCAAATGCTATGTGCTACCGTCTATCTCATTGTCAGCCTCCACACTGCAACTCAACAGCTGGAACTGCTGTTTCGCGGCAGGGTTATCCAATTAAATGTATAAGCGATACTAAACTGTGTAGGACTGTCCGCTGTCATTATCAGGAGTTTCATTATCAGTAGGCAGACCATTGAACCAGTGGCTAGCTAGGGGGGGGGGGCGGCAGGGGCGGCCCGCCCCGGGTGTCACCTCGCTTAGGGGTGACACCTGACCCAACCGTGGACATCACTAGTGAGTGCCATCTATAACAATTTTTCTACTCGCGTACTATAAACCGCTAATATTGATATCGTTAATGGTGTCAGAATACCACCTATAGCGTAATCGAAGAGTAAAAACAATTCTATAATTAGCGTTGCCATGGTAATAACAGTTCTATAATTTATTATAGCATTGTTATTACCATGGTAACGGTCATACCGGATATCAGTCTTGGCGTTTAGTTAACACTTGACATCCTAATAATTTGTATAATAAACCGTTAAAAAATGTTAACACCAATTAAAATTATCTATATTAAAAATAAAATTATTTTTGAGACTAAATATGTGTTTAGAATTACATTTTTATCAAGTTACTAAAAATAGATGAGTAATATCCATCGATTTGTTATTTGGTTACCATGGTTACGTTCAATATGGATATCAACAAAATGGCGTTTTGTTTGGCATTCCAACTTTTATGATAAATTGTCAGAACTGTTTTAGTACCTAACTATTAAAGATTGCATGAAATTTTATAATTATTTAGGAATAAAATTTACAAACTATTAACGCCAATCGAAATAATGAAAATGACTTTGCTAACAAATTACTTGTTAGCAGAAAAATCGAGTGAAGACGAGAGAAAAGTTAGCGATTGTTTATTTTTGTCATTATCATTCTAAGCTTGTAGAAAAAGTTATGTATGTAACGGTACATAATTAGCTCTTAAGGTACTCGTGCCTATAATTAGAGCGCTCGCAAGCTCGCGCTCTAACCTCGGCCCTCGTATCTTAAGAAGCTTCATTATGTACCAGTTACATAAATAACTATTATAAAACTGTTGCATAACCGCCAACATTAAAATAATGTAATTGAGTTTTGGGGTGACACCTACAATATCCGCACCGGGTGCCACTCATGCTAGCCACGCCACTGCATTGAACACTTCCAAACAAAATCACTTCTGAGTGAAGCCATCACGCGATCGGTAGACCTAGCGAGAACTAACCTACTAGGATATAATATTCCTGTGTGCGTCTTCGTCTATAACTAGCATGGAGGAAAATAATCGGACTGTGAGATAATTGGACATAATCATGTATTTTTGCTAGTTCCGCAAAGGTCGGACGTGGGCTGAATGGAGACCACATTTGGCGACGGCGGCCGTAATTGGTTCTGTGGTATGTGGTGTCATTGTCTACAGTTTATATCACCAATAGCGACCAGTACTACGACGTACTAACGTAACTTGACCACTAGATTCACGAGCACATTGTGTTGACACGATTGCTATGTTGTTTCACTAACAACGTAAAACTGACAAAATTCTCCATGCGGCTATTGTCATATACATAAACTGCGTGGGAGTGCCTATTATCATTAGACGGACAAATGTCACAACACTTGTATATTACAATAGTGTTTTTGAGTGGATTTGTCACGCGACGAGTGACCGTTCGTGGGTAGAAAGAGGACCACATTTGGTGAAGGCGACCGGATAATTCAGAGAGAGCCGACGAGTCGAAGGCATGAGGGCAGAATTGCAAGAAGACCAGTGCTTTTGCATATAGGTTCTAAATGTTGAATGTCTCTTTGTTACGTGACCTTTTTTTATTTAGAATAATGCTAGGTTTTGCCCAAAACTCCGTCTGCGCAGAACTTGATAATCGCTATATTTCCTCGGAGATGCATAATTTTATGACAACTGCTACGAGTTCAAACACATATCGAAAATATCGGTTTAAAAATATCTTTACTACATTGCTATTTTTTATCCTTAGACACTTTGATATTATGTGTTTTACAGTTCAAAAGATACAGCCCTTAAAAGTTAGTTCAGAATCCAGATGGACGGACAAGAGGACTGCGTAGACTTTTAAAAAGGTACAGTACCATAAAATTACTACCAACTCAAGACAGTAAACTCCTATGTTATAAGAAAGTTAATTCCTCCGAACCGGCAACAAACAGCTCATTTTATCAAACAAAGCGTTCGCCGTGTAATTATAAACCATTGCGCGTTAATAGCACGCGGCCCGCCCATCATTCCCCCATTAAAGCGATTCAAACTCTATCACCAGCAACTGTAGATCCACTATCAGACGGGGAGAGACTCGGTTTCAATTACCCCAGTTGCAACGTTAGTTTTCCACTCGAGAAAAATAGGAGTAATAAATTGATGTGCTGTTCAATGTTACGTAAGAAAAACACATCTTCACAAACAACAACAGATTTGGAAAGAAGAAACTTAATTAGTAGGTACCCAAATAACAGCAAACGAGGTCAACACAGACTTAAGTCAGTTAGTAAAATATGCAAATATATCAAGAACTTTGATGCAATACATACATAGATAATGCAAAAAGAAGGGAACCCACATGATAAAATATTAAGGGACGTTCTTATGCAAATCTAACTTAGTCCTAGCCTAGATTAAGCTCTAGACTTGTACTATTTGTACAAGACAATGTTCTACATGCATTAAGATATAATAAGGGTCGGAAGGGGCTGCCCTAGGCGTACTTTTTCGAATTAAATCGGAGAAATTCTGGAAAAGGGCCGAATTAAATACCCGAAACCGACGTGCGTGAATGACTCGATGTATGAATGTGGAAGAAGCGAAAGAGATTTGTCAACATCGTAGCAGGTGGAAAGAAGTGGTCTCTGCCTACCCCTCTGGGAAACAGGTGTGATTTAATGTAATGTAAGATATAATATCATAAATTCAGCCCACATCCACCCACTGCAGGGTAAAAGCCTCTTCATTTTCACTCCCTTTTGCCCGGTCTCGTTCTAGCGCCATCCATCCTTTTCCAACTGTCTGCCAAATGTCATCAGACCAACTAGCTGATGGTCTGCCCACTGATCTGTGACCTTATCTCGACCACCACTCTGCTAGCGCCCTCGACCACCTGCCATCGTTTCGCCTAGCTAAGTGTCCCGCCCATCTCAACTTCAGTTGCGTTATTATTTTTAAGATAATAATAATTGAAAAAATATAAGGAGCATCATTTGTTATCTATCATCTTAAATATTCGCCCTCACCGGGGACGAAGCAAGAACCGCTAGCTTCAAAGGCAAACGCACTATTAAACTAGTTCAATGCAAGAGTCAATGCTAATTTCGGTTAAAAAACAATTTGAGTTCCCACTGTTAAACAAACATGGCACTGACATGAGCATAAGTCATTAATAACGTTGTACCGAGGAACAAAGGCGCGGGCGATGGTATCGGCGTGCGTGCAGCAGTGGGAACCACACTGCGACGGCATTCGCACTGGCCCGCGAACGAGGGGGACAGAGACGAAACACTGAAGACTCGATCAATCACCAGATCACAGGGAACATCACTTCTGTATGACTAGACAAGATGCATTCTGCGAAAGGTGATGACAGTAGAAATTTTACAAGATGAATCGGAATTGACATAGACGCACGCACGACAGGCTCGCTCATTCCCAAAATACCAGAATTTCAAAATAATACACTCTATCAGATTCCCAAAACACCAAATTCAAAATGATTATTATATTAGATTATTGATTAATTTGAATGTTAAGTTTTGGCATTCTCTTACATCAGGAATCGAGTATTTTAAAACACTGATAGGTATTTCGGAAATGAGCGGTCAGGAATTCGTCATTATGATTTCTGCAATCGTTACCCAAAAATAATCTTAATATAAGAAACTTAGAAGAAAGTGACTAAGTGTCTGACTGACATATCAACGCACAGCCCAAGCCGCTGCTGCGTCTAAAGATTCCTGGCACGTAGTTTGCTTAAGAGGTCTACGGGTGCACTTAAAAGGATTTTCCGAAAATCGACCCCCAACCCCTAACGCGAAGAAATATTCCTCTAGTATACAATAAAATAGATAACCTATACTTTTATGAAGTCATTTAAACATTTGTATTAAAATGTTGCGTTGTTTTCCGCAAATGCACGAACACTCAGTGGATTTGCGACTTTAATATAATATTGCGAATGTATGACTACTTGTTCTTGTAGGTACTTGTTTGATCTCATTTCCTGTCAAAATGTAATTCATTGGAAATACCTCAGGAAACAAACGAAACGTATCAAAAATTTAAAAAAAAAGCTAACAAAACAAAACGCGGTATAAGGAAAACACGCATTGAATGACATTTTAAACTCATTATATTACTTCCCCGTATTTTTATGCACAAGAAATTGCGTAATAGGCACCTACTGTTACGATGTTGGCATTTTATTACGATATAGTTTCGGTCTTGAAAATGGAAAGGATGGCGCCAAAGCGGCATTGCTATAACAGCACTTGGCCTTGCTTAACCCATCTCCAATCTTAATTTGTATCACAAAATGCATTCTGATTCGGAACTACATAGTAATAAAAACAACTCGATACTTAATAAATAAATTCGAAAGTAACTGTGATTGTTATTTACGCTGTTACCTACGCTGTGTTATGGAGATTATAGGTAGATTGCTAGCTAGCCCGGGGGAAGGACAAAAGTTACTATTGTATCAGTTTCCGAGGGAATAAGGATAAACGTTCTATAAAGATGGAGTCGTGGGCAACCGGTCATCCAATATAATGTGTTGGTTTCTGAAATTGAAAGTTTTCAGAAATACCTAGATTTCAAATGGAACCGCTCTGACCTAAACTACCCTAACGGATAACCTTAGTTGAAACATACTAAAAAAAACCCGCATTTTTATTCGCTAAGTTCAACCAATCTCCCAGTCGGAAACTTTCAATGAAAAAGATAAACTCTTGCTGTCTGAGATGTGAGATATCCCGTGGTATCTCCGACCCAGTTGTCACGCAGAGACGCGTTATCAGAACGTCACTTGTTTCTAGAGACTTTAGCACATGCGTCAGTAGACAGTCGTTTACCGTATCGATCCCAGCAGTATTTACCTATGACGACGCTATACAAGCTTCTGGGTGAGCAGTAGTTTGTTTATACGGCAATTATCGTACAAATATTAGGTTTAGTCTTAATTCAGACCATAAATGTGAGTGTTTGCTTCACTGAGCAACGTCATAGCTAAACACCGTTTTGAGGCGTTTTTTTTACTATTTACCCGTCTTTGTTAGGGAAAGAAGTCAAGTTATGTGGGATTGATGACTAGTTGAGTGAATACCATGAATACCAACTAAAACTCTCCTGGAGGTCTGCCTCAGCGCATTTTGGATAGCTCTGAACCAAGTCTGAACCCTCAAATGTACAGTCACAACACGGGATTGTTGAGCCACTTGCCACTGATCGTATTTTGGCCGTGTAATGCAAATCTGGTTTAGTCGGTTATACTCGTGTATCCAACCTCTCCGCCTCTATTCAACAGTTTTTACCGTATCGTTTTTGTCCTGTTATCGTATTCTCACCGTTTTGATAGCTCTTATTTTCTTGACAGTAATGACGGCTGACGTCATAACAATACCTTAACAGGTAAACTACGATATCGTTTATACCGTCTAGAATAGAGGCGCCAGTTCGTGTTACTCGGCTTAATTATGAAGAGTAGCAAGAACCTTAACATTCCCGTGTTGTGACTGTAGTTGCCATATTAGGTTTTACATTTTATTTGAAACTTGGTAGGTATGTCATTTTTATCGTATTTTTAAAACAATTTACATTTAAAGGGCATAAATAACAATACGTTCGTATTTGACATCCAACGCTTCAAATGTTATCAACAAAGAGGACGTAAACACAATGAACTATCATTATCGGTACTGACGGCCTTCGGTGAGGCTGAGTCAGCGTGACTCACGCGGGAGTAAAAAGGCACATTGGCCCGCTAGACTAACGAGATTAGAACACTACGTTATGCAAATTGCCATTTAGTGTGTGGTGTAAGAGGCTGAGGCTACACTCAAAGAGACGCGATCTTCGGCAGTGTGACTAATGTCCGGTTCCTATATTCGAACCGCGGATAGATAAAGCTTACTTCAGATTAATATTTGACACATTTTGTATTGTTAAATGTCACATTTTATATTTTTAGAATGGGAAAAAATGCGACTAATAAATTTACCAATTGCGAAAGAAAATATACGAAAAAAAGATATTTATGAACCATAATGAGACATTAAATTAAGCTACGAGTAGACTTTGATAAAAAAAATGCGCGGAACCCTGCGAACAAATCTCACGGTTAGTGGCGTACTGTCTGCCGGCTCTGATTCGCAAGCCAGCGTTCAGGTTCTAAGCAAACAGAAGTTTGGCTGAAAAGCCTCTTAAGTATTAGCATTCCGATGGCCTATACTGTGAAAGACTTATTAGATATAATGCTAACTGATGGCTCCCAGTGCCTTACAAACTATGAGCCTAAAATATAAACGCGACTAAGGCAGTATAGATTTTCTATAACCTTTACCCAGTTCCATAAATGCAATTGGTTCATCGTCATTAAAGAAATCGATGAAACCTCTGCGTGACTACCGCGATAGAAATTATGAAGACGTAACTATAATAGAGCTACAGAAACATTCGATCAAGCGAGGAGCTATTAGGAAACGTATTTCTAGTTTATAATCAAACATGAAAGTAAAACATAATTAGGTTTAACTAATTGTGGCCGGAATTGAGGCGGCTAGCGTTTACCCCGTGACGGAAATTGTTTAGTTACCAGTGCAGGTCTGAAAAAGTCTAGCAGTCGGTTTGACCAGCATAACAGCGTATGAGGTCGAGTGAAAAAGAAATACAAACCAGAAGGTTGTTTAATGTGAGCATTGTAGGTGCTTCTTAGATTCGCAAGATTCATCCAAATCAGTGGAAAAAAGCTCCCAAAAATAAAAAAGTTAACACGCCCGTGTTGCTGCGCCCTTGCAGGACCACCTGTTATAAATGCAATGCGACACGCAATAAATTATTTGAATTTGAACACTTTCACTGACGCTACCAATAGTATTTGAACACGCTGTCGTTGCATGGGTTAAGTTAAGGCAGCCTTAAGAGTTGCACTACAGGTCATTCCGTGCGCCATGCAGTGGCCGAGCCACGAGACCAGTGAGTCACGCGGCATCGTCATCACCATCGCGTCATCGCCAGGGATCAGATAATCAGACGGGTTGTTGTTGCAATTCAGTGTGGAAGTGGACTTTCGATTAACGAATTAAACTGTACACTCACAAAAATGAGAGCCAACCATGAGAGATTTTCTGTCCTTTGATTCTAATCATCAGACTGTTATAGGCCGGTTGTTAAAACAAGTGACACTAACTTATAACATGTTATAACTCAGGACGGTCACACATAGACACACACTTGTCTACTATTGGACAATCTGCAAGTTTCTATTTTTACATAAGGATATTAAATAACCTACTATGGACTAATGTACACGAGGTTTTACTTTGAGTTATTAGAAAGCGTAAAATCCACTATTTTTTTAACTCCTGTGGACATTTACCGCATCAAACATCATCAAAGGCATGTTAAAACCCTTATAATTATAGTTGGTTACATTTGTAGATTTTCGTCCCAAAAAATTGGATAGTTACGTGGGAACAACACTAAAGAGTTATACGTGGAATGAGTCACGCAAAACTATATAAAATAAATTTATATGAAGTCGATTCCACACTTAGCTTTACCAGGTCTACCAGGATAACTACGGATACCTACAGGAAACTTTAGGCAAATAACCGCCCAATCACTGTGGTTGCGGTCCTATTAGGCAAATAGCTGTCTTCCCATATTACATAGATTCTCCGAAATCGGCAAGCTGCACTATATGGGAGGGAGGTCAGGACAACAAACCGAAATCTGTTTGCCTGTGACCGCAAACTTTAGACGTTCAGACGTATGTCGCTCGAATGCTCATCCAAGAGACGTGTTTAAAGCCTTATCCATCATGCTTGGTGCTTGCCGCAAACACTGCAGGACGCAACTATATGTTAGAGTGAGAACGATGCATTTCTATCTCCCTCCAACCCATGGTTGCGTCCTGCAGTGTTTGTGGCAAACACCAAGCATGTGGAACCGGCGGAGTTATCCCTGGTCGTGACATACCCCGCACTTGGACGCGCACGCGCCCATGTTGTTGTAAACGCCGAAGAAGTCCGCGTATTCCGAGGGTTCCGCCCGCTGAGTCTGCAACATTCATTCGTCGTCGGTTCAGTTCTCACGCACTTGCCCAACGGTGGTCTCTTGTGGTATTCTCTGTATTTAAGCTTTAACGATATTGTTATAATACATGATATGTTTGATTGTTTACAGTTATTAAAAAAGTAGGTGGAGGGCTAAATAACGACTTTTAGGGCTAGCCCCGAATAAACTTTCTTACTACTTTTTTAGATTTTATTCCAAGCTATGATGTTAGTACTATTATCTCGCTTTTACTGCCTATATTATTAACTATTAATGACTTATTTCTATCTGCAATGTGAAGTCATTGCCGCATAGATAACAAGGGTATTAAAAACAGTCATCTCCCGATAAACGAATCTACAGTTGGTAATGTATGTATTTATATGCAATACCTATCGCGATAAAATCGAAAGTAGATAACGTGCATTTTGAGAGAGAACGCGACTGGCAACGACCGACGCATACGCAAATATGTCGCAACACCTTAATGCGACAAAACGTTTCAAATTAGCATCATAATAGCGACATGAAATGCTTTCGAACGGTCCAGCCAGAGTTCTCGCTCGACCGTCGGATCAACCTCATAAAAAACCGTTATAAATTTTCAATTCTATAGTGCGTTACCATTGCCTATTAAAATAATTTAAAAAACTGATATAAAAAATTGGCCTATAATCGATTATAAATTTAAATTAAATTAAGTAAAATGTAAGAAGTAATAACATGTAAACTATAATAAGATTTGTCAGATGTAGCGACAATGACGTGTAAAATAATGTTTATTTTATCAATAAATGTCTCATTCTCTTTCGTTCTCATTCACATTAAATTTCCTTCCTACCCACAAACCGCATAGTTTTGAAAATTAAACTCTTATCTTGATGCTATCGGTCGATTAACATAACCGCGTGTTATGCACTTTCGTAACAATAACTATAATTTATGAGTAAAATGGTTATTGAAGCGCGGCGAGTGCCGATAAGAGTGTGTCACGTCACGAATATGCGGGACAATGAAGTTGAAAGTGAAGTAGGTATGTACTCTAAGTATGGGCGCGAGAACCAGAGCAGGAGAAATCTTTCGGTTTACGGAGACGAAAGTTCTTTGTCTGGGGCTTGTTTGTACCTGAAAGTAAGTACTTTACGCGGGTGATTAGAAAACGGTTGCCTTAAAGAGCAGTAGACAGTATGGCACTGGTATGGCTAAAACAGCCATCAGTCCCGCGGATTCTGGGAATTCCGCGGGACTGTCATGTCACTTTTTGATATTTTTATTATTTATTAGAAAATCTACCGTTATAGCACATAGTCAGTCAAAGAAATCGGACGTGTATTGCGGTCCAAAGGAGGTTAGCTTAGTAATAGGGTCCCTCTTCGCACCCTTTGAGTGCGGAACCCTAAAAAGGACTCGCATGACGCGATTGACGCGACAAAAAGTTGGCCATCTGAATCATTTCAAAAATTCAGGTCGCTCACAAATTTAATTATTTTACTGTACCTTCGTTTGTGTAAGTAAGCTTGTACGTACCTAATACGTACGTAATAGATTAAAACCCTGAAATTGCGGATTCTTAGTCAGGTTTGTTGGAAATTGGTTGGGCCATTGGCGAGATATTATGGCCCGTCTACACGATGGCCCACCATGAGCCAGCGTAGGGACGAAGTAATGCGTAAGAGTGAGATACAAGAATATGTTGCTCGCTCTATGGTATAAATGCGTCTCTTACGCTTGCCCATGATGGGCCATGGTGAAGAGGGGCCGTTAGCTCTGGGGTGTGATTCTCTCAAGAAGCAAAGGTGAGCGAATGAACGAGTGAAGTCCAAGCGGCGAGATTAAGTAGTCCCGTCAAAGTGAACAAAACACATTTTAGGGCGTGCATTTTCAATTTGGCAGCATGTCGTCTCGAACGTATAAGGGTCCCTATTTGAGAATGCACTCGCTAATATGTGTTTTGTTCGCTCGGACGGGACGTCTTAAACTCGCCGCTTGGAATTCACTCCTGCGTTCGCTCACCTTTGCTTTTCAGAGAATAACACCCCTGATAATAGCCAAAATATTTTTATCTACAAGTATATTTCTAGTTTGTTTGTCCCAATGCAAGGCAAAGGTCTACCCTCGCTCGAGTGATTTATCAGTTTATCATGTTTCAACGCAAACAATTTCCTGCTGTTTTTATTTACTTTTAACATACCGATGAGTACGCGGTAAACATAACTATATATTAAACCACCATTTAAATCATAAATATCATTAAAAAAACAAGCAAAACTAAAAACGCGATGACAACTAGACCCTCATTAGAGTCCACCGAACATCGCATGACTCGCGCACACGTAACTGATAATTGAATTACAAATACGAGGCATATCTCCCAACCATTGACATTTCCACGCGAATGGCGGAGAAATTGAAAATGGCGACAACGCACTGCACATTCTAATGGGCTGGCTGGAAAACTAATAACGGAGTTCTATGCAAATGGACGTGAATAATTGCAGAAGGGAGTTCCGTGGTATTAAAAATGGATGAGAGAGATCGTGTGGGGACAATTAACTGTTAGGCGCTTTGAGCATAAATCAAGGTTTTGATGAAGATTAAGTTCCGTAGCCAAACTGGCCCGGTTTTGCCACCCTTATGGTTTCATCATGTCCGTCCGCCCGTCCGTCCGTCTGTTCGTATGTCACAGGCATTATACTCAAAAACCGCAAGATGTAGGTCGGTTTATTATTGTATTTATTGTATATTGATGAAATTTAGAATGTGTTTTATGAGTATACTAGCGACCCGCCCTCGCTTCGCTTCGGTTTATTTGAGTTTTCTGTAACACCCGTACAATAAACCAGCATTTATTATACATAAAAACCTTCCTCTTGAATCACTCTATCTATTAAAAAAAACCGCATTAAAATCCGTTGCGTAGTTTTTAAGATATAAGCATACATAGGGACAGACAGACAGACAGCGGGAAACGACTTTGTTTTATACTATATGAGTATAAGCCAGTACTTATTTTGGTAGTTAAATAAATATTTCAAGGGGAGGGGTGTTTCCATACATGAAACAAAAGCTAAAAAAATATATTCGTGCATAGTTCAACATGTTGCTCATACATATTTACTTAGACAGATATTTTAAAAACACTAAGGTTTCTAAGCTATTTTGTTGATTATGTGATTACTACCTATTTTCGAAAATAAACACTTCGAAAGTTTCATAAATTGATAATAAATAAATAAATAAATAAAATTACTAAATAAATAATACAAAATAAAAATTATACCATTGTCAATAACTATTGAGAAATGAATTAACTAAACAGAATAGATGGTCATCACTACTCATCACATGCAAGTAAGTCAGTGACATCCAGAGAGAAATCAAAGGCACTCCAACATAATTGTCATTGTCATTCAGTCATTAGTGCCCAGCCAATCATTATCCACTTCATTTATGAAAGTGATGCTGAATAACAAAATATAAACATGTGAATAACTGCTCATAAATATTTAACAAATAATGACTTCGCACAGATTAATCAAAATTGTTACAGAAAGATAACTCAAAACCACTTGGCTGGTGAATAATTTTGCATTACATAATAATATTTGTGAAACTTACATTTAGTGAGAACTACAACGGCACAGTTTAAAAAATGTAAAATGTATGTACCGAGCACGGCAGGTCTACTTTACGGTAAGCTATAATTGCTACTGAGTTGACTCAGCAGGATGAAGGACAGTGTAATAAAGGCTAATTCCATCAAACAATTAATGTTAATGTTACAAAGCCGAGAAGGTTGTTCTGCACATAACCTTGTTATCCTTTTAATTATGATTTGAATGACAATCAACGCTTTACAAACATTGCTAATCTGTTTAGTGAATAAATTCATCATGTTATTTTATTCAACAATGATGGTGCCGTTAAGAAACCGCATATATTGTATTATGTAAAAGCCATATAACCCTCATATGACGCTCATATGCTTACATGGATCCTTACTCAAAAACTGGATATCTTTTAGGACCATAGCATAATCCAAGAAGTCTAAAACTTTCATAACTTTGTCATATTTTTCACCTTCAGTTTAAAGAAGAGCATATTCCAATATTCCTCTACAATATTGTTCTGCAGTGATAAGGGAGTTATGAATCATACTTCCATCTAGCAATAATTATGTTTATCAGAAAAGGTTCTACAAATTGTTAGTTTTGATAATGTATCAGCATGTTTATGCTATTTATAAATACATGCTTCATTAAAAATTCTAAAAGCTTTGTTATGCTTGTATCACAACATAACCAACAGAGAGTACCACAGAGAACCACACAAAACATAATTGGATCTCAAGTTTCCAAAAGTGGACGCTGCGCGGGACCTCACCTTCTTCTGCTCTTCTAGAAACGTCGTGGATAACTGATAGGCTAGCGCAGAGAACATCACTTCGCTCTCACTCAGTCTCCCGAGCGCAGGAGGCAGGTGAGAGCTGGAGCTGTTCCATGCCACAACCGAGCATCGAGGGTGGTGCTGCTCTGCACCAGTCCGACCGAGATACTCCTCGACCAGACAACGAAAACACGACGCGTTGCTCACAACCAACAGGAAAACCCGCTAATCAACCGCGAGAGCGTGAATCACTACCGACTTCGCCGCCCTAAGCGAAACCAAGCCACGATCGATCTAAGCCTACCGCACGCGCTGGCCCAAGAAAACTGTAATAATACAACAAATTAGGCCGAGAAAATTGCGCCGGCACGTGAGAACCGCGGAACAATGCGCGAGAAACTGTGGGAGAGCGAGAGGCGTTGCCATTATAGTAAACAATCACGTCATTGACCCTAAATACGGAACGCCGATGAACATCCCATAATCGACAATCAATTGCGTCAACTCACCTATACAGGAAAGCGGCAGCTGGATACACCAGTTCAACACCAATTCAAGAGTTCTATTCAATTATTTCACTGATTTTGGGCGAGCTCACTCAATCACTCACATAAAACTGTCAAAATTTGACGACCACAGATGCTAGAGTTGACACGACAGCTTGGCACAGAGTATAAAATTTGGGACAAGCAAAAAATTGCATTGGAATATTATTCTAATGAGAAACTTATCAGCATTTAGAGGAGATATCTTTAAATTGTTCATCAAAATTTGATCAAAATACATTTAATGTATAGTTAGCAAGTTTTGTAATGTTAAATTAAGAAGACAATTCCACGAGATAACTCCTTCAATTGCGTTTTATTTCAGCTAATTCTTTGTCTTATGCAAAGATAATATTTGCCCGTGACAAAACGCAAACAATGTTCATTATTTATTTTTGTGTCACAGTACATAAATAATACGAATAATTTAGTTTTTAAGATACTTACGTGCTAGTGATTTAGGGTTACTTCAATGCAACGCTGTTGTTAAATTAATATGATGGCTGGAACTAAATTAGATGTTATTTGGTCGCCTGTGCACTTCGACAAATTTATAATATGGGGTCCGGACATAACCTTATACGAAGTTGCTCGTCTAAAAGATATAGAGAAGAAATCAACATGTAAGTTCCGCATTATCATATAGGAACTTTAAAAAGTAACTAGTACCAGAACTTATCTGTTAAAATTAAATAATTTAGAATTTATTCTATTTTTATTTTCTTATTCCTTTTAAACACTTATTTATATTTCGAGTTAATTAAGTTTTAAATTCCTACTATAAGTGAGAAATAGCTGAACATAACTACATAGCCCACCAGTTGTTATAAGGGGTAGTTTAATTTCACTAACTTTTTCTGTCAGTCCTAAATTACACTAAAAGTGAAATTGATATCCTGTCTCAACAGTTACCCAGATATCGTCTACCCGTGGCGCCACAGTGCTCGCATCCCAGAGCGCGAGCGGGGTGAGATGCGTGGACATCAGTGCTATTGCCGAGCAACCAGACCCCCTGCTGGCCCTCGGCCACTCCAGCGGAAGGGTCTCACTCACCAGTTTGAAACAGACTTATGATCCATTAGGTCTCGTTGGCAGAGAATTTGGTATGGGATTAATTTGATGTGTCCATTAACATTTAGATATAGTTAAAGAGCTTTAGCCTTGCATTTACATTTACTATGTATGTGTAAATAGACAAGAATGAAAATGAACATTCTTCATTCACATAATTCTGTGCATTCATTTTGTTATAATTTATTTTTGGTTACTACTAAATTACCACTACTACTACTAAATTACCATTAGTATAAACTGAAACCTGACTTTCAATTTTATAACCAGTTTGATTTTGTTATAATGCTGTAGTAAAATATGAAATATTGTTTTAGTGCCCCGCTACCCTCGGCTGTGCAACTCAGTGGCATGGAGCCATGTGGAGACCAACCTGCTGGGAGCTGCTCTCGAGAAGCACCGTAGCGACCACTGCATCCTTGTGTGGGATGTGAATAGAGGACTAGGCACACCGGAAGAAACTACCCGTACCTATCATTTTATATTTCAACACTTTTATTTTGATATTTTAAGTTTTTACTAATGTTGAAATTTATACAGCAATAGAAGTAGCCTCTGCGTCGACACCAGAGCCTGCTCGGCCGATAGCAGAGATGGGGCTTTCAGAAACATGCCACAATGTAGCCTGGACAAACAGCAATCGGACTCTGCTTGCGTCTATGAACATGAAATACATTAAGATCTTTGATCTTAGAGGTATGTTATTACTTTGATAGAATAATACACTTGTAGACGGTTTGGTTCAAGCTAGCGAATAAAACATAACACTCGTAAATACGTCACATAGATCAATACTGACCATGTGGCCTGGCATCTTAAAATTAAGACAAGTAAATAATTTATGTGGATACATTCCTGTTTTACAATACAAGTACAAACAGTATTAATATTTACACAGCACATGCGAAAAGTTGTAATCCTTTAGGGTTTTGGAGAAAATATTCCAAGTAATTTAGAACGTATGTTTGTTCAGACATGTCGAACAAGGCGGTGTCGGTGGCGACTTCGCGGCACTGCTACGGCGTGTGCGCGGACCCGTTCAGCGGCTGGCAGCTAGCCACGCGCGGCGAGGGCATGCTGTGCGTGTGGGACGCGCGCGCCTTCGAGCGCCCGCTGCTGGCGCTGCCGCTGCCGCCGCCCGTCGCGCCGCTCAAGATCCAGTGGTGCCCCACCAGGTACCCGGGAATACTTTGGTGTTTAGAAGCTGCGTGAAATTTAGTTCTGAGTGGTATTTTACTAAACGTACGAGACAGACAGACCGGCTGTGGTAGCCAATTATACAATTTAAGAGTAATTGAAGCCTGCGCAATAGTCTGTGAGAAATTCCTTGGTTATGGAATGGTTAGAACATGTATTTCACCGTTGCGAAGCTATAATGTGCCATCCATATGCTACAGCTGATTTTATATATTAATGTGTTTCAGACGAAACCTCCTAATGTCACTACAACGTGATTCGAACACGCTGCGGCTGCACGACATTCAGCAGGCCAACAACGACTATAAAAATGGGCAGACTACCGATCTGGTCAGTTTCGTAGCACTAGAGATGTGTATTGTTGTGTAGTATTATTCTAAAGATGTTAATTAGTCATTTTGTATCTTGGTCGGTAGGTGGTGGAAGCGGAGTTAGAAGAGTACGGTCGCGGCGTGTCGGTGCTAGAGCGAGACGTGTCAGTGGGGTCCGGGCCGCTGGTCAGCTTCAGCTGGCACCCGGCGCACGCGGTGCGCGCGCTGTGCGTCGCGCCAGGTGAGCGACTGGCGCAGTCAGTAGGGGTGTTACCCCTTCGCCCAGAGAGTTTTAAAGGCCTATTCCACTACCCGATATTCAGGGACCCTTTCCCTAAATCAGGGTGGTGTAATAAGAGAAAGGCAGTAAGGGTCCCTAACTAGAGCGACCAGGAGGCGCGCTGGCAGCCTTACTTCCTAATCGCCCTTGCGCTCGAGCAAGTAATAACACTTAGGGCAGTTAGGGAGCTCAGTCGACGCCCGGCTAGCGTGAAGAGCGGTAGCCTAATGTCCGTCGTTTCAACTCCGGCCCTCATCTTGATTTGACGACAATATGTGTTCAAAATAAAGAAAAATAAGTGTTGTTATTTATTGTTATTTGTGAAACCTCCTCTCTTTCTCCGCTTCTTTTCTTCTTTCAACATGAATAGACGCGACTACTAAAGCCGCAGCAATAGCTGCTTTGTGTGGTTTTGATATTATAGGTACAATGATACGTTCAACTTTCTCCGCGTCACATTCAGACAGTGTAAGGGCCCTAAATAACGCATAGTGTGTTGGCCTTTATACTGGGTGTGGTTGCAGGCAGCATCACGGACTACACGGTGAGCGAGCGCGTGACGGTGAGCTGGGGCGCGGGCGGCGTGGCGTGGTCGGCGGGCGGCGCGCTGCGGCTCATGCGGCCCGACTTCTACGCCGCGCTCGGGGACGTGTCCGCCACCATGCGGCGCCGCGCCGGCACCGACTACGGCCTTAAGGTGGGCTGGAACACTAAGACCTGTCACTAGTTTAAAAAATATATGTTTCCTTGTATTACTGAAGGCAGGGGAACTCGTTGTTTCAGCCGGACATGTGGCAAAACGCGGACCTGGCTGACGACGAAGCACTCAGCGGTCTGTGGCATTTCCTCGCACTTAGCAAATCTCTCGTAGAAGATGGTGAGTTTGTTGTATGAAAATTATTTAAACCTCTTAAGTATGAGCCTTGACTGTCGCTACATTACCTTATTATTTGATTTATTTACACAATCTACAGCCTAATCTTACCTAAGGTGGTATTCACAATTTGATGTTGATTTCGTTTAGTAGCTAACATCTGTATTCGCAGGCTGCATCCGTACCACGGGCGTGCGACACCCGGGCGTGTGCAGCGTGCTGCGCGCGCCGGGCGACGGCGGCTACCGCTCCGAGCTGGTGCCGTCGCTGCTGCCGGACCTGCCCAGCCGCCGCGTCACGCTCTACCGGTCGGGAACGCTAGTATAGTCAGGCACCCATAACAAACCTACCTGTCTGTTAGACCACGTTTTGTATAAAAGTAGAGGACGCCCGCGACTTTTTACACGTAGAATAAGTTTGCCGCTACTCCCCTTACGGGATGAATTTCCAAATTTCAAGTCCCCAGGTCCATTGAATTTTTGCTGTGCGTTGATCGATGAGCCAGTCAGTTACTTCTTTTTATACATATAGATTATTCAGAGTAATTTTTGAGTAGTATTATGGGACCAGATGCGTCAAGATTCATTTATTATGTGATGAGACAGAAACTAGCATTTTTATCGACTATCCCTGCAGACAAGCAAGTCTTTTGCATTGATTTTGATGGAACTCAACTTTGGTGTAGTGACCAGGATGCGTCCAAATTTTGGTGCCGTGACCAGGATGTGTTGATTTTTTTAAACATTTCTGATAGTGTTGTGTCGTGTAGGAGTGCAGAGCGTACACGCGCGCTACAACTATGCGGGTGGGGCTGGGGCTGGGAGAACGCCGGAGCGGGCGTGGAGCGGGCCGAGGCCGAGGGCACGCCGTGCCGCGCCGCCGCCCTCGCCGCCTTCCACCTGCGCCTGCGCTCCGCGCTCGACATACTTGCACGCGCTTCTTCGCCGCAGGTAGGTTTACAAAACATACAGTTGTTTATAAAACAAGAGTCTGTAATGATACGGAGGAAACTTAAATAAAATGGGATTGCTACAATCGCCTCTTATTTTCTTTAAAAGTATGCATGCCTAAATGCCTATAATTCAGTCAATGTAGAATGATGTGTCAGCTGTATTTCCTAATTTAAAACAATCACTCTACTTGCAAGAAAGGCATATTAAGAGTTGATGAATCATTTAAATTACGAATCTTTGTCGCATGCTTTTTATCAATGTATCATTTATGAAATGTCAAAGAAAAAATTGAAATACGTGTTTATATGAGCTGTCACAGGAATTACCCTAGATTGATATACAGTATTCACTAGCTGTCTAGTACACATACTCGTTGCATTGTCATCATGTCTACTTTTCGCAGTAGATATTTAAAAAAAGGTACATATATTCGTTTTACAACGTTTTATTAACTCGCTTTATCGTCTGTCGGTTCGTAGATGCAATGCCGCGTAACTTATAAAGGAAATAAGAAGATGCAATATTGTGTGACTTATTCTTGCACTTTATTGAATTCGTTAATAATGCGCTATTGCACTATCAACGAATATTGCAGAACTGGATGGCAATACAACTAAAAAATATTGTGATAGTTGCGCGTGGTAGCGCTGGCGCTGGCGGGGCTCAGCGAGGAGCGGCTGTGGCGCGAGTCGCTATCGGCGGCGGCGCCCGCGCTGCCCGACGCCTACCTGCGCGCGCTGCTGCACTTCCTGGCCGCCTCCGCCGCCGCCGCCGCGCACGCGCCGCCGCCCGACCTCTCCGCCGTGCTGGCAAGTCCTGTTACATCAAACAAATATACACGGCTAATAGCTTGTTTAAACCCTGTTTATAAAGCTCAAATATGTATAAAATTTAGGGTACAGAAAAATCGTCGAAAAATACGTCGCTCGGTCTTTTCGTATTTACTAAATGCTATTGAATTAGTTGCGTTCAGGGCTTGATACCGGTATTAATTAAAATTGAAATATCTTCCTTAATTTGCATTATTTCCTTGATATTTTCGACTATAATTTAGGTAATAACACCATTCTATTATATAAATTCATTGAAGAGCAAAAATATTCAATAATAAGCGAGATACCGAAATTGAATACCGGTATTTTTGTATGAAAATAATACCGGTATTCAAGCCCTGGTTGCGTTACTTTTATATCGTAAGTTAGAAATATTTTAACTTTTCAAACAATAATATGAGGAAAATTTGATATAATGAAAAAATATTATAAAAATCATTTTAACCTCGTAAGGCCCCCACCATACTACAAACAGGGAGTTTTTTGTGAGTGGGACTTTGAATCTATCAGCAAGGCAATAAAGCTCAAATTAAGTTGGTTCGATTATGCTATTTTCACTTTGACAGGATAATAAACTTTATTCTCATTGCAATACAGTTCAAATTAAATTGCCTTGACATCCTGTTCCACACTGGGCCTTCGAAGTTAAAATTGGTGCCGTGACCAGGATTGGTGCCGTGACCAGGATATCACTCGCATGTATTTACAGAACGAGACAGAGATGCGCCTAGAAGACCGCGTTGCGTTCGCCTGCATGTACCTGTCGGACGCGCGGCTGCACGAGTACATCCAGACCAGCGCCGACCAGCTGGTGCAGAAGGGGGACCTCTCCGGAATCTTGCTCACAGGTATAACTCGGTGAAGTGTACTAGCCTCTTTTTATGCAAGACCGGATAGCCAAGCGCAAGGTAAAGGTCACCTATGCCTAGCAGTGGATTAATGTAAGATGATGAAGTTTTTTGGGGGATGGGAAGATCATGCGGCGTTTCAACCGCTGACATCATTGTACCTATTCAATATATTGACGAGTATAATGATGCCAGCAACTTGTGATTTAATTACAAACAGACCCCGGAGTATATTTTATTTAATGGAAAAGAAAAACTTGTTAATTTTATCTTTTATAATATGCGAAGGCGGCAGTTAATATGCGAGTTAAGACTCATCTCAGTAAAAGCTAAGACTCATCTAAGTATTGTGTAGCTTGTGCATTCGTTGCGCAGTATTTTCCGCTTAATACATTATTCTAAAGCCGTTATCAGGATATCTTACGAAAGTTATTACAAATCTGATTTGAATGGACCTTCCAGGTTTTGTTTTCAAGATAGAAAGTAGTAGTTACTTTATCCAACAGTGAAGTTGACTCGAGTTAATGATAACCCGGCTTGTAACACTGAGTCCTGGTGCAGGAATGACTCCGGCGGGGGTGACGCTGCTCCAGCGCTGGCTCGAACAGACCGGCGATGTACAGTCGGCAGCGTTACTGGCGGCGCGCTGTCTGCCCACTGACCTAATGCCCATTGCTTGGCTCGATAGGTAAGATTTTTTATATAAAATTTATAATAAAGATGGTTGTCTGCTGTGAAAAAAGGGAATAGCCCGCTACTTTTGTGGGGAGGATAAAAGTTATTAGATAGATAGATAGCTAGAGTGTTTATTGCTCAATGTCATGTTAAAGCATGTTTTTGACTATAGTTGAATTATTATTTGAATCGTATTCTACCTGTTAGTATTTAACTTTGGCTAACTGTATTTTCTCTTGTCCTAATGTGTAAGCATTTTGGCATATGCACTGTTAGCTTGTATATTTCAAAAAAGGAAGCGCGACGCCCGCGGCACGTGATCTGTGTGACCACTCTCTATGTACTTGTTGAAGTACGGCGCGTTGCCCGAAGCTTTATTCGACGTTCGTCTGCCGCAGCTACCGCTCGATCCTGGACGGCTGGCAGCTGTGGTGGGCGCGCTGCGCGCTCGACACGTGGGTCTCGCAGAGCGACGCCGGCGCGGACGCCGTGCCGCGACAGGTGCGCACACGCACGCAACTTACTATTTTCTTGCATCTTTACCCACGTTTTGTCTTGAGAACCGTGTCGGTTGTTTACACATCTATGTATAGTACTCCCAGCTTCTCAATAGCATTCGGTGAGCTATTGCTATCACGCTTGCACTCGCAACTCACAGTATGTTTGTCACTCGCGTTTCATAGAAAAGCGTAAATTGCCTATCGTTATTATGAAACTGGTAGTACTGTATATGATGGTGCTTGTGTAATTATTTTTCTTTACTTACTTTTTACAGGCGTCTTTTTTTCTCCAAAAACGTATTTGTCTTGTAGATGTATTTTTTCTTATCTATCTATCTATATAATAAGAATGAATCGCTAAATGTGTTGCTAAGCGCAACGGCTGACTCGATTTCGCTAATTCTTTTTTTAGAATATTCCTTGGAGTAAGAGGATGGTTCTTACGGAGAGAATAATTTAAAAAATCCACCGGGAAAGTCAGAAATTTGCAGCGGGGCGAAGCCGCTGGCGGGTCGCTAGTATTAAATAAAAGCAGTATTTCTTTTATAATATAATTGATAAATTGCAATGTGTCGTGTCGTCGCTAGGTGTCGGTGGCGTGCACGTACTGTGGCAAGTCGGTGGCGGCGCCGCCGGGGCAGACGCGGCCGCGGCCCGCCGTGGCGCGCCTGCCGCCGCCCGCCGCCAAGATGAAGGTAACTATACTGTGCGTGGCGTCGCGGGCCGCACGCACTCCGGGGTGTAGCTCTACAAATATACCTACGCGAACGTCGATGGAGGAGTAGGGATGCCGTGTATGACGTATTCATATGAAATTTTTTGTTGCCATGGTTGGTGAAAGGCTACCAAGTTATATAACTTTAGTCTTTATTCTTTGGAACAGAGAATGTATTCATTAAAATCGTAAAAATGTTTTACATTATACAAATTCTGTATAATGCATCCTCTGGTTATTGGATAAGGACTTAGGTTTTTTTTTCATAATTGTGTACGAATGTTCTTATAATTGAGTACGAATGTTCTTTTCCAATATAAATGTATGTTAGCAAACCCTTAACAGACAAATAATTACTGGTCCTTCGAACCGTATACTCGTAAAATCTGCTCTCCGACTCCACAGAAATTATTGTGAAATGTCATCTTTTAAAACAATAGGCAGATGCAGCGATGGGTTGACGTTTGTATCAGGTTATGGGCCCAGCGTTTGAGTTGTGTTGCAGCAAGTGTCGGTGTGCCCGAACTGCCGCAAGCCGCTGCCGCGCTGCGGCGTGTGCCTGCTGCACCTGGGCACGGGCGCGGGCGCGGGCGGCGCGGGCGTGCCGGGCTGGTTCAGCTGGTGCGCCGGCTGCCGCCACGGCGGGCACGCGCAGCACCTCGCCGACTGGTTCAAGTACCTACTCATTATGCCCGCCCTTTACACCTCGACAATACTATATACTATTGTTTTGCTTTTTAAGATTTAATGTCCAATATATTAAAAAAAATGTTTTTATTACTTGAGATAGATACGAGCAAACTAGTTATACAACCATCGAAAGAACACCAGCACGATCACAGAAATAAAAGACCGTTGAATTTTTACTTAAAAAATAACTTTAAAAACGACTTCATGATATTTTATTTTATTATAGCAAAATTCAACATTTTTTTTAAACATATTTTTCGTTTTTTAAATCAAGTAACTTGAACTTTTTCTCCTTACATTTTTCTGTGACATATTTCTTTTTTATCATAATTTATTGATTCATATTTTAATCACTTAACATACTTATTCTTCTTAAAATACTGGATTTTGTTCCATTCTTACCGTGCGGTATACTTCAAGTTAATAGCTGAAAGAAACAACTTCACTGAAAAACAACTTATGGAGAGACAGACAGACGTATACTTACTTCAAGTTAATACCTGAAAAAACAGACACAGACATCAAAATTTCAACATTAGTTTGCCATATTGTCACCGAACCCTTAAAATTATTGTCATTCGTTTTTACAAGTTTTGCAAAGACCTTATTTTTTCTCTAATATAGCGATGATTTTGATACTTCCTGTACACGTCTAAATGGCCACATTGTCCTCAGGGAGCACGCGGAGTGTCCGGTGAGCTCGTGCTCGTGCCGCTGTGCTTCGCTCGACCCACCAGATAGACACTAGCGCCCGGGACACAGCAGCCACAGCGTAGCCACACCGAAGCCACGTCGTAACCATAGTGCAACCAACCTAGGACGCTGCCATGACGACAGTGTGAGAACCACGGAATAGTAAAAACAGTGGAAGTGGCATGAGCTTCACTTAGTATCAGACCTTTTGTCGCCAATACTCAAACTATCATAAAAACAACACGCCACCATGAAAAATGTTTTTGGTGAAGCTATCGTTTTTACATTCCAAAATAGCACAATAAGGCATGCTTCTGGATTTATTTCCTATTTTAGAAATATCGAAATAAGCGATCGCGGCAAAAGTATGGTAGGTTATGCGGAACTCCGCATAACCGTGCCACACTTACACGCCCACTTGGCACGTCTACTGATTTTTCTGTTCTGTGGTGAGAGCGTTCTGTGTTGCAGAGCCCTGAGAATTTCATCCTCCTACTATAGAATTTGTGCCTGTCGGGATTGAGGGTAAAAGGTGCGATGCCCGAGTGTGAAGGTGTCACATATTAGCGTCAAATAGTGAAGGATTTTTGTACGAAATTGGTAATAGGAAATTTGAAAAGGTGTGATGAAAATCATGCGTAAAGAGGTTTTTCTCAAAACCATTTTTTTTTTTATTATTATTTACTGAGCGAAAAATTATTTAATATTATCAGTGTTTGCTACGCCGCCCGCTTTAGACTAGTGGTTTGTTTTTAACAGCGTTCTTTTAAGTCTATTGCTAGCTGTGACGTAGTATAAGTTCATAAGCCATGATTGTAGTGTCTAGGTATCTGTTGTGTTAGTCCTTCACAGGTTCCACAACGAACACCGTCTACTACCTTTTTCAGACCCTATTTTAATACCTGTCAATCATTATTAACACCGTGCTGTTGTCAAATTAAGTCATTGCCAGTAATGGTCGCACACCTATCGTGACCGATTGCCACTAAAACAAGATTGGAGTTGGATTGTAAATTTATTTATTTTCTCAGTAAATAACTATTAAAAAAAAAAAAACTATGCTTTTAAGACATACCTCTATAAGCATGTTTTTTTTTCAGAACATCTTCCAAAAAATCTGGTTGTCAATTATCAGGGTTCAGAAATTATAATATAGCATCTATTTAGTGGTAATTGCCACGAGCCTATAGCACTCATGGTTAGTAAGGTATGTCTACGAACACTTGTGCAGTGTCAATTTCAATGCAAGATCAATACATTATGATATTTATGATTTATGATCGTTTCCAATACTCAGAACTTCAGGTTATAATGTTTGACAGATCTTGTATGTGACGAAAGTAAATTGGTCTCGAAGTGACCAAATCTATCCGTGTCTTTGAATATCGGGTAACATTGCATACAGAAGTGCTACTCGTTTTTTTTGTTTTTAAGATTCTAATTACAGAGTTAGTTTTATGGCAATATTATTTGTAAAGGAACAAAAATAGGTTAAAATAAAATGTTACAATTATAATTAAAGTCAACGCGTTCCTACATTACTTTAACCCGTCAAGTGTCCGGCCCTTGATTTATAAAAGTGCACGAAATGTCCAGCTAATTTTCGAGATATTTTTATTTTCTGTTTGAGTTTAGAAAAAGGTGAATTGTTTACAATTGGTATAATTATATTTTATGATTTATATATCAATGGAAAGATAAAATAACAGGCAATGCAAATGCAATGGAATAAAGATTATACACTTACATTTTACTGATGAAAATAAATCATTAACTTTAAAAAGTATATTATTATTAGGTTTTGATATTTTTTTCACCCGATCGGTTTATTCTTTGACACACTGCACTTAATATATTGCCACATTTCACTTTTCTATTGTTAAATTATCACCATTATAAGTTTACGCGCCGAATTCATCAATTTATTTATCACTACACACATAAAGAACATCACAAAAATTATTTGTTTACGGAGCGGCGCTGGCGGCGGCCATTGCGGAAGAGCACGTCCTATTGCGCAATAATTTCGTTTTTATTATTTTTTCGCTTGTTCAGATGCTTGGTTTTTGGGAAAAAAAATCCAGTATGTTGCCAAATAAGTGACAAATCAATAGGATTATTTTTTTACACTAGCAGGGTCTTCGTTTATGAAATTTAAATTCTCCAATCACAGCGCCGTCCTGCGCACAACTGTTGTGCGTAGGACATGACCGGCCAAAATGTTCTACGCACAACTGTTGTGCGCAGGACACCTGACGGGTTAAATACAACAATATTCAGACATTGTTTACACTAAATTCAATTACTTTGTGCATATTTTTTGTAATATTTTATGGCCAAGTATATGTTTAATTGATTCATATTTAAGGATAGTGAAGACTGCTACATTAAGCGACCGTTCTAGTCGAAGCTCGTCTTTACCAAATGTTTGCTTGTATCGTTCTTGCGCTCCACCGACTAAACATGGTGCTGACTCGCCTCTCGAGGCATTCCTTTCGCTAATGTTCAATTACGTTAGATATATTAAAATCTATAGAAATAAGTAAGTGAAATATTTTTATATGTTAGGTAAGCTTATATTTTTGTATAAAAGGTTCAGTAGGTTAAGTTTTTACTGTTGTATAGTTAGTTTCTTAGCTGCCAATTTTTTTTTAAAGGGAATAAGGGTGTTGGTTGTTTTTAAACTGGATGTTGACGACAAAAATTATATTGCAAATTTGAAAATGAGTAAATATATAGTCGACGACCAGTTTAAATAACTCCAATGGGATAACAGACGCTCCTGGCGCCATTACAAAAACAAAGTAAACTTTAAAATAAAAATGCTCATATATTTCCAAATATATATATATGTATATATACATTTATTAAATAATTATTTCATCTGTATTCCAATGTAACAATAAAATTGTCAAAGACACAACATTGTTTATTTATCTCGCGCGAGGATTGCATCCCGCGCGCGCGCCTGACCTGGCGCACTCTCCGTGCGCCGGACCATTGCAGCTGCCCGATCGCGCGTCAAACTAACATTGCAAGTGCAGCTGTAAATTCTTTACAAGAGCCAGAAACGACTACAAATCTCATCGAAACTGTTCGACAGTCCGTCTCACAGACAAATATATTTCTCTTTATTGAGTTTCCAAGAACAAAGTATTTTAGGATTCGCCTACATCGTAGACATGACAAGACAACGATCCTATTTAAAATTACATCGACAAACAATCTCCACAAGATCGGGACGAACGGCCCAAGATCACAGCGACGAAGGAAGCCACAGCACGTGGACCCCGCTCGTAAGTAGTCAAGAATAATTTATTAAACATTGAAAAGTTCACTATCTTTGGTATAGAGACAGGTGAAACGTTCACTCGCTGTGCAGCGCAGGGTCGGAGCCGGGCCGCAACTATGTTGAGTATCATTTTCATATAAATATATAAATTTGTTCACTCACGACACCCACTACATAAACATTTATTTACCTACTTCGTAGATTATCCATTATAAAACATTTCTTCCAAATATTGATATTTTTTGTACAAATTATCATTTTACTACATTTTAAAGCTTTCAAATTAAGATTTGTCTTAATTTTAACACCTACACGCGTACCTCTATAGCTCAGCTAATTCATTATGAATTATACATCAAATAGACAATTATTTTTACGTAACTACAAACATCTCGCCTCGAGATGGACATCATTTGGCAGGACACATTTCGTTTGTAAAGTTCACAACGTCACATATAAAACTCTCTACGTATATATTACTCTGCGCACTCGCTCATATACAATACATATTACTTCCATAAATATACATAAATTCTGTTAAAGTTAGCCAGCGCTCCGCCCCGGGCCGGCCGCGCTATTCGAGAGGAATGTGTGAGTATCGCCGTCCCGTTCACTTGCCCTCGTCCTGCTCCATCGGCTCCGCCGGCGCGCCCTCTGGCGAGCTGCAAGCACACGACACCGTTAACTCCATAATAATATACTACACTTACAGTATTAGTATAATGTTTGGACACTAAATTATTTGCGTATTTAAGTATTTGACCACTAATGGATTTTGTTCACAAAAGTGTTTGAGCATTAAAATGCTTGAGTACGAACGGGTTTTAGCACTGATGTGCTTGGGGATTAAAATGTTTGAGCACTAAATTATTTGAGTAGTTAAATATTAGTTCAGTAAAGCATTTAGATACTTAAGTGTTTGATTACTAAAGGGTTTTGAGCACTGAATTGTTCAGGGACTATAAATATTTGATACTATAATGCTTGAGAATGAAATATTTGGGTATTTATGTATTCGTTCACTAAAGTATTTGGACACGGAGTGTTTGAGGACTGAAGTGTTCGGGGACTTAAATTATTTGACACTAAAGTGTTTGAACACTAAATTATTTGGGTAAAGTATTCGGTCACTAAAGTATTTGGAAACCTAATTGTTAGATCATTAAAGGGTTTGAGTTACTGTCTTTGGGGACTAAAAAAATATTTGACACTAAACTCTTTGAGCATTAAATTATTTAGGGATTTAAGTGTTCGATCACTAAGGGCTTAGATACTTAAGGGTTCGATCACTAAGGGTTCAGATACTTAAGCGTTTGAGCACTAAAAAGTTTGAGCACTGAAGTGCTCTGGAACAAAAATTATTTGACTCTAAAGTGTTAAGGCACTAAAGTGTTTTATGTATTCAAACGTTTGATCAAAGAAGTCTTAGGGCACTAAAGTGTTTAGATTGTTAGAGTGGAAAGTCAATGTGTTTTGGGTTTGAATAGTCATTTTGACTAGCATTCAGAGCGTGGAGAGCGAGTAAAAGAGTAGTAGTAAGTAGGGAGGGACGTACAGCGTAGGCACGGGCACTGGGACGGGCGTGTCGGGCGCGGGATGGTGCATGGAGAGCGTGGCCATGGCGGCGGCGGCGCCGGCCGCGTCGCGCTCCACCTGCAGCCGGCCCAGCCGCGCCGCCGCCACCGCCGGCGCCGCCGCTGCTGCCGACATGCCGATCAGCCCCGAGTACCGCTTTATCTGAAACAACAACACAATAACTAACTACCATCTCACTAAAAAATATTCTCCAACTATTTTTTCACATCACCTATTCGGAATGGGGACTTTGCTTCCCTGCTAGCAAAGTGGCACTTTTCTGTTCAAAGACATTTTGTTGCAAACTTGACTAGTTTTTTTTTTATACATAATCGGTTACGTGCTTCACTATTTTACTAGGATAATGATGATGATGATGATGATGATGATGGTGATGATGATGGCGATGATAATTATGATGGTGATAATGATGGCGATGGCGATGGTGATAATGATGGCGATGGCGATCATGATGATGATGGCGATGATGATGATGACGATGATAATGTTGATGATAATGATGATGATGACGATCATGATGTTGTTGATGATGATGGTGATGGCGATGGCGTTGTTGATGATGATGATGATGATGATGATGATGATGATGAACTTTTGTTTTCCTCATAGGTGATGTGAAAAGCAATCAATTATAGAATCCTTGGCTTCGTTCTGGATTGAATGTACGCCCTCGCCGTAAATATGTCATTTTGCTCCCTTGTTCTTTTTATAGTGGTGATTATTATTTACGTCTTTAATATTTGAGTAGCTTAGTTTTTATTTTAATTTAAATAAGTTTAGTTTTAACTTTTAATTGTATTATACTAAATATGTATCTACTTATGGTAATAAACTATTTAATATACTAATAAAAAAAACCCATATGCGCACTGATTCTTTCTCACAAAAAAAACAGGAAATGTTTTTTTCTTTCATCTTTTAATTCGAAAATGAATGTTTGTCATTAGTATTTTATATTCACTCTCTTATCATACATAAAAAAAAACTAGAAAAAAACTATGTCACAGCGTTTTTGTCAGAAACTAAAGAAGGTATTAACTTGAAATTTGGTACTTATAGTTGTATATAACTTGCTTGCTCGCATTTGTTTTTAGTAAAAAAAAAATGAAAATATTTTTCTAAATACACACATCAAATTTGTCTAGGGATACTATGAATACTAGAAATAAAATGAACGTTACAGTTTATTTACAGTGAAAAAAATATCAAAAAACTTTAAAAATATGTATTAAAATTTAGGCTAGTGAAAATGGACCTTATTGCATTGATAATAAAGTTCATAACAAAATGAGTACTTTTTTATGCGTTTTCCAACCATATTATCATAAATACGGAACCACCGGTGCACGAGTCCGACTCGCACTTGACCGGTTTTTTGGTGTTCTGGGTGTTGATGATTGTGACCTAAACATGTCCCCCCCGACGACTCACCGAGGGCCAGTGCGGCGCCTGGATGGCGACGGCCTGGCGCAGCGCGTCCTGCGCGGGCGCGCACGGCACGCGCGTGAGCTCGCGCGCGCACACGGGCTCCACGCGCGACCCCAGCAGCGCGCGCACGCACGCCTCCGCGCTGTCGCACATGGCCGGCAGGTCGTAGCCGCCCTCCAGCGACAGGACCACCTGGGGAGCGAATCAATAACATAACGTTTCGTAATACGCCAACTTTATACCTTGTCTATCCGGTGTCCTAAACTATCATGACCACAGATAAAACCATATTGAATGGACCAAAAAACTCTCTAGTATCTGTAGTTTATCTTAATTGGCTATTGCTGTCAAGTGATTTTTTGTTTTAATTTATAAAAAAAAAAAATAGATAATTTCAATGGATTAAGCTAGTTTAGTTATGTTTATCGAAATCGAACGAAACGTTCAAATTAACGTTACGCTATTGTAGCACGACACGTGAAGCGTTTAACGACAAACAAAAGCCTAAAAGTTCAATTGTCTTTTTTTTCATAAATATGTCTGGACGTTTGTCCCACAATCACACAAACAACTGAATAGATTTTGATGATATTTGACACACGTTCATATCGTTTGCTCGGAAATGTTAACCTTATACCCGTATTCACAAACGTCACTATGAGGTCTCACAGCGCTCACGAACGCACAGGGTAGTTCAAATCGTCCTATAAACAAAAGGTCGGTCAAAAAGGACCAATCACAAAGCTAAATTGAACGCAGTGCGTTTACTCAGTGAAAGATCCCTTAAGTATTGTTTGTGAATACGGGTGTTACTCTTGTATAATCAACCCAAGAAATTCTGAGTTCCAGGCTCGCTTCATCGTTGACAAAATCTTCGTCTTCCAAGGGCAAAAGTTATACAAGAGCAAACCCATTATCAAAAAATCCACCTAGTTGATTGTATTACCTTCCCGCCGGCCAGCTGCATGAGGTCGCGCGTCATGGCGGCGAAGCAGGCGGCGCTGACGCTGTACCCGCCCAGCGGCGCGGGGTGCCCGGCCGCCGCGTCGAACCCGCACGACACCAGCACCAGCTCCGGCTCGTACTCCTGCGCGCGCGCATCCACGACTATTACTCACACGATACACGACACAACTCGACGTGGCAGTCTTTTCATGAAACATTTCATTCTACATTCATTTCCAATTCAATTTTGATTCAGTTGCCATACAAATAAGAACATTCGAAAATATCGCTTGGTATTTTAGACCGAGAAACTACTTTCCCACTTTCGACTATTGACAATACTGTCCAATTTTTAACCGATTGCCAATTCCTATTGCGGTGGTCGCCACGAAAGAATATTAAAGTTTCACTTGTCACACACTAATAGTCAATTTCCAATATAATAAAGTATGTATAGTTTGATAAAAAAAGAGTGATATAGTGTAAAACTAGAATAATTATAAAGTCATAGATAAAAATTGGCTCATGTTACCAATTTTCCTTCAATGGACTTTCGTTTTTTTTTAAACTCTTTCTGCCAACTTATTTACCTATAGTATTAAGTATGTATTTTAAAGACAGATAATTACTAGATGATGACAGGAAAAGTTAAACCAAATAGAAAACTTACATTAAGTTAATTTTATTACAAAGTAACTGTTTAATTTATAACACCATATTAAACTCAAAATTCTGAAATATAATCTCAAATAAAAAGAATCGTGACCAACCTTAGCAATGGGCATGATAATGGACCTAAACGCGGCGAGGTACTCGGCGTCCCCGAGCGGCGGGTTGAGCCCGCCGGCCCAGGCCACGTTGACGTTGAAGCCGAGCCCGGCGCCCGCGCCGCACTCGCTGGCCGCGCCCGTGCCCGGGAAGAAGTTGCCGTCGTCGTGCCGGTGGATGCTCATGTACAGCACGTGCGGGTCCTCGTAGAACATCTGCTGCGTGCCGTTGCCGTGGTGGACGTCCTGGGGTTGCATGTTTTATAAATAACTATCGCGGACTAAGCTCTTGTAACTATGGTTACTAAGCAACGACAAACATACATAGTGTACGTGGAATCTTCGTAGGAAGAGTCACTACCAACAATGTTAAGTGCGCCGTCATTATGTTTTTAGGATTTTTACAAAGGTAAAGAGAGGTGTGGACAAGTTTATGGTGTGACTAAGAATTCTGCCATTTGAAATTTGGAAAAAGTATTAATATTGCTTTCCCAACTCTGTAGCAATTGAAGTTTAAAAGTAGGCTACCAATTAAAGTGGGGTACCAATCATGTAAAAGAATTCTATTTGCACATTTAAATACATTTTTCAATTTTATTTTTGCCACAAAGTTTTGATTTAAAAAGGTTTATTCACATCAAAGTTATAATTGAAGTATGAATGGAATAAAGTATCCAAAGTTAAGTGTTTACTCAGTTTAGTTAATCCTTCTGCAACTACAACCAACGGAAGTATGAGCACTTCTCCTACTTGTGTTGTGTGTGTATGCTATGTGCATGTGCAATGCTCACCCAATCGACGATGAGCACCCGCTGCAGCTGCAGCCTCGTGTGCAGCAGGCGCGCCGCGACGCCCACCGAGTTGAAGAAGCAGAACCCCATCGCCTGGTTGGGCTCCGCGTGGTGCCCCGGCGGCCGGACCACCGCGAAACTGGTGCACACACAACCGTTAGAATGGCCGCGTTCTGAGTTCTGACGCATGCGATGAAGGAGTCGGCGGGAATTTTAGACAACATCGGTACACGAGAAAACAATAGGCAAATCAAGTTCGTCATGTAAATTAATGTTGGTAATGTTACTTTTGTGATTTTTTCAGTGCCGAGGAGTTTTATTTAGAGCCAAGGGTTTCTTGGTCATTCAACTAAATTGATGAAGCAAGCTGCAACTTGAGGAGTTTGAGAATAACGGAGAGGCGTTTAAAACTCAAATTTCAAAGGGACTTGATACCTCTTACTCATTTATTTATTGAGAAAACTAAAGTTATTATGCTACAGCTATTATTTTTGTTTAATAAAAATGTTAGATATTGTTGATAATTATTTTGTTTTGCAACTTGAACATGAATGTGTATCGTCGTACCCGTTCCGGAGCTCGCCCTTGGCGGTGCGCAGCGCGAGGTCGAGCACGGCGCCGGCGGCCATGCGCGCGGCGGGCGCGGTGTGCGGCTCGCTCCAGGCCGTGTCGGAGTCCACGCCCAGCCCGCCGCAGGCCAGGCGCACGAGCTGGCGCGGGCCGGCGGCGGCCACGGCGCGGCGCCCGGCGAACTGCGCCACGTGCGCCGCGCCGTGCACGGCCTGCAGCTCCTCGGGCGAGGCCTTGCGCGGCCGCGTGCGCTCGCACAGCGCCAGCAGCCCGGTCTCGCACAGCCGCGCCCACACCGACTGCAGCCGCCCGCTGTGCTCCGGGTGCTGCGGGGCGTGCGCGCCGCACGCGCATCTACACCACAAAATTAGGGGTTCCATTACTACCTACTACAATTATAACTCTAACTACATTCTTATATGAGTAACTATCGGCTTTGGGATCCGATAGTATTTATTTCCGTGTTTCTCGAAAAACAAAAAAAGCCTACGACATTTAAAAAGTGAGACTAATCATTTACTTCGTATCATGTCATGATTATTGAATCTGATAATAAACAGCTTTGAAATTTCATCTTGAAACTTGTAACTAAAATACAATGCGAGAGATCTTAAAGTCTTTCGCTTCGGGTAAAATGGCGTTATATAGATGACGAATAGAAATTAAAATAGCTTGAAGCCGTTCAATAAACACTTTAGGCCCTATGAGAGCGAGTAGAAAACAATTAAAAACCTGAAAGTTGTTTTATGTCAAAATTCAAAATATTTATTCAGTAAAATGGCCACATGAGGGCTCTTTTACACGTCGGTAATATAGACCGAATACTAGCGCTTCGGACATGTGGTGCAGCAGGGTCCTTACCCGTGCTTGAGCATGAGCGCGTCGTAGGCGAGGCCGGTGGCGGGCGCGCGCGCGCCGACGAGCGGCGAGGACAGCGCGCGCGCGAGCGGCGCGGCGCACGGCGCGGGCGCGGGGGGCGGGGCGCCGCGCCGCGCCGTCAGGTCGATGACCTCGCCCTCCTCCTCGCGCAGCGCCGCCGCCGCCGCGTCGTGCGCGCGCGTCAGCACCTGCACCACACGACACAATACGTTTACATATATATCGGAGGACACTCTCACACAAATTGACCTAATCCCTGACTAAGCTCTAGGCAAATATTATTACATTTTTTTTGTTAAAAATAATTGTACGTTATTGCAGAGACCGGGAAAAAGGCTTTTGCGGGACAAGTACCTATAAGTTTACGCGGCCGAGCCTCGTTGAAGTTAATTCGGTTTTTTTTTATGGACAACATATTTTTAAAATGTGATTACATCGTGTGGTGTACTCTAAGATTGTAGTAACATAGATATAATGGAAAATCTGACCAGTCTGACAAAGTTTTCCTTCACTTATTACAATGAAGAACAGAATCCACTGACGATCCGCAGTGTCATTATAATACAAATTATGATGGTATTCAATGCAATAATAGTAATGACATGAAAATCAAAATAAATATAATAAAAATAAATAAAATATGAGTAATGATGATCAGAGATGAGTGAGTGGATCAGTAATGCGCGGCGGGACTGACCGTCTTCCGGATCTGGTCGCGCAGGTAGTTGTGCGCGCCGGGCGGCTGCAGCGCGGGGTCGCCGAGCGGCAGCGGCGCGGAGTGCGTGCGCCCGAGCGGCCGCTTGGGCAGGCGCGCGCCCCCGCCCGAGTACTCCGCCTCGCACACCGGCGGCAGCGGCGCCGCCACGCACACCTGCGCACACCGACCATTCAATACTGCTCGCGGGCAACCATACATTAACCAACATTTTATTACAAAAATGTGTTTCATGACATATTTTTTAATTTTTGTATTTACAATAAACAGGTTGCTTATTTGAGTATGTACTGTGCGCACTGTGTGTTGTGTGGTTATGCATGTATGATGTTTTAACTTCATTCACGATGTCTGATAGAAAGTTATGTCTACTGTTTGCACTATGTGCAATGTACTGTGACAATGTGTGTAAGTAGATATTGTAAAAACTACTAGCTGTACCCGGCATGCGTTACAAATGCCACGTAAAGTAAAAAAGTAGATATATTTTTTAGGGCCATAAACCCTCGCGGGCGTCCTGAGAACACTCTATCAAAGTTTGATCTGAATGAGTACTGCTTTGTGCGTAGTGTATACTGTGTGTGCCAAGTGCACGATGTACACAATGTTTACTATGTGTGGTGTGTGAAGTATGCATAGTTTGAATGTTGTGTAATATCCATAGCGTACCTGGGGCGGCGGCGGCGCGGGCGGGCGGCCCAGCGAGATGTTGGGCATGGAGGGCGAGGAGAACAGCAGCTCGGGGCGCGGCGCGCCGGGCTCCTCCTCCTCGCGGATGGGCGCCGCCGTGCTGCCCGCGCCCGTCGGCGAGCCGCGCGGCGAGCTGCCCTCGCAGTCTGCGGGGGAGGACAGGGGAGTCAAGGACGGCAGTAGGACGTACAAGAGGTACACTAATACTAGCGTCTGAGTCAAGTCTTTTGGGTTCGTACTCAAAGCCGCCTTTTAAAAAACATTCTCGCAGGTGCAACATAAAACAAGTTTTTAGTATGTAAACAACAAAAACACAACACAGTGCGATTAGTCTCGATCCAGCTAAAAGTAATACGGTCTTATCTGTCAATCTCGGTACGTTCAGTTTATTGTTGGGAACAACTTATTCAAGAAATTTGAAAGAGTACTATGAATCATGTAAAACTGGCGTTACCTCACCCTGGCCACGATTGTTGGTTCTTAAAAAAGCGGGCGAGACACATTTCAAACGTCCTGTCATAATATATCACGTTTATATTCCATTTTAGTACAGACATCCAAAAACATCTGAGTAAACTTAAAGGATCAAATTCCAAACCCTATTTTCGCGGCCCATGAGTTGAGAACCCAGCGAACTACCGATGTAACAAAGTTAAAATATCTCTCAGTACGCTTCACTAGAATGGAAAACAGAGTGACGTTGAGAGATAAGACGGAAATGACCTGTGCCACTAGTACCACGCTGGGGCTCCCAACCCGTGGCCTAAGGGATAAATCTGGGGAGTGCAAAGCAAGTCGGTTGTATGCTTTGCCGGCTTTAATGTCAATGTTTGGGAAGTGTTAACCGACCTAAAATTATACGACTGTGCAAATCGTCATCATTTACCACCCTTTCTAAGAAAAGTTGTACAATTTTATTTTGAAATGAAATTTTACTCCTGAAGCTTCGTTGGATAGAGCTCTACTTTGTATCAAAGTACGAAGTTACTGTTTCTCCTGGTTTATACTCGAAAGATGAGTCTCAGATATCTCGATCAAAGTTTTAATTTTGCTTTTCGTAGTAATCATCCTGCATCATCATCCTGCGCCTCTATTCCACTTTGTAAAAGCCCATCTTGCGTCTATATCCTAATTATCCCTTATTTGGAAAAAATGAAAAAAGTCGGGAATTCAAACCCTTTTTGATTTTGATTCAGAACCAAAATAAAAACAAATTCCAAACATAAAAAGTGAACATTATGGTATGTTGACATATATTGCCAAATTAAGGGTTATATCGAAGTTAAGCTAGCTTTATTCACTTGAAAATAGGTACTAAAATGTCATCAATATGATAACGTTATAAAACAAAGATGGGCTAAGACAAAGCGGAACAGGCCCTACGTGATATGTTGGTACATTGGTATTGTTGGTACTCACTGCGGTGCTTGGGGCGGGTCTTGAGCGGCCTGCGCGCGAGTGGCGACGCGCGGCGCTCGATCACGCGCGCCTTGAGCCGCACTTTCAGCATGTTGGGCTCGGAGGCTGTTAGTGCACACCATGCTCAATGCCAGGTTGTTAATACTACGCTATGCGCATGAGACGAGATATTTTTAACAGGTTTGATTACCTTATGAAGCATACATTCAAGTTGTGAAGACAAAATTATTCATCTCGTCTCATAGACAATATTGAAATAAACACAAACAGATGTTTAATACAGTGAAAGAGATCTTAAAAAGTATTTCGGCTTCGTGTAAAGTCGGTTAGACACGCATAAGAGCGAATGATAGCGAGGGGGATAGAAGTACGAACTTCAAGGGCATTTTAAGAGCTATTGCACTGTATTTCATTTCAATTAGTTCTAAATACCACACACGCACAAACAAAAACATCAATTAGATGCGTGTTAATCGTACAACTACATTATTTAAAAGTACTCCTGCATATATTTACTATGCCACAGTACCAGGAGACAAGAAGTCTGTAGTTGGTGAGATAATTATTGTTAGACTTACACACTGAAAGGCATATTTTTTTATAAAAAACTAATCCTTCTAAGGCCCCACGAAATATGTCACTGAAGAATCAGTTAGACAGTCGCATTTGTAATGTTTTTTTTTCTTTGCAATCAATCTAAATATAATCCAATGACTGATCATGTACAGTCAGGGGCATTCCCGGTCGACCACCTTTAGGGTGATATTCGTTCGTTAATGCTGTAGGATTAGATAGCTGCAACGAACAACCCCAATATTTCATAAATGGACGACCGCGAATGTGCCTGACTGTACATTCTTAGACGTAGAGCCTTAGGAGGTCATGACGGCATATATAACGACGTACAAGATCAAACCTGTAGAACGCCTAACAGTGTTACGTGAACAGGTTTTGATGTATGTGCATGTACTGACCTGTTTTCCTGAGCGGGAAGTCGCTGGAGCCGGCCGCGGGCACGGCGTTGAGCGTGAGCGGGAGCGGGGCCGCCAGCCGGTAGGGGTGTGCGCCCGCGCCGCCCGCCGGGGTAATCGACTCGCCTGATGATGATTTTACTATGCCCCTGCAACACAACCAAGTAAATGAAATGAAATGAAATGAATAAATGAAATGAATAAATGAAATGAAATGAAATGAAATGAATAAATGAAATGAAATGAAATGAAATGAAATGAAATGAAATGAAATGAATATTTTATTTGTTAATTGTGGGTTTACATAAAGGTCTTAAAATGATACAGTCATAAGGTCGCCACATTATGCCAACAAACCGGCGTACAAATTTATAATTAAGTGCATTCATTTTAATTTTATTAAATTTTATTATAATATCCAATAAACATTAACTAATTATCAAAGAACTCACGTACACTATAAAAACATTTTTCTGTTAACCATTGCATCACCAGTTTTTTAAATGCCTTTAAATGGTAATCTTTAAAATCATCCGGCAGTTTATTATATATATTAATACACATAACATAGGTATTTTTGGATGTCAAAGCCAGCTTTACGGCTGGTTTATACAGTCTATATTTATATTGCGGTCTAACCTTACGTGAGTACATGGCTTGTGTTTCCGTGAACTGGTTCTTATACTTATGAACGAACATACAGATCTCTAATATATATAGGCAAGGAACTGTCATAATATTGTGATCAGCGAAGTAAGGTCGACATGATCCTTTTCGCCCGATTCTAAAAATAGCTCTGATGCAGCGTTTTTGAGCAATAAAAAGTTGGTTAATTTTTGTACAGTTACCCCATATTACTATCCCGTATCGTATGGTAGAACTAACGTAACCGTGGTATGCTATTATTGCAGCTTGTAAAGAGACAGTCTGCCTAATTCGTCTTAAGGCAAAAACGAAACTGTTCACTTTGGAACAGACTTTCTCCACATGCTCTTTCCATTTACAGTGACAGTCAATAATGATTCCTAAAAATTTCGTATGTCTTACTTCTTCAATTGGATCGTTATTGTATCGGACATCTAAAGTTTGTGATTTATGGAGTTCTGTATGAAATTGAATATAATTCGTTTTCTTAATGTTAACCTTGAGGTTGTTTAATTCTAACCAATTAATTGTTAAAGCTAATGTCAAATTTATATCATTATTGTATGTCAGTAAATCTTTACATTTTATTATAATTGACGTGTCATCTGCAAATAAAATACATTTGTGGGGTAAGACGTAAGACGTCAGTATTTTTTTAAGCTTGAATAGGCAAACGAGGCCACCTGATGACTTGATTAGTAAATGGGCTCTCGAGGCCCTTTAGAACACATTTACGCAATAGTGCAACGTCAATTCAAGCGGTGAGTCACGTCTTCGTGGCATGAGAAAACTACTGCTATTCTTAATTCGACCGTGTTAAGCTGATTAACAACATCTACATAGGGTAGCACGTCGAGTGAGGATGAGATAGTAAGTTTGTTGTGGTCCATGACGCACACTTACCAATTTCTGTAGGGCGATCCTGGCAAGGTACCGTTGGCATTTGCGGCAGCTTGCTTTTTCTTTAGGAACTCCTGTAACAAATTATTACAAGCAGGTCAATATAACTCAAAATGTAATAATAAAATACGTATATTCCTTAATCATATTTGCGTGGAGAGCAAACAGGCAGAAGTTGCCAGGATGGGAATGCGTTGCCAACTCTGATGGCTAACAAGCAATGCGTCTATGCTAGTTATTTGACCGATCTATATCAGAGTGTTCAATCACTCTACAACTAGGAGTTCAGGGCTTGGAAAGGATCTGCTCCAAATGGAGGAATGTCTTCGGGCTATAATAGATATATGCTAGTGTTCTAACCTGTAGCTTCTGCTTGACCTGGCTGGAGGCGTTGGCGCTGTGCTCGATCTTGTCGCGCTTGCGCAGCAGCTCGGAGCGGTCGCGCTCGTGCCGCTCGCGCGCCTCCCGCGCCTCCCGCGCCTCGCGCGCCTCCCGCAGCGCCGCCTCCTCCATCGCCTTCTGCTGCTCCCACAGCTGAAACCAAACAGGCTATCAAGCCCTAGTTACACGACTCTGCTAAAGCTGGACATCCACTGTGCTGTGCAGAACTTAAACCCAGCACTAATATATCTTGATTGGCACTTTAAAAGTTGGTAATTATTTGGTAATCTTGGGTCGCTTTCACTGAATCATATCTTAGTATCCAAATTCGAACAGCTCTGTCCGAAAACTGTTTGAATTTGAGATTCAAGGCGATATTAATAAAAAGGGCTGAGATTTTAGGGGTAAAAACCATATCGTGTTTGACATGTTATCGTCTTGTCAACGTATTATATACTTGACAGTAATGGCGGCCGAGTTAAAAACAATACCTTAACAGGTCAAAGACGATGTGGTTTTTACCGCCACAGATCTTGTTTGACATGCGCTTGTTGTAGTTCAAGTTCCGCCCAGCAATTGTGATACCTGTTGCACTTCAAGGTCTTAAGTAGTTGGAACTGCTTTTCCAGTGTGTTCACAGCGTTGAATTGACCAGAAGTGCTACAGATTCGCGAAAATAGTGAATTCCCAGCATATTAATACATAAACAAATAAAAGTCTTAAAGTTAATGGGTTCAGTAGTGGCAATACGTTTGAAAGGATTATCGCCTGAACTGACTCCATCGTGGAAGGAGGCCCAGAGCACATAGGTAGGTACATAAACAATAACCGAAGACAGAGAGAAATTGCTCAATGCACTAATAGTGCCAAACCCCGCGCCGCTTGTTTAATGTAATCTGCAGCGAACGGTTCGTGTAGAATTCATTCAAGACGTTCGTGAATAGGTCATATCCTCTACAGAAGAAAGCGAAAATTCATTCAAAAGCAGGTTTTATGTGCCACGGTTGTACACGGTCCGCTTTGAAATATTTAATGACGGGTTAGTGAGTAGCGCATGCGTCACGCGGCCGACGCGCACATCAAAATAATATAAATCAAAGTAAACACTGCCAAACTAACAGGTCTTGGAAACGCTCCACGTTCCGCGGATACTTTCCTTATTTACTTCATATTAAGTGACTCGCCGTTCAACTATGCTGCGCTTCACGCAATCAAACAGTTTGAATCGCAGCTACTTTTAGCGATTACGTTATGTAAAAAACCAACAGAATACCGGTCATCAAAGTGTAAACACGACCTGCACGACCTGCGTTAGACGCTGAATAAAAAGAATAATTGCGGCACTTTAAATAACAAAACACTGAACACAACCTTACGATAATAGTATGCACCTTCCAGGCAGAGTCAAAATTTGGTCAAGCATTGTGTTGCGACTCTGGCGACTAAACGCGAATAGCGACCGCCCTAGGGGACCAGCACAACACGCCTGCGACTTTCTGTTCCTCGATTCGTCCCTGCCTAACTTGCTATAGTAAAAGGGACGCACTGAAAAGACACTTGTGGCAGCCATTCTGGAGCGGGTTAATGAATGATGTAATTACTTATTGCCGTCGCCATTCACGGCTATTTATAGCGCAGTGACACCGGCCGCGCCCGTAGCTCCACTAGCCACTACTTGCCAAACATCAACTTCGACTTCCAAATATTCGACACGTTGCCAATAATGCGCGGTCCCCGCACTGCCCGCTGATAAATCAATTAGTACACTTTGACACAGGATATAAAGTTTAAACCAAGCTAGAGTAGTGATATGTATTTAAGACGTTCGCTTGGCTTCCAAACATGTTGGTTCGCTTTTGGAACGGCTATTTCGGGGGCGTTTTTATTTCTGATTATGATTTGGCAACGTGAAATGGTCAGGTTTATTTTGGGAGAGCTTTTCTCGGAGTCTACCACCGGTGCGGCATAACCAATATAAGAAACAACTTCTTTATAAGTTAAATTGTAAAACGTATTTATTCAGCCGTCGTTTATTATTGAGGTGGTCTTATGTTTTTCATCCGCCAACCGTGAAATGTATGCTAATACTCAATGTTTCGCACTCGTAGGTATTAAAATTAAATAATTCCATTACAAAACTAGTCGCTTAGCGCTGTTAGTTGCGTAATGTTGGTTATCCGTTGAATGTATAACGAACTAAGCACATAAATAATATTAGTCACTGTTATGGCGAGAGGTTAAGCCGATTTTTGGTTTTAGGTAACTATGATTCAATTTAAGGTGATGAATGCTGAATAAGCGACGGAAAGATTTACACATTGTATTAATTATACTGTGCACTAACTTATATTGTGTTCTACAAAATAAATGTTATATTTTTCACAATACACGACATATCACAAATAGGTATCAAAACATTTTTTTTGGGTTAATGGTCAATCCTAGAGGGGCACAACTGGGTGAGAACCAAAAAGTTGGACCGCTGAGATAGTTAAGCGTAGTAAATAAAGCACAAACAACGAAGGCGAAAAAGTTCCGTTGTGCGACGAAAATTTACCTTACAATTGTTTAGCTAACTTTAGTCGCACAACGGAAAGTCGCACAAAGAAAATTTTAATTGAGGAGTTAGCATGCCCAACTTTTTGGTCCTCAACCAATTGTCTCTTTTGTACTTTCACCGCGGTCGTTAGCAAAAGTAAGATAGTGATAAGATATTTACCTTGAGGTGATGTCGCAGCTGCTGCTCATGTTGCTCAGCCAGCTGCTGGCGCTGCTGCTGGAAGTGCTGCAGCAGGATCTCTTGCTGAAGCTGCTGTTGCTTCTTTAACTGCAACACGAATCACCATTAACGACGACCTAGCTTTGGCTGTACTGCCAAGCTCATGAATACCTTTTGTGGTTGGCTTTTGTTTGATGCTGTCCAAGGGTTATTGTCTGTTTTAGCTCAGCTTTATGGTTTTTGAGAGAAGTTAGATTAATGTTGACTTTTACCATCAATTGCATAGATGATTAGAGGTTAAAGGTTTACATCGAGAATGTAAACAAAAAAGTTTGAGACCCAGGAACATTTGCAAGATCAAGTTTGCAAATTAATGGCAATTATGAGAACTAATATGAAATGATAGCCTTTTCACACTATCTTTCACACTATATAGACGATAATGTAAAAGATAGACCTTATTCAATGTGGTAGCCAACGCTTTACCAACATTTCAAATACTAGCTATCCAGATCAGTAAGTGACTTACCAGACGTATCGGTATTTATGAACTTGACAGTACTACGTATATGACTAAGGTGAAAATACAGGCCTTTTAACTACCGTTATTATTCTCCAGATAGTATCAAAAGAGTATTTATACCTCCAGCGTTTACCGACAGGGGTAAGCATTAAGTGAATTGTGATACGACGATTATCGAGTAGCTGTCAAAAAAAATCCATACAAATTTAGCTCCTGGCGGTTTTCTCACCCCCTAAACCAAGTCCAATGTCCACGATTTTTAAATATATTGTAAGTAGTTATTAAGAAAAACGTACGTTTCCGATGGTTTCTTTAATTTGTTGCTTTCAATGAAATATCCCTAGGTTTTCAAAATTTCTAAAACATATTCAAAAATCGTAAAAATCAGACTAGATTTAAAGGGAGGAAACATACCGCATTTTTTATGGAAATTTTCAGCCTCATTGCACAATCCTGTTAAGAACAATGCAGAGAGAATAATGACGACGGTTATTGCCTAATATTAGCACCTTTTTTAAACTCTTCCCTAATTATATATTAGTATTTAAGACTATCTCCAGTTGGGACTTCGTGAAGCATATGAATATATTCTTTCAATTACTTTAAGTCCTTGTTGTCGATGATGCGAATATAAAATAGATAATGCCCCAAACGCAGCGAGTACATTACCGGGTCTATATTCCAATTTGCCATTTGCCCTATTGTTATCGTATTGTTAATCGTGATAGCTCTTATTAAGTTGAAAGTAAAGGCGGATGAATAGGATTGCAATAAGGGTAAAAACGCAGTGGAATAGAGGCCCTGAAGGATAGTTACGCTCGATTGTATCAATGTTTTCTTTAGATTGATTGCTAGGTGTTTTTACCTAACTTATGTACACACTACAAATGTTACATTATGTACAGTCAACCAATTTGATTTCTAGGCCACTATGGACTATGCTAAAGTGACGTTGACCAACAAAACGTAAGAGACTTCCTATGATTTGGTTTACAACTAAATCAAATTGGTTGACTGTATATAGATGTGGTTACAGAAGGAAAATAACAAACAATTGTAATTTCACAAACCATATGAATGAATGATCATTTTTATCAGCGCTTGAATGTAAAAAGTGACTGTAGTTCCAACCGCAAACCAACAGTCACCCACCATACATTGGAAGTTGGAATCTCATTACACATTTGCGTCTTATAAATAAATAAACTAATACACGCCGTATGGGACTGAAAATATAATGTTCCAGGCGTGGTTTTCTTTTTTGAAACATTGATTCAAACGAGGTAAATCAACAAACAATTAGTTTATTGTTAAACTAATTTGAATGAAACTATGCTTAGTCTTTTTCTCTCCTATTCAAATGATATAATAAAAGATAAGGTCATAGCACTCACAGCATAATTTACAACTGTGCGTTGATGAATACGAGCGTCAATCTTAAATTTAGGTTAGTGACCAAACGCAGCATGAATCACACAAGTCACACGATTTAAAACTTTAATTAAAACTCAGTAGAGGCTACTTGCAGTTAAAGATAAATCTGTCAGTCTCAAAACTAGATTTAGGACGGACAATTCCATACATTGACAATAAGCTGTGCTTTAGCCTAAATCTAGATTTCTCTTGTACTGCAAGTGGCCGTAATATACTTTAAAGCCATATTTCAGAACAGTGACAACATATCATGCTAATTGACCTGTTATTGGTATTAAATTCGTCGGTGATTCCAGAGGTCGGAACCCCCCTCCCCCCTCCGAACAAGAGCAACCCCCGAATCCATTAGGTATTCAAACACGCGGGTGCCAAATTTCTCATACACCAAGCCAGTATATTCCGCAGTGTTGTTATAATTAGCCTCGTCGCAATCGACCATCCGCTCGGTTGGGCCGGTCCTGAAATACCTTGCCGTTTTAAACCTAACTCCGGTTTAAATATAGAGGCAGGACCGTTCGATGTTTCGGTATTATAATTAGAAGGCGGTACCTATTACATATTTAATGGTGGCACTTTACTTGGCTTTTATAAGTTGAATATTTACTTTACTTTTCATTTGGTAAGTATGACAAATGTGAGAGATATAAGGCCGTTGAAAAATACTGCCATTTGAAATGCCACCATAAAAGATACATAGATGAAAACCATGCCATTATTAATGTCGATTTGCTTTATTTCAAAAATAATACACAAAGCGATGGTAGGATGCGATTGGAAAACACATTGATAATTATAATTGGGAAATGAGCGTAAGACCCTTAAATTAAACAAAAAAGAAAGTAAATATATAAGGAATAGTTATGTTATGGGTGGTCTTCAACTAATTCCCCAACTATAGATAAGTAATGCAGACTCACTTGTAGCAGGAAACTATTTTCTAACGTTTGTTTCGCTCTCTCCGCGATATGGTTCTTTCTTGGGCTCTGATTCTATAACGAAGGAAAGACATAATGAAGAACAACCGCCTGGCACCACACAACAAGAGAGAAGACTAATAAATGATAATGATAACATGGATGTTTGTGGGTTTAGTTTTGCAAAGAATAAAACAAACGACGCGCGTTCTGTATTCCGTAATTTGTGCATTGAGGAGTTTGTTTAAAAATTACTGTTGAGGCAAACCTCAAAAGCTTAAATGGATAAATGATTACTTCTAAAGTCAATCTAGTTACTTTACTGCTTATTGCTTCAGTAGGTCTACAATTATAAGGCAAGTTCAAGGCTAACCAACCTAAATTGTTATTTTAAAGCTAGGATTGTTAAGCGTTTTGATCGTGGGCGAAATATACTACAGGAAGCGGTAATTTATTTCCATACGCCAATGTTACTCCGGTAACATAAATACCCACCCACATTCGCATCGTTCGTTGCATAGCAGGGGATGGTTGGGAGTAGATGAATGCATCCAAGATACATTCTACATTCGTATTATTAACGTCGTACACAACGACAATAGCTCCTCTCGCGGTTCACGGGGCAACCTTGTCGGCGTTGCAACTGCGAAAAAATATCCCAAGCGACGCGTATATTTCGGTCGTCGCGTATTTTCGGTGGGAGGGAAAAATGGCGTCGGAATGCGCGCGCGCGCGTGGGCAGGCGCAGCCGCGGCGCACAACAATGCCTATGAATTAATATCTATTTCACAATAATATAGTTAATGTAAATACTTCTGTAGCAGTCACACGTGCCCCTGATATCTAATTCTATATGCGTTACATACATACATACACAAACTCACACCTTCGTTCTCAGAGAGGGGTAGGCAGAGCTACAGAATTGCCTACAACTAAAAACTTGTTAATATGCGTTTTCTCTCTGATATAATCACTGTGAATGCAAATAGCTAAAATCGAAATCCCGCTCGAAGTTATATTTATTGGAAGCGGCAGCATCAACATTGGATCTAAAATTATGCCATGTACACGGACGCTTGTAAATATAGTACGCCGACGGATGGACCGACCGTTCTATATATATACATGTATATGTTGTATCGGGGTATTAATACCGGCCGCGGGAATCTTTATAAATACAACGGGTTCGCGTTTGGGAATCAAGATGGATGGCGCGGCGGGAAGGTCGTCGGGGCCGAGTCCACGAGCCGATTGACATACGAGTATTGACAACTGTTAAGTGTATTCAGGCATTCGATGCCCAAATATGAAAATATTAGATCATTGAATTGTATTCGTTAAAATGTAAAACGGCGCGATTTCAATATAATGCGATGGACCTAGGTCCGGTCCCTGAGGCAAACCTTGGGGGAGGCCTATATCCAGGAGTGGAAGTCTTTCGGCTAAAATTATGATGATAGACCTAAGTATTTTGCATTTGTGATTAAAAGAGGACATCATATATTTCTTTGGGTATCTTAATGCAGTTCAAATAAAATGATCAACAAAAGCAAAAAAATAATCGCAAAACGGCTACGATGTAACTCTCATTAATCTAGAGATGGAAATCTTTGGGCTGTCCTCGTCAGCAAGCGCACTTTTTTTGACTTGCAATATGGCGAGGGTTTGTGGAGTTTGAACGTGTTGTAATGTTGATGGACTACCTGCATGATCTGGTGGTGGAAGCTGGCGTCGGCGGCGGGCAGCCGCGGCGCGTGCGGCGGCGACGGCGTCGGCTGCGGGGAGCTCTCCGCCGCGCCGGCGCCCTCGTGCGCCATCTCTGCAACGAGGGAAACAACTCGTTTAGTGCATGAATCAGATATTATTGAAATATCGATCAGTTTTAAAGATTAGGGACCAATGTCAAGAGTGGTTTATTTTTATTTTGATATCTCTATAGTAGTAAAATACCCGACCACCTTTGTTTTGACATTATTAAAATATAACCTACTAGTGATTCGCCCTTGCTTCGCTTCGGTTTATGTAAATTTTATGTAACCCCCGTACATAATCTAGAATTTATCTTGAATCTTTATCTAACTGATTGATGAAAACAGCATTAAAATCCATTGCGTAGTTTGAAAGATCTAAGCGTACATACATACAAATGGACAGACGACGGCGGGAAGCGACCCTACCCCTCAAAAGCCGGTTAACGGTTAAGTCGTCCTCACTCACACTGGTAACAAAGAAACAGAGGTGGAAACATACACCAGAGCTTTATTCTACGTGGTAAAACCTAATTGCTTTTGACATGTTATCGTATTGTCAACGTTATGATAGTTCTTATTTACTTGACCTTGACAGTCATGGTGGCCGAGTTAAAAACAATTTGAAATCAATTAGTTTTTACCGAGTAGAATCGCGAGCCCCAGCAAAATTATTATCTCTTGACCAGATGTTAAAATAAAAAAAAACGAATTTCCTTTTAACTGAGTAGCCCAATATTAATAGAAAATTGAATGGAAGTAGACAACAGTTTTTTAAAACAAATAAAAACGTATAAATTTAATCGTGCTAACGCAACACGTATGGCTCGATTCCACCATTACTCTATGCATGATAGACTCACCAAAAACGGTATATGACGGCATGCTATTCGTGAGGGATTTCATGACACCCTCGCGTGGCGAGGGGTTCATATAGCCCCCCTGGGGGCGCCTGCATTGCAGTGTTAACACATCAATCATCACATTCTTTTGACTATGTTCAGATCAATATTTACACATATTTAAGGTTAATGATTTTACGGCATAAAGAGGGCTAATTAGCACGAAGGCTGGCGTTTCTAATATAAATTGCGTTGCCAACCGTTTATTTCATTTGTAAGAGCATGAGTAGCACATCGTGTTATACTAATAACGTGTTGAGTACACTTGATAATCACTAGCGGCCCGTCCCTTTGCCCGGTTTCAATCATATACATAACTAGGACGCCCGCGACTTCGTACGCGTAGAATTAGTTTCCCGCTATTCCCCCCATTTCTTCCCGTTGGGGGTCGATTTTCGGAAAATCCTTTCGTAGTGCTCACCTTACATCATGAAAGGAACCCCTGTACCAAATTTCAAGTTTCTAGGTACAGTAGTTTCGGCTGTGCGTTGATATATAAGTCAGTCAGGATTGCCTTTTATATATATAGATTTATAGTCTATGTCCATTTGGAATAATGTACCTCTCAAATGGTGAATGAATTTATAAAATAGGTGCAGTGGTTCCGGGGTACCCTACACATATAAACAAACTTACAAAATCTGCTTTCTCTTTGTTATATAGTAATAAAGTATAGATAAGTACCTAATTTCCTTGAAATTAAAGGTCTTTTTAGTTCATAGAAACGTTTTAGCGGTGTTCATATTATTTTACTTCATAGCGTTTTTAAATATGACCCAAAGCAGCCTATCATCTCCTATTGTTATACTCATTCTTACTTGATTGTTCGAAGCTATTGTTATTAAAACAATAAATCTTGCCAAGTGTAATTAATCAGCTCAGTGTAATACTCATAATTTACAGTAAACCTGGGCCTTAAACTAAATATTCTCAGTCTCACGAAGGGTACCCGAGCCTTGACAGGTCCCGGGCGACCCTGGGGGCTAAATATAGCCTCCGCCAAAAATAGACCTAAGACCCCCCTTCTCCCCACACCACCCTCACCCCCTCGCCGACCTAAATGGGGAGGGGGTGCCTCTACAGTGTTACTTTTTTCGGCGCAATTATATAAGGTTTTGAACAGATTCTCAGATGAATTGCGAATGCTAACAAGCAATGTTGTGTATTGTTGTCTACACAAAGCGTTATAATGTGGAGAATTATGATGTTTAAAGGCTTAAAACAGCAAGAACATGGTATATTACAATGAAGTATAAATAGATAAGACAGAATAAAACGTCAAAAGCAATAATTGTTTTACAGTGTTGGATAGAGGCCCGGGGCAGAGGTTCTAAACGGTAAAACTTTATGGTTTTTGAGTGTTTCCGTTTTGATAACTCTTTATTTACTTAACAGTAATGGCGGCCAAATAATAACAATACCATAACATGTCAAAGACAATATGGTTTTACCTTAAATACTTACTTTATTTATCTATAAATTAGATCAGTAGTTAAGAACTCCCCATCGGCACACAGACCTCTTCAAGGTTTTGCTTAGATGGGAATTTTACCTACTTCTTTTGTCTAAATAAATTTAAAAAAAACCGAGTATAATAGAGGCCCAGGCCAGACAACAAGCTACTTTGGTGCCTGGATTGAGTCTAAATCTGGAACACATTAATCTGACAGCTAAGCAGCCATTTCGGATCGTCTAATTGACTAAATCAGCCTCTAACAAGATAATACTTTCAGTTCGAATTAGTATTCTCGCGATGCACTAAAATAGAATGCATTAAAAGCTTATTTTGCTCCCCGAAGAACTTGCGATCATTTTAAATGACGACCTAGTTATCCAAATTGGATATTAAGTTAACAGGCTTGAAAATATGTTAGAGTTCGATTTTCTAACTTAGGCAGAATTTTAAAATATAATTTAGGTATTTAGTATTAGTGATATTTCAATATATGTATTTGCAGAGGCTCTATGCTACTGGATAAGACAATATCTCTTTTGCCGTGTTACAGTATTGTTTTTAATTCGGCAGCCATTACTGTCAAGTAAATAAAAGCTAGTAACGTTGACAATACGATAACAAACCAAAGGCAATATGATTTTACCGATCGAGGCACTGATTAATTAATAAGTTTATAGATATTTCTATAGAGTGGGCATTAAATTGAGGTTTCACAATTATAATTTTAAATCCGAACTGAATTCAGGCATGTTCATACAGTCTCCCATGTAGAGTCCTTATAACAAAAAATCAGAAATCTACAAATCAAGGAAATAAGTTTATAATGCAATAAAAAATCATATTTAGGCAAAACGCGCACTTGCCTAAATATATTTTTTGTGGATTTAAACAGAACCTAAATAAATGGATCAGTCTATCAATTATTATAATTAAAGGAATTATAACATTTATAATAGAGACCAAACTACGCATCATTTCAAGGAAAACCACAACGTCTATTTATGACTACTGACTATTAGGTACTAGGCTTTATTATTTATTAAAAAGAATAACTCCAACAACAACTTCAAGTTGGTAAACAACATGGCGTAGCGGGGCTACGACGTAGCGGCGTAGCACTTTCTACGCTACGCTGCGCTACGGACTTAATAGGGTTGTCGCAGACTAATTCTGTGATTTTTATTTCGTACTAACTTATTTTAAGTGTCGTAATATTGAAATCCGTTCCTCGACAAGGATTGATGTCCTTGAACAACAACTTATATGGACAACGTAGCAACAACAAAACATCTAAATCAATGTTAAACACTTAATGACGCAAGGAAAAAACAACGATGGACAAAGTTGTCCTTGACATTTATGGAGCCCTAAATTCAAATTTACATGAAAGTCCAATAATAATTAGCATTTTTTCTTAATCGTGACAAATAAAGTTATTCTATTTAAATATAAAGTGATTCGTTACGTTTACGCACTTGATGTCAGGTAAATATTTCAGAACCGGTCAAACTTTACTTTGCAAATTTTTTTTTTAATTAAACCACCATCCCAGTTTAAGTAAACGGATTTATCCAAAACTCTAACCCAGCTTATGAAAACCCTTTTTTTTTAATCTAATAGATTTAAAAAGTCATCACAAGTTAAATCACTTTTGATCTATCTACAATCCACCCCAGCCCTCGGCCCCCGCAGAATTTAAAAATAGAACACCGCGGCGCGACAACTGAAGGACGCGCCCCGCCCCTAATCAGCCTTCTCGCTTTTACTCGCGAAACGGCGCACGGGTGGGAGTAGGCCGTCAAAACAAAACACGAATTACGAACAGTTTAAAAATAGAACACTCACGCGAGCTACGAAACGTGTAACATTCAATTTATTCGCGGGAAAAATGGTTTTTCCATCAACACGGATTACGACGAAAAAGGTTACAATGCCTTTTCTTATGTTAATGCAACACAATAAAATTAGGAACGTACCAGCAGGATTTCTGGGCTACTACTAAGGCCCGGTTCCCACTATGCCGGACCGGCAATTTTGCCGGATGCCGGTAAGGCTAGTGGCTTATGACGCTGTTCACACGGCTTAATGTGAACAGCTTCATATAAATTGTACAGCCACTACCCTTACCGGCATCCGGCAAAATTGCCGGTCCGGCATAGTGGGAACCGGAGGGCTTATGGTCTAACGCACTCGCAATCACGATAGTTTTCATTTTGAAAATCGAAGGCTTGTATGCATACAAAATTAACACAATTGCTCCTCCTTGAAGCCGGCTGCGATTGCGAGTGCGTTAGACAATAAGCCCTCAGGCCTAAGTAAGCGTCGCAATGTGAAATCGTCGACATACACACATCAAAAATGTCAAGGGAGATAAAGAATCCTTTCAGAATACAATTTAAGATTTAGTGTCATTAGGTACAAATGGAAAATCGTCCACGTGAAATAACCATTCCGAAGTTGGGTCAAAAGTAATAGTATCCAAAGTGAATTTAGTTAAAATGTAATTGTGCTGAAAAGTATTTATAACCAAATTTATTTTCGTTGTAAATTAATTAAGGCCCAATGAAATTTTGTCCATTATAAATTATGAGCAAAGTGAAATACGAAAGAAGAAGAAAGAAAAGAAAATGAAAATGTAATGGCGACCTCTTCGTTCGGACCTGATATCTCTTAAGCGGCTCCACCGATTTTGATGAAACCTAGCTAAGAACCACCCTGATAACACGAGCTTTCTTACCCGCATCCAAATCGGTTCATGCATTAGGGTTACCATTTAGGAATTTGAAAAGTCCTGACAAAAAACCTGACATTTCGATAAAAGTCCGAAATTTTTAGTCACGAAATGAAAACATTACTCAGTTACAGTGGTATGGTAGGCATATTTGATATTACTTATTATGTGGTTTTGTAACTAATATTCCATCTAATTAAAAAATCCGGACAAACTAAAGAGCCGGACAAAGTCCGAACATGTCCGGACTAATCCGGACGGATGGTAACCCTAATTTGGGAGTTACGATGCCACACACTAACTCAGATACACACGTTTAACATAAACACGTCTATTTTTTTATCTCGAGTTAAAAACGTGTTTAAAAAAGTTCAGTCTTTGCAAAGCACGTGATGTAGAAAAATATATTCAATACCATTGTCCAACTCGAGCCGGAACGAATTGTATACACTTGACGAATCGAGACTTTGCTTAAATAAAACACGAGAGTACTAAAGCGTTATACTCGTTTTGTTAATATTAATTTTCATGCTTATGTAAAGAAGTTAAGTCACTTTTTAGACTGTAATGTATTTGATACATACGATAAGACTTTAATTTAATTGCGTTACTAAGTGTTCTCTGGTTTTTAGTGTTACTTGTTGGAAAATTGGAGGACAATAGATATACGCGTCATTTGTAGGATTACAATGCAACAAGTACTGTACTGTACAAAGTTCTTAACTAAAGAACTATTTTCTGGGCAGCCAAGATAAAAAACAAGATACTAGGCTAGACTAGGCCCCCTGGGGCTCGTTTTATAATGCTACAAGTTACAATTTTACAGGTCTAAACTGGGAACACTGCTCAAATGGCTGGCCGTCATTGGTCGAATGGAAACTTGTAACCTGTAAATTGTAATTTGTAAATTTATAAAACAGGCCCCTGGTCTCCCGTATATATAAGCGCTGCCAGCAGACAACAGCGCCAGAAACCTAGCTTAAAAAATACTACAGCCTCCTTTACTCTACGCAGTAGCAAAACTGACTCAAACGTTTTGCTGGACGTCTAACGAAAACTTTAGAGTTCTATTGTCTATTTATAAATGAACAAAGTTAACTTGTAATAGGTACCTGCTATGAGGGAATTTTACAAATACAGATTTGTAGAACAAAACACGAAAACTATCAAAAGGATTAGGATGTGGTTAAAGAATTGACATCAAGTTTTTAGAGTTGTAGGTAATTCTGTAGCTCTGCCTACCCCACTCTGGGAACGAAGGCGTGAGTGTCTGTATGAATTGTATATATCAATAAATTCCATACAAATGCGATAACGTTTCTCTCGCCTTATACCTAGTCCAACATATAAAAAAATGAAAACTACAAAATATTCCAAATTCAAGGAAATACGACTTGATTTAGAGTGCGAGAAACGTTACCGCCTACCTAGTCCAACATATAAAAAAATGAAAGCTACAACATATTCCAAATTCATGAAAATAAGACTTGATTTAGAGTGCGAGAAACGTTACCGCCCAAAGCTAAATTTGTATGGAATTTTTTTGACCGCTACGCGATTTTAGCGTCGCTTCACAAACCCCTTAAGGGAACTAATTATAAAGAGAAATCAATAAGAGCAAAGTTCACCGGTGAACTAGCATTAACATGGCACGGAGCAGTCTTCAACCGCTGCTCCAAAAAGCTGAGTGCACATTAATGTACCAGTTGGCGGGCTTCCAAGCCAGCAGTTTCGCGCGGGCTGATACAAAGGCTCGAGTGTGCGGGACCGAGTACAGCGTGACGGTGCCGAATGGCATCTCGATCCATTACCGTTTCCGTTTATTTTGTGATTACGTATTAACCGTTCCTTTATAATTTGTACGAATATATTAAGCTTGGTTTCATAAAGAGAAAGAATAATATAACGAACGTTTTTCTCCGCCAAAGCCATGCATACTGTATCAGTAGCGCGCGGCCACGATTTTTCCCGACCGGTTTCGTACACATTTGGACATTCAACAGACATCACAATCACAATTAAAGACTAGCTGCCTTTTCTTCAAACGCTAACATGCAATACATGAAGTAAGGTATGTACTTAGACAGTGACACCTTGTATACTAGACAAAATTGCGTATTCGGGATACAAATGAATTTTGCAGCTTTTTCCGTTGCGCAACGACGTAAAGAGCTTAATTCCCAGTGTTAGGCCAACCCATACGATTCGAAAATCTATGCGATCACACTGTTATTTTGCCAATGAACAAACGTAATAAATCTAAAACTAACATATCATTTTTCAAACCACACTAAAACCCGCGAAGAACTGGGTCGTTATTCTCCAGCACAGGCCGAAAAGAAAGCCATAAAAGTCAACGGTTTTTTTTTCAAACTATATAAACCGTTTGTTCCATTTCCAAACGCGCGTCTATTTCAGGCGGTAAACTGTTTATTGGGCGATGCGCGCGGCGTCCGGTGCTATTTTCGCGCCGCTATATATGCAGCCGCCACCGGAAAGGTTCTTAATTTGGAACTCGTTAATTTTGAATTTACAGTACGAAATTGAGTTTAGTTTAGTGTGACCATTGGAAAGGATAGTTTTCAGTAAATGTTAAGATATATTTCGTAGATACAATGAAGCTTCGTTGGCAATGTATATTGATGACATAATTTGGTGTTGTAGCAGTGCTGTTCGCATTTATCCCTAGTAAAACTTCTATATTATACACCGTGCCCGAGACGTAGGTACCCGAAGGATTTAACCATTGATTCTAGACCCTATTTGGAGTATATAATGTGGTATAACATGTAGTGCAATATCGCATAATTTCCGAGATTTTTATTATTTAACAAAACAATTCCATAGTTCATTTAATTTGAACTCTGTCTGTAACTTAAAGCATTATTTACTAAGAAATTGATTAAATTAATTTATGTTGTACGTTGATGATATTGTTAGTTACAACATGAATCTTTCTTAGTAAATAAAACTTTAGGTTTAGTATAATATGGTATCACATTATATACTCCAAATAGGGTCTAGAATCGATGGTTAAAATCCTTCGGGTACGTCCCGGGCACGGTGTATATTTTGGTTTATTAATTATTATATTAATGAAGAACTGCTTAATTTAGTCCTTATAAGTAAGTAAGTAAGTAATCTACCACGGTTAGGTTAATAATGTTTAGATAATTAGCTCTTTAATTACCAATCCCGGTTAAGTCTAATCTGTAAGGCTTATCTGTAATCAAATATTAACTAATTCAGGAATATAAATAGCCTTATTAGTTTCCGAAAACTAACTTGTTTTATAAAAATATAACCTTTGTATGTTCTCAAAGAATTGTTATGTAAAGAGTGTAGTAGTAAACGCACACACGTCTCATTCTTTCTGTGAGATTAAATGTCATTACACACACTTAAGCAAACGCCTGGCTGAAGCTATAAACCTAACCGATACTGTAACAAATCCATGTGACGGCATAAGAAATATCAGAAATAGAAAGCATCCTCTATGCTAGTTATTGCCTCTACAAATGTACACACTGACGACAGAGTGAACTCTGCTTATAGCGAGTAATACGTTGGTAACCGGCCGTAAAATTATTCTTATCTCAAGGAGACAAGGGAACAATTTCGTCTGTAGCCAAATGGAGTGATCACGTACTTGTATCCCATTTGTCCCGAGCCCGTCTCAGCATAGTCCTTTAACAACATGCAGACATTTTCCCGGGGAGTCCTCGATCGGCGATTTCCCGGGATCACCAAGATGCCGGGAACACAACTGGCTTTACGAGCGCTGAAATGGCGACTGACTTGGGAGACCAACACGCTAGAGCTGGTTGGGACTAGGGTTCCTATCCGTGCGGATTAGTCCGGACATGTTCGGACTTTGAGACTAGTCCGGACTTAGTCTGGCTTTTTAATGTGTCCGTTTTTTTTAAATTAGATGGAGTATGAGTAATAAGACTTTACAAGAGTAATGTTTCCATTTTGTGACTACAAAGTCCGGAGTTTTATCAAAATGTCAGGCTTTTCGTGAGGACTTTTCAAATTCCTAAATAACCCTATTTGGGACGGATATGCTGCGACTAGCCTCATCGGTAGACTAGAGAAGTTTTGGAGTTGATGGTTATGACCTTCATCGTCAGGCTGACTTTGACTATCTTAATCGTCAGGGAAGGCAATGCATTAGCGGTCAAGATATTGTAGATATCTATGGCTGTCAGAGCTTCTACTTACCATCAGATGGTCTGGAGGCTTATTTGCTATGGCATTTATTTCTCCATGTCATACAAATACTTCATTTTAGATGTTTAGCAACATGCCAGTCAAACCCCATTGCTGGACCAGGATAAGTCCTTTCAATTAATTTTACGACAATCGGACGCTGGTCCTTATTGCAAAGATTTAACGATCTATAACTTCATAAATAAGTATTACCTTAATGATTAAAGGGCATTTAAAAGCAATAGTGTTATTCTTAGACCACGGTCGATTATTTATCACTTCAATTTGCATAGTCATAAATAGACAAGTAGGAGGCTGCTGAATCGTCCACGATGGCATGCCGTGTGTTTCGACGGGTCGCAAAACAACGTGGTACTCGTATGTACGAGATCTACCGGTTATAGGTATGTAGCCTTTAAGTATTAGCGACTTTATTTGCAGAGTCAAGGAGTCTCTCATGACAATCCGTACATAACTAATTGATTGTTAGAAATAAACTGTACCTAGACCAGGGACCGGCCCGCTATCCCATTCAAGGGGTTTCGAATGGGTTTTTATAAGGATTTATTTAGAAAAGCCGTATCGCTTGAAAGCCGTTCGTTTTTCTTTTTTAAAGCGCTATTTATAAGGGTTACCCTTACCAATCCGTTTCGTATAAGTCTTGTTCGATTTTGCTTTGAAAGCGCTATATTTTGAGTGATACCAATATCCCTTTAACTTTACCCTTATAAAAAGCAGTTCGATTGGCTTTTTAAGCGCTATATATAAGGGTTACCCTTATATTTGGTTATCAATTTACTGCTGGCGATCTGAGCTTTAGTTCTTTAGGCTTCCCTTATGTGAATGTTTAGTTTATCAAATAACTAAGTCATATATTTCCAAAGGGGTTATTCTTTTAGTGGGTTATACTTCGAGAGATAAGTCTTTTAAAGGCTTTTATCGGGGAATGGGTGGTCGGGTCCCTGACCTAGACATGTGATTAGTGTGATTTTGTATGTATGTATGTATGTAGGTAAACTCTTTATTGCACATAAAACCAATAACAAGTAAGTACTTACTTAAATTCAAGATAACGTGTACAATGTTTCATATGATTGTTCATATCTTGTAAGTAGTTTTGGAACCAGTTCCATTTATTGGAACGGTCTAAAATTTGGAATAGTTACTGTCTTCGGTTGTAAATGCAATATTATGGTGTGTGGAACTGATCTGATGCTGAAGTCAAAAGCTGGCAACAGGATCTCCAGTAAACTTAATTTTGGATTCGTTAGTTTAGTACTGAAAAGTATATAATGATAGGGCACCAAAATCTAGTTACACAAATATTGTTTGTCAGTAATTTATTAAACAATATCACACTAACATACAGTTCACTAGTAGCATAAAATTAATCATGCATAAGGTTATTAAAAAAATCCCCTACCAATCATTGCGGTTCATTTACAAGTCAACTCAGATATGTTAGATCACAAACCTCTCCATAACGATATACAAAGGAGTGGTCCTTTGTACCGGCGATGATAATTGCCGTGCGCACGAGTGAATCACGGCCGAGAATAGCCGTCTATTTATAGCCCGCCACAAAGAACAAGTATTCCGGAATCGTCTCGCATCTGACACGTGCACGCTTAGAGCTTACACATTTTATCATAAAAACGCATACAAAAAAGAGTTTTGAGGACAATTTAGTCCAATCGTGACACCAGTGGCAAAAACTTTTGGAATTATAACTGTTGCATGTATAACCGACAAAAATATTGAGCATGTTTGAATTATGTCGTTGTAAATATTATTGAGTTTATCGTACTTCTTTGGGGTGCTGTTAAAAAATGTACAAGAAAAACGTATAATACTCGTATATAAATTATTAGGCGTTTAAAAATCGCTGAGATGCCCGTCTCATCAAACTAAACGTCAAGACATAGAAAGCTGTAATGTCGTAATCTGGCGTATCTTGAGACGCGGATCCCAGCTAATATCAGTTTATTAATATCCCCCCAAGGCTCTGACCCTTCATGTTCGTAACAAGAGATTTCTTTAATATTATTTCGAATGAAACGTCATTTCATTACAGAACGAAAAACATAACCTTAAATTTGTCTATATCTAAACATTTTGTTAAAAGGGCTGCAAGCGCCAATTGCGGTTGTATTGTACAGTCAGCATCAAATATATAGACACAGGAAAACTTTCAAAAATATGTAAACACGACTCTGCTGCGAGGGAATAAGGGTGTATATATATTTCTGAAACCTTGTGAACGTATATATATTTATGACACTGAGCGTACCATTACCCTGCCGCTTGCTCTACAATACCAAACAAAGTTACGTAGTGTTTCTAAAAGCTATGTTACGACCCTATTACAGTATAAATAGTTTATTGACAGGTTGAACGCGCCGTTGCGGCGGAACAAGACCGACACGTGTCATTGTTATAGCACTAACTGTTTACAGACTTGTTGGAGCTAGGGAAAACGTCATGAGACCAGACTTTAATGAACCCGCCATTGAAGCTATGTTACCTATTTAGAGGGTCAGTTTATGGTAAACAGGATTCCGGGCACTATGGGTGACAAAAAACGTGTTAAATAAAAGTAAAAATTCTAAGGCATCTTACAATTACATGCAGATGATTTACGCGGACAAAGAGTAACAAATTAAACATAGAATAACAAGTACAGTCGCGAACTTTAATTTGGTACCCACCTTAGGTCCAAAGTCAATCTGACATTCTACAACAAAAATGACTTGACATCTCTAATGACATTGACGACTTCAAGCATATTTTTCTTGAAATGGGTCACAAATTAACGTTCGTGATAGTACGATTCAGTCAGTGACATTAATAATGACAAGGTTCTTAATATTTTTGCCGGCTGACTGTATGTTAGACTTACGGCCGAACCCTATATTCAAACCGCGGATAGATAGGCTTAGGTACTTCGGATTAAAATTTGACACAATTTGTATGGGCAAATGTCAAATTTTAACCCGAAGTAAGCCTTATCTATCCGCGGTTTGAATATAGGGTTTGGCCGTTAGACTCTCGTCACTAACAAGTAGATATAGAGAAATAGAGAGGAGTATGCGGAGCTGATTGCCAACCAGCTAGTCGGAGTCAACATAAGAAAAAGAATTCCGATTCCATCTTATCTTGGTCCTCAGGGTCGGCAACGCATTTGGAATCTTCAATACATAGGCATTGTCCTGAAAGCCGATGAATATAAAGAAAGAAAGAAAGAAAGAAAAAACATTGATTCGTGACAAACAGGCAAACAAAACTCAACAAAATACTGACAGACAAAATACCTGTTGTCACGAAACGGTTCCAACTCAGCGTTATACAGTCGACTAATCAAAATGTTGAGTATGTTTGAAGTTTCTCATTATAAATGTCCTTGTTGAAACCGTATATTCGTCATTCTATAAATTTATATTGGTATGTAAATAGGTACTTTATGGTGCAACACGCAAAATAAAATATTTACAAAATTAGAATGTTCAGTTTCAAGCTCTTATGATTATGACAAGGCACTAATAAGCTCTACCTATTTTAGAGTACTCTTCCATGAAATATGATGTATGCCACTGTATGCTACTATTTAAACGCATAGAGCATCCCTGTCATACAACCCAGCCTAAATAAAGCACAAACCCGCGCACTGCCCACGCCGGCAACCCCAGCCCCCGTATTCCGATGCACTTGCCACCAACCTGCTACCCCCTTCACTTGCTGGAGGGCCACAAATAGCCGCGTGTCCCCCGCCTCGGGTCTATAAACAGATGCGCGCATTCCGTGCTAAATATAGCCGCCTAAATCGGGAACCACTTGCTTCATTGGTTTTTGTGTGAAATAGACGATAAACAAAGCGGCTGTTGGAATAACTTTAGCTTAGGCGGGCTTCTTGATTATTAAAGAAAAATTGAGTTTAAAAACTGAATGTGCGTTCTTACACATCACATTCTGACTTTTGTGCTGTGGATTCGAATTCCGATATAGGCAACTTGGGGTAACGAGTAAGATTATTAGTATTATTTCCATAGATAGTTAGTTTTTATCAATATAAGTATTTATCTACATAACTATTATCTAGATAATAATATCTTTGTTTAGTATCTATGTACACTCATGCCGCAAAGTGGTCACAATACTCCTGTCGGAAAAAAACTATGTTCAGTGTTCATTATATTGTCATGTAAATATTCATTTACAAATAAAATATAACGTTGAAAATATGACCGCTATTCAGTTCTACCAACTCAGTCAACAACTAATTTGCATATTATCAATAGAACTATTCGTCACAAAACAAATTTAATGCAATATCCACTTCGCTCATTAAATCGAATCCAAGTATTTCAGCGGCATGCAACATGCATTATGCATAGAAATAACGAGCACAAAAGCAGTTTATAGTGGGCTAAAAATACCCGGACAAAGAGGCGATTAGTCGCTGGAGAGTGGAGGCTATTCGGGGCTCACTGGGCTCCACAATAGCGCTCGATACTTTCCCACTCGCCGGCTATTCTGAGTGTTCAAGCACTAGGCTATTTCAGGCCTTTTGTGCCGCGGTACGTCGCTTCACACGCGCTAGTACCGACTGCTTTGTTCGACTCGTCGAAGAGCAAAGAATTGGGAGAATAGAGACAATATAGTGATGTCATGGTGCTGGCTGCTTATAGTAATTATTCATCTGTTAACTGGCTTAAAAATCTAATTTACAATGTAGTATCCGTTTTTATTATGTGTGATGCGCATTATTTGACGACGCGTTAGGGTGCGGCAGCGGAGAGGAGACGTGCAGAGATTGACCAATCATATTATTTAAAATTCACATCTCGTCTCCACACCGTTTCAATGAAAACAGTCAAGCGGAGATGAGCGGAGCGGAGAGGAGACGAGTAGGAATCGACTAAATCATATTAGTTGAAATCCACATCTCGTCCCCGCTCCGCTTCAGTGGAAACAGTCAAGCGGAGACGAGCGGAGCGGAGAGGAGACGTAACTGCATTTGTCGCGACGAACGCGAAACGACGCGAAATGACACGATGGGATACGGCTAATCTGACAGGTAATTTAAACTCTAGCAACATTAACCATTCTGTATTGTCTGTGGTGAGCGCCTTTGATAACTTACATTCGTATTGGGGGGAAAGAAGTTAAAACCTTTAAGTGGTGTGAAAAGTGTGTGAAGTATTCTGTGTTTCATTAACGGGAGGATAATGAAAGCTAAGTATCTAGACTAAGTCCCTAAGAATCGAAAGTATGAAGACTTAGAGATCTGGACACCTATGCTGCTGTTCAGGTGCCTAAATATATAATTGTGATATCGTGGTGCAATTGTGCATAAGTTTTCCTCTATAGTTGATAGGGAAGATCCCGTGGAGTGGATGTGATTGCCTCTATGTATATAGGGAAGATCCTTTTTATGTGGATATGTTTTCCTCTATGAGTATAGGGAAGATCCTTTTTATGTGGATATGTTTGCTCCTAGTCAATAGGAAAGATCCCGTTGTGGGGATATGTTTGCCTCTATGAGTATAGGGAAGATCCTTTTTATGTGGATATGATTGCTCCTAGTCAATAGGAAAGATCCCTCGAGAGGATATGATTGCCCCTAATTAGTAGGGAAGATCCTTTCATGTACGGTATAAGCGCAAATACTGTATATGAAAGGATGTGAATGTCTCGGGCAGATAGCTGCATACTGATTTTATATTAGTAATTATGTATAATAATATTGATGTTGAGAATATATATAGTATAGGGCTGCTAGGTGCTTGGGACACTGAGTATCAGGGTCATGGTACTTTAACTTCAACAGGAGGTGACAGACTCCTGGCAGTATAAGAAGAAAGAGCGAAGCAGATGTAGAGAGAGTAGACGGTGGAAGAAGCGAAGGAAGTTACAATAAAGGCATAATAGGTATGTTATATTGATATTATTAGATAATTCGCGACGCCTATATTTAGACCCCCAATAATCGTATCAAGAGTTCTAGAAGCAACTCAATTGAAACACTATATAGAGAGGCGCATCGCGACAGCATTGCTACATTGTAATCACTCCACTCAGCTCCGCCTCAAGGTGCTTTTCCACCGGCGACGCGAGGCGAGACGAGGCGGGACGAGAATTGAAATTTGTATTGAAAAATCGCGCAAACTCCTCGCGCGCGCGCGGTGGAAATGGGTGTTTTAATACGAATAAAAATTCTCGCGCCACCTTGTTTCGTCTCGCGTCGCCGATGGAAAAACACCTTCAGTGGAATCACTTAGCTCTTTTCACAGCTCTGCTCCACTCAGCTCCGCCTCAGTGGAGCCGCAGCCTTAGCCTTGTTGGTAGTGACCCTGCTAAAACTAGCGGTCCTAGGTTTGATTCCCGGTCAATGGTTGTGTGATGAGCGCGAGTATTTTTTTCACACACACTTTAGCATTAAAAACATTAGTAACGATTAAGGTACCGTGTCCCCACCTGCTTACAACTAAACCAGTTGCCCTAAACTTCTCGATCCAAGTTCCGTGATGCTCAGCCATTATTCAAGTGTTACGGCCGGCATTGAACCTGCGGCCTCCACGTGCGAGCTATCACGTGTCGCTAATCGTCCGGTACGAATACCCGAGGCGAGGGACCATCACGGAACCGGTTTAGGGTTACTCGAGGCTTCGGTTTTTTACAAGACAAGCATAGGCGATTCCAATTATGCAAATGCGTTGAAATGTGGAGTAAGATGGAATGCTGTGCTAGTCACTTCACCGGACTCTCACAATGCGAATATTGCCGCGTGGCGATAGTTTACTTGAGATTATTTAAATGTAGAAAGCATGAACAGATAGCTCATTCCTTGTAAATATACAATATTCAAATTAAGGTGTTTTTTATGTTTTCAATATTTTGTACTCCTTGACCTGGGAAGGAGAGTATTTTGGTACCTATTTAAGAGTGTCTCACGTACGAACGTTAATTTGTGACCCATTTCAAGAAAAATATGCTTGAACTCGTCAATGTCATTGGAGATGTCAAGTCATTTGTAACTTTGAGGAAACTCAACCTTATTGGTTGTAGAATGTCAGATTGACTTTGGACCTAAGGTGGGTACTAAATTAAAGTTCGCGACTGTACATGCACTTAACAAAAATATCAATGAAAAGTATAAATATACTATTAAACATGTAATTTTTGCAAAGTAATAAATTGAAATTGATACTAAAATAAATGATTAAATTGCACAAATTGAGAATGATTCTCTATTGTTGCGAGAAACGTCAAGACCGTTTAATTGATGTAAGACTTTTTCCAGGACTTTTTAATTCTAATCAACCATAATCACAACTGACAATCAATCTTACAAAAGCGGGAAGGGTGCGGGTCAAAAAAAAGTCTATAAAGACTAGTAAAATAAAAAATGTTGAATTTAATTGTTGTGTACACTAAACACAAACACCGCATCCCTCTAATAAGCTAACTATGATTAATTGTTTGCTTCCTAACCTACGACACGAGTATTACATTATTGCATATTAAATATTCCGCTATGTAAATTAAAATAAATCAACTTATAAAGCTACAAAAATAAATTGTTAAACTACGCCAAACAGGATAAACGTTATTAAGGACAATAAAATAATTACATTAAAGTAGAGTTAAATTACCGCAATCCATACTAGTAATAATATTTAACAGGAAATATCACATCATCATAAAATTATGTAACAACTGAAAACGTTAAAAACTTAATTTTCCATAATGACACCGTCCAGTTACGACAAAGAAATTTCCTCAACATTCTGCGACAGAGTTCTATAGTGGATCAACAGATTAAGTTGTTAAAAGTGATCACCTTTATATTACACTAGAGGACGCCCGCGACTTCGTACGCCTAGAATTAATTTCCCGCTACTCCCCCCATTTTTACCCGTTGGGGGTCGTTTTTCGGAAAATCCTTTCTTAGTGCTCACTTACATCATGAAAGGAACCCCTGTACCAAATTTCAAGTTTCTAGGTACAGTAGTTTCGGCTGTGCGTTGATATATAAGTCAGTCAGGTTTGCCTTTTATATATATAGATTACATACTATTTTGTCGATATAGATTGACTTACTGCCGCACTCAGAGAAGTCGATTTAATTCAATGCTTGATTAAAGTTGCTGCTGTCTCTTTCTTTGCTACAGCAATAGAATAAGACAACACGTCACTAAACAAGCATTAAATTTAATTGACGTCTCTGAGTGCGGCAGTTAGACATTGATCGCTAAAAAGATACCGCCATACTCAAAGACATTTTATAGACATTTCGTTCCTTTTTCAAAACTTCTGCATAAAAAATTGACAATAAGGAACGACTAACGGTAGGACACTATATTCAAACCGCGGATAGATAACTCACTTCGGGTTAAAATTTGACATTGGCCCATACAAAACGTGTCAAGTTTTAACCAGAAGTAAGCCTTATCTGTCCGCGGTTGGGTGGGTTGGATATCGTCATTAACTGACTCTGATTCCTGCCGTTAATCTTGAATATATACTAGCTAGTGATCGAGAGTTATTTAGTCCGAGGCAATGGCTAAGAAGTCAATTAATAAGCAGAAAGGGAACCGGATCCTTTCTGTCAAGTCATTGCGCGGCCATTTGTATTATCGTGCCGTCCCCTTCTATTTCCTTAGTAGGCTATTGTTGGTCAAACTCATTTGGCGAAGTACTTCCCTCGGATTTTAAAGTGTCTATATTGAGGTCTGTCTTTGACACTAGCCATCGAGTATAAAAATAATAAGAAAATAATAAACGGCTTACACACAGGTATAGGTTTGATAAAGAAGAAAATATACCTTGCCGAGTTTCTTACGCCGGTTCTTCTAGGGGCAAAGGTTTTATTTTTCGAACCGGTGGTAATGCTTTTTGACACTCACAGGTGCATTATATTACGCCTAAATTGAAGGATAAAGAACTTTGACTTTGGCTTTGAAAGGTCGCCATGAGGCACTATTCTACGCAGTAACATCATATTGCTTTCGACATGTCATAGTATTATTTTTAACTCGGCTGCCATTACTGTCAAGTAAATAACTATCGTAGCGTTGAAAATACGCTAATGTCGCTAAACGTGACAAAAGCAATAGTGTTTTACCGAGAAGAATAGATCTCCTGCATTGTTACCTAAGTTTTTATCTTCAAAACATTCGTGACAATTTAGAACTGGAAACCATTGGCGTTTTACTCTATGATGTTAAAAAAAACAAGTTGTATCTACTACTGTTGTGTGAAAAGATGTGCGAGACCCGAGCAGTCCTGTCGACCCGTATAGATATTTAGTAAGTCTGACACCGAATTTGTCATGTTCCAAGTTGTTATGCCCTAACATTTAACGAAACCCGATTACATATAGTATCCGATTTAATTTGAAGTCATCATTTATTAGCACCTATACTCGTGCATTCAAAAATTCTTGGAAGAAAGAGTGTATCTTATTAAAAACTTGCATTGCATTTTCATATTATTATTAAGAAATTAAGGTTCAATTTGCCTGGAGGTAAATTGTACATGTGACTTTTTGAACAAAGGACGATTGTACAAGACGAGAAAAAGGGTTTTAACTCCTTAATTACAAGTTAATGCGTAGTTTTCCACCGTCGCTGTTATTATCACATTAGCGAGGAAAACAATAGCTACAGCGTCGTTTAGAAAAACAACCGGTAATCTATAAATAAACTGTGTATTGACACTTGAACTGCTTTGTACCTATTGCAAAATAAACAATACATTATTTTATTACCTAACCGGCGCATGAGCCAAGAGTTCAAGTTTAACCAAATTGACTCCCTTATAACTTATAAAGTAAGCACGCCGAGGAGACATGCTTTTGTGATGGTACATTCGCGAACTTTAATTCGGTACCCACCTTAGGTCCAAAGTCAATCTGACATTCGACAAAAATAAGGTTGAGTTTCCTAAAAGTCACAAATGACTTGACATCTCTAATGACATTGACTTCTCAAGCGTATTTTTCTTGAAATGGGTCACAAATTAACGTTCGTGATAGTACAAGTAATGGCCGAAACACACTAATGAAATGCTACGTAAGCCGACAAAACGCGATGCGTGTTGAGTCAAAACAAATCGTATTGTGTTTGACCAGAATAACACTGTCAACATCCAACGTGTTGGTGATGAACACGGTACACATCGGGTGTCGACACGTTGCGTCGCGTTTCATTAGTGCGTTTCAGCCGTAAGTCACCTTAGCCCATGGAAAGCTTCAAGATTCAAGGATTAAAAAGGTCTATTAGAAATAAATAAATAAATAGCGAAGTGGAAAGAGGTAAAAAAAGTGTAACAGGTAAAAGAGGGGTGAGAAGGAAAGAAGCTTTAAACTCACCAGTTTCCCAAGTATGTGTCTAAAAGAGACACCACAAAGTTCAACCTCATATCCATTGAGAACCAGGCTCCCCGATTTACATACAAAACTAACCCTATACCGATTACACGAGCGCTGAAAACGTTAGGTATTATCCACGTTTATATTCACATAAACAGTACCTAATTAGTTCTATAAATACAGCATCCGGCGCGTTATTACTGGCGCAGGAAAACGTCCAAAACAACAACCGCCATGTTATCGCGGTTCTAAAATTAGAATGTAAAGTTCCTGTATTTTGTTGGTATATATGGATAATTAATTTTAAATTTAATGCAAGTGGTTAATACAGCAACGGTAAACAGCAAAAACTGACTACGGAAGCCATTGGAGGGCGTACAAGAGAGCTGCACAATCTGTCTCTGCAGCTTTTGGGAGTCCGTGAAACGTCGCTGTTGCGGAAAACGGCCTGATGGCGTCAGTATCATTATCAGTTTTCAGAAATGCTCGTAGTAGGAAAATAAGTAACGACAGGAAAAAGCCTTACCTTTGGAACAGTTCTACTGACCGATCGAAACGCAATATTACTACTACGTATGCCGATGCTTTCGAAATTGTTTCTTACAGTTCAACCAGTCCATTTGTAATGCTATTAATAACTTACATAATTAGTTCACTCATGTTCTCCAGGTAGGTATGCAATGCTATTTAGATTGCAAATTTTAATGGTCACGGGCTTCGGTGACCATTTATTATCAGATGGCCTTTGTACTCGTTTGCATTCTCCACGCGATACAAAATGTGACTATTGATAGATCCTGATCAGGCGCATACAACATCTTAGTATCAGGAAATCTTAAGGTTAAATGGTACACGATAAAGATGCAAAATAACAGCAAATGAATTAAACGCATTAATAATATGAGAGACATGTGTGTTATGTTTACATTTGTAACAAGTTTAGAAATAGCACGTTATCTAATCAATTGAGGATAAGGATAAACTAAAAATATCCGAAGCGCACTATATCACAACCGATGCACAACCTTAACTTTTCTCAATCTCTCAAGGGTTAGCTGGAAGAGATCCCTTAAAGGGATAAGTTCGCCTTTGTACTTATTTTTATATTAATTGTATTGTTCTGTTTTTTTCTTTTGTACAATAAAGTGTTTACATACATACATACATACATATCAAGGACGTGCTCAAATTGCTTCCTAGTGTAACTCGAATCTGACGTCTGAGGCAAAATAATCTGCTAAAAAAAGGGCATATCTGTTATAGAAGTTTTATTGTGTTTTTGATCATATTAATGACAAAGTTTAAATCTGCTTTGGCATTTAATAGGATTGTGAAGCCACGCTTAAATCGCGTTGCTTTCAAAAAATGCATACAAATTTAGCTCCGGGCGAAAACGTTTCTCACCCCCTAAATTAAGTCCGATTTCCACGATTATTGAATATGGTGTTGTTATAGGTTTGTACGTTTTTGTTTATCTATTTTTTAATTTGTTTCTTTCCAATAAATATTTTCTTGAAGAAGAAAACGTACAGACAGACCTAGTTTGTCATAATATCTACAGGGGGAGAAACGTTATCGCATTTTGTATGGACATTTTCAGTTTCACAATCCTCTTAATAATTATGACTGAGAAGGAGCATTTTACGCAATGAAATTACGACCCTTTACCTTAACTTAATTTCGTCAGAAATATCTCATAGGAAAATAATAGGGGTTATAAATAAACAACCAACCGACGCGTTTGCCGTTGTTAGGAAATCTTGTAAGAATTCCCAATTTAGATCTTTTCTACTTTTGGGCGAGACGCTATATCGCAGCGTTAGCTACATTTTTGGACGTCATAACGTCGTCATTTATTAAAAGCCATAAGTCTTCACGCATGAAATGAAATGATAAGACGAAAAACGATTTTCAATACCGCTCCCAGATAATCATCGACTGGCTGGGGCAAGTGACAAATCTTTTGCAACGACAATTTATCTACTTAACGATCTACTGATACCTGCGCTTATAATTTCTGATAAATGCTCGCGTGTTCAGATATCGTAGATATGTAACGTTTTCAGATAAAAGTAAGTAAGGTTAGTACTGAAGAGTAGGTACTTTAATGTCTTTATCATCAACATGTCCTCTGCAGCGGGCCTAGTATGGTTGAGTTTATCGCGTGACAAAATGTGGATAAAGCATCCGTCACTCTCGTACTTACGTGTCAGAAAGTGACGGCTGTTTTATCCACATTTTGCCACGCGATAAAGGCTACCATAATACGGGCCCTGGACTAATGCCTTTCACAAACACCTTCTTCCCCCGATCAATTCTGCGCTGCGTGCTAGGTACATGGTGCTACTCACAATGAGAGTTTCACATCCATTAACTAAATTAATATGTTGATGACATAAAATACTTTAAAAAAAAATACGTCATATAAGTTCCCCTAAAAGATTGTTCTTTCTCGTCAGAAGCAGTTCTATGTTTACATCAAAGGCCAAATTTAGACGAGCGCGTAAATGCCAAAAGCAGAGAGTTATTTTAGGAGCTAATCACGAAACAGTATGTGTTTCGTGTTCCGACCGAATAAACTGAATACCTATAGCGTTATTACACAAAATATTATGTAATCTATATTATATAAAAGGCAAACCTGACTTACTGACTTATATATCAACGCACAGCCGAAACTACTGTACCTAGAAACTTGAAATTTGGTACAGGGGTTCCTTTCATGACGTAAGTGAGCACTAAGAAAGGATTTTCCGAAAATCTACCCCGAACGGGAAGAAATGGGGGGAGTAGCGAGAAACTAATTCTACGCGTACGAAGTCGCGGGCGTCCTCTAGTTTTATATAATTAGGTATGTGAACATTCGCTTATCAAATGTAGGAAATGATCACCTCTAAATATAGATTCTCTGCGTTGTTATACCAACTACGATAAAAAAGTGATTGCATTAATCAGTACCAATTAAATCTTGGCTAAGTCTATTTATAAATAGTTAATAACAAGATAACTTGATGCCAGCGACAGCGACTGGTCGAAAGATGGAGAAAATACGCAGTTAGGTTTCAATTTAAGTAAATATTTTCTTATCATGTGTATTTAGGTCGTTAAAAGTCAAACAAACTCGTGCGAAGCCTGCCCGCGGGGTGACGGGCGTTGGCGGGGACGGGGCTTCTTCTAAATATAGTCCAGGGGTGGGCAAACTAAGGCCCGAAAGCCTTCTCTGGCCCGCAAAGCCCGCCCATTATAACAACGCAACGTCCATTATAAAATAGGAGCATATGGCTCTCGGAAATATATTTTGAGAACATCGTCGACATAGATAGTTGTAAAAAAGACACGTTGGCAGATGAAACTGCCAGAAAAGCCGTAGCAGTTTAGTTTTTAATTTTATTATAGGAGATGAAAAAAAATTGGACACTCCTGAATTTTTTTACGTAAAAAAGTTTGCCTTCCCCTGGTGACCTGATCTAGCCGCTCCTCTCCCAACGCCTGTCCCCCCGCGGGACGGTCGCGCTGTAACTTGTTGGATAGTTACCTTTAAGGTGTAGCAGGTCTTGAAAATGCGGCTTACCTGAAATAAAAAATCATTTATGACACACTGACCAACAAATTAACTTTTAAAGCAGTTACTACAATCGTCTGAGTTGAATGGAACTAATAGTTCCATGCGCAGGTTAAAGTTTATCTATAAGTATAGCATTAAGTCTTGCACTGCGTTTAAAATGGTTAAATTGGAATTGTTACTCTGTCTGATTTGATTACAATCTAAATGTTCAGTAATATTTTCCTGCGTCATTATTTCATCACTTTGGAATAATTTTCCGTTATTTTATACACATTTTTACCTTAAACAAAGTCAGAAATAGAAAATTTAAATATGTAATTTTATTAACAAGAGAAATAGGAAGGTATAATTGGATTAATATTTTTCAGTGGTATCCTTGTTCTGCAAGGAAAATATCGGAATTATTATTAAAATCTAAAAAGTTAAGTTGGTTTTATAGAACATTAATATAAACGTTCTATTGCTGGACAGGTGAACACTGAGATTGCCCGGGGACGGTGTCCCGGATCCGTAACACCGACCCCGAGCAATCTCCGTGCGAGTTTGCAAGGAGATTATTCATATTGGGCCTTTTACGAAAGCGCCGGCAAAAAAAAAATGGTATAGGTCGATAGAATTAATTATTTTGAGTAACTTTTATTATGGCATAAAAGCTGTTGGGTCATTCTCTAACTTTATATTTCAAAAATGTCAGAAAGAAAAAAATTGCTAAAAATACATTATTTTAACTTTCTAACATTATTGTATAATCCCAATATTGGTACGGTCACTTGATTTGCCGCCATAGAACCCTGTCATAATGACAGCGTCAAGTCTAGAGAAAGGGATTAACGTCGGAAATTATCATTGGCTTACCGCGACACGGGTTCTATGACGGCTCATCCAAGTCATCAAGTCCATGATTGTGCTATATGAAAAAGTCGATCTTTTGAACCTCTTTAAAAAGTCAGGCATGATCCGACAGTTTTCCTGCCATAATAAAAGTTGTTCAACATAACATTGTACGCATATTTAGTGCATTTACATTGCAACATCGTTCGTTACAAATAATTGTTCTTTATTTTATTTTTATAATGTTTTTAAAAAATACGACCCCCAACGGGAAGAAATGGGGGGAGTAGCGGGAAACTAATTTTACGCGTAAGAAGTCGCGGGCGTCCTCTAGTATAATATAAGCCTTTAATTGCTTGAAATAAATGAAATATTTGAATTTGAACAAATAATTCTAGCGATGTACACTAAAATTTTCCCTTCAAACTTGTCTATTACATATACAAAAAGTGGCTGGCCACAAAGAATTGCCAGTTCACTTACACGCGGCGTCTATTTCGGAAACTATCGCCAACGTTTTCCGCGTGCACGATATTTCGGGCGATGTCAACTGACAGCGTTTGCGAACCGTTGCGAAATCGCCGCCGATTTACTAATTTCTAAACGACGGGTGAAACATCAAAACTTTAGGACCGCTGTAGACCGAGATCAATAAAATAAGGCAGTAAAATTGATAATTATCTGTTGTAAACGTGGAGGAGAACGTTCAGTGTACACTCAGTTTATCTTTATCCATAATCGTTAGCAGTCTAAAGCCCGTATCCATCTCAAACAATTGTGTAGTAATTCTAGAAATGTGTTTCAGTCTAGAAACAATGTTTAGTTTCTTGTAATATCAATGTTGCTAGAAATAAATCGCACCACATGTTGCTACACAAATGTTTCCCTTGAATACTGGGCTAGTATACTAACCTAAAAAATATCAAACTAGCTTAATACTCGTATATTCTTGCAATGTTTACTTTTAGGTTGGGAATTTCCTTAACAAGACAAGTCTTAACAATCAAGCTTCATGGAAGTCTTGGACGTCTTAAATATGAAAGTGGAAATAAAAATTGCAGCGTAGGCTAATTCCAGCAAGCCCGATATCGCGTCCGGCGGGGTCGTCGCCCTTCCGTCGTTATCAGTCAGCTGCGGCTGTTTGGGTCCAAGGGCTACGGCTTGCTTTTACAGAAACGCAGTAAGGTTATGTATACGCCACTTGTTTTTTTTATTCTAGAAATGAAAGTACCTAAATAACCTTCGCCCACGGACACAGGAAGGAAGTATTCCGGTAAAGTCAGTTCTTGTAAAATATCAATATCTTGTAATGTACTGTAACTTTAAAAAAAGACTTTAATTTGTTTCGAAATCATGTTTGTCACTTTGTTACAGTGAAAGAAAAATCTAAATGCGAAATTTAATATGATTTTCGGAGAGACCACGGCACAAAATAAAAGATGCAAGTAGAAAAGTACCTAATACAATATAAACAAGTTAACCAGGAGCTACGTGTTAGATCATTAAATAGGTAATTTTGTAGAACCGACCAGCCCCAAGTTAAATTTTATCTCAGATACATATTTAAGCGTAGGAAAAGCGATTTGGAAAAATGGGGTTACACAAGTTGTATTTCAAAGAACTATACAAGGATCCATATCTCCTTCACATGACGACGACTTCAAACGACGACTAATCACAAAAATATATGACGAAATGAAATAAATAAAACCAACTTCTTAAAGCATTTCATATTAATATTTGTGAGATCATCTCGACTAGCCCCATTACCACACATTGTCACTCGCTGAACAGTGCTAGATCTCTAGATCACTTCCCGCTGGCCCACATCAGCCGCCAGCTGGCGCCAGCGCAGCCGTCGATCGGCCGTAACGCGTGATTGGCACTTCGGCGCGGGCGCAGGTTTGTAAGCAAAATGTCAAAACAGAGTGGCCAGATCTTGTAATTTCTCTCAATGCGTCTCTATCGTTGCAGAGTAGTTAGAAAGGGATATTAGAGGGACCAACGTGTAGCATAACTTGTGCTAGCCGTCCAGTAGTGAGTACGTACTGCTAAAACTCTGCAGTACAACTTGTCTAAATGTTTTCTGTGTTCATTAGAAGCGTCTGTCAAGTCAATCGGCATTTTATTTGAATTATTTATCTTGTTTATTTCGCCTATTTTTTCTATAGCTAAGAATGATTTGAAATAAGGCACAGTATTCCTTTTAATAATTCCTTAGTCATCTTCTAACGCATCTTAATTTTTTGTTGTTTTGGTGTAAAAACCGAAAGAAATTATTTTCTTACTTCAACTGGCTGATGCTTCCATGCGCTATTGATCCTTGACTTCGATCGCGTTATACTTTCGCTATCTACATATCTATTTTAAAAACAATTCCGATTTAACAAGGTAATATTCGAAGCTGTATTGTTTTAAATATCTCAATTCGAATAAAAGTATTTTCGTAAATTACTGATAGCTTTAAAGACACGAAAACAAATATTAATGGATAGTGTCTAAATGGGGACTTTACCTATTACTATAATTTACATAGAAACGGTATATCTTCTTGAATAGCTTATCCGAGGCGACCTTGCCGCATAGATGATATAAATGGCATCGTTTGCATACTGCATCTCTTTAAGCCGAACCATTAGCATTTTGGTGTTATTTATAGCTTGTAGGTACACGAGATATTAATATCTTGAAATATAAATGAGGATTCGTTATCGGAGCATGTTTGTGAGCATGAGATGTTTATGGAGTTAATATTGATGCAACCGCTTTACACTTAATGGACGATGTCGACTTGTAATCGTAAGGGAGGTGGTAACCAGTTTTCATCAGGCTGTTTTGCAGTCTTTGGTACCTACAGGACGAAGTGTGTCCGAACTGGACGCCTCTGCACAAGATAAGATATGGTAACTGGCAATGGCGTCTAGGCTTTAGGCAAACCAGGATCTCAATTCAACATTGTTAGGGCCCCGGAAAGTTAAATAAAACATCGGAAGTTTTTCTTTAATCTTGGGATTAAGCCGGTGGTAGGGTAGGAGCCTGCACTAGGACCATAGTATAAATAGATTTCTATTTATCTAGGACATAGTATAAATCGATTTCTATTTATGTAGGACATAGTATAAATATAATTCTATTCCTGCACAAGGTTCCGCTGCAATGGTGCTAAAATAGCAACAATAATCAAAATAACGAAACCGCCTAGCCCAATTTCACAAAATGACAGCGACAGGTGACAAATCAGTAGACAATAAATAATCTTCAAATTGCATTACATGTCAAGTGTCGTTGGCACGTTTATGAAATAGGCCTGGCTGGTCCCTTATAATTTGGACGGCGACATCTCCCCCCAGTTCGGGCGCTCGGGGCGGGTCGGGCCGGGTCGGGACGGGTCGGGTCGTTGCACAACCTGCACTATTCTCGCGTTGCCTTGCACCGGCGCACGCGTCTGCGAGTCTTGCAACACGCCCACCCACGCGACATACGGATTCACTACGCGTTTGTAGTTTTCCGATGCGTACTTTGCGTACACTTTGGGATAGGTCAAGATCAGCAGTATCTAAACAACTAAAATAAACCGCTAAAATCGACAACGAAAATTACAAGCTTCGTATAATGCTATACGAACTAGAAAGTCATCACTACATGGGTCCATATTTCCTAAACAATCACCACCTAGGGTGATGAAACCAGTAATGGACAGGGACCAATGATTGACACTTGATTCTTACTTTACAGAAGATAAGGGTTATTCATGTGTTTATCAACACTCAATTTATGACAGTATGTTCTCTGAATTAAGAGTTAAGTATCCATTATTGGTGCCTGCCAGCTAAGTGTTCAACACTGGTGCCATCAGACTACGCAATTTTAAGTCCATAAATAAGTAATAACGCCGGAGCGCATTATCCTTATGAATAGGTATTGTGAAATAACGATGTCACAGTCACATAATTCCAACAGCCCATAAAAAACAACGTCAACGAAAGTCGAAAACCCCATTTCCACTGCACAAGCAACGTACTCGTAACGTAACATGACTAACGTGCAAGCGTAGCGGCGCAGGCGACTCCCAGTCTGCAGGCAACGCGGTCAAGGCGCGGGCGCACGCGCCGCTAAATGCACGCAGCCTCGCCCCGACGATCTATTTCGCATTAGTTCACTCTAAATATGAGACCTTCGTCATCGATTTTAACTTCAGAATGAGACTATTCGAATTTAACCATTATATTTGGTTATTTTTTTTAACTGCATAAGCTTTAACCTTTTCATTTGTTTAAATATCTTCTTACTTATTGACGGAACACTGGAACGGTTGGTGAAGACTCTACTGAAACATACAAAGCAACAGACTACCTTTCAAAACATAGAATTACAATTTTTGATAACACAGTTTGATAAGGCTTGTAGGCTTAAATGACTGATGGAAAAGATCCGCAATTATCTTTAGACTAATAGTGACTAACTAGAGCACGGCCGGGCCGTAATGAAACCGTTTGTCAGTGTCCCGTCATCTTGTAAATGTTTGTTCACGCGGGCTCCGTCCACCCGTCACCGACACGGGAACGCCTAATTTATACGCACAATACTAACATTAATCCTAACACCTAGACGTCTAATTATAGACCAGTTTGAAGCTCGCGCTGGCCAGCAATAGCCAGCAGAAAATGAAATAGCACGTGGATGCAGACGCTAGCACGACTAGCATGCATGCTACTTTATTGCAGAGCCTGCATTGTTTAAGATAAAGCGTTCACTACGCTATTAATAACTGTCGTGATAACTACCGACGTTTATACGAAGCGAAACGCAGGAAAAATCCGCATGTGGCCCGCGTCGTCACCGCTGAATAATCTAGCTTCAAACGTTCCGAATTGGGACGACCTTCGCTAAAATACCTCTAATTATAGTTAAATATTTATGCTCCGGAGGTCTTATTTTAACAACGGCTATTAGTGCCTGCCAGTATAAACATTCGGAGCTCGTTAGATATAAATCTAGTGCTGCAATGCTGTGCGTTACGCCAAATCTAACAGCTATGTACGAAGCGACAATAATCGTGAACAATACTTGGACTTCAGACAACTCTATGTCGGTGATAGCATGTTTAAGTCTGCGACTCATTCCGATTCTGACGCTCTGTAGAATCGGTCTGCCTAAACTTTGGAAAATTTCTGGACAGTCTTTATTATTATTTGACCCGGTGTCAGTATTAGTTCAGCTAGTGCCAAAGGTTAAGTAAAGATTAAGTTCCATATAAGATTTTTCTAGAATTAAAAAAAATATGGGGAGGGACAAAAGGATCTGGCAAAATTGATACTTTTATAGTTAAAAGTAACTTATATGTTCCTCCAAATGTTTTTTAAGAAAATTCTTACAGTATCTTATCGATGTAAGTTTAAAAAATATATTGCACCCTAGCTTACAAGTACAAATGGGAGGTACCTACCTCTGAAAACACTTCTGTCCGTAACTATATATCTCTCCAGTAGTAACATAAATCCAATAGTAAGATAAGAGATTCCAAGAGAGAGTTCCAATTAGTTTGAGGGGTTCACTGCAAGTGGTGTATTGGCATCCACGAGCAATTTCCCAAGCCGACCTCGCCCCGCGCGCGCCAACCTAAACACGCCCTGCGCACCGCGATAAATAATTACGCGTGATTTACCGCCACTCCGGCGCACAAATAGACCGAGCGGAGTGAAAGAGCCACGACCAAGACCTTGGGAGTTGTGTGAAAAATAAAAATAACCGCTGGTGACATCCGCGAGCGGTGTGATGCAATACACAATCAGCCGATCTGGACACTCCGTCCATTGAGGATAACGTCGAGTCACTCCACGCTGCAGCGTAGTATCATTACATCATTGAGACTGAGACAAGCATTCGCCTTTGAAACATTCAAAGTGCGATTCCAACGGAAATGACGTCTAAATTCAGTATCACGTCTTTCAACAGACATCTAATAACACTTTGCATTTTTTTCTATCTTCTATCTAAATTCTGATGTAGACCTAGCCCACGTAGATAGCACATGCATCACACCACTTAATCTCAATGCTGATTGTGTGAAGAAGAAATATATGTTACATGAGTCATTTTGGAAGCTCATAACTACAAGCAGTAGGGCATAATAATTATCATATGTGATAACTAGCTCTAGCCGCTGGGCCCTGGCCCTCGTCCAATCAGGTGCGAACAGATTCGTAGTCCCGTTTGGACATCTCTAATAATACCGGCAGCCGTTTATAGCCCCCCGAGAATAGCCGGTAACTTATAGACACACTGACAGACGGACGAACGCCATTTATGGGATTGGGATGTATTTCTGAACGCAACTTGCGCTTCTATTTCGGAACGGTTCCGTTTATAACTTGGTGCATGAACTTGCTGATGAATCGGTTACCAATTGAGATACTGGTTCTCTTTATTAGTTCATTACTTTTTACGAGCTATTATTTAACTAGCTTCGTTCGGATGTCATTCCGATTAAAAATTTGCAAGACAATTTTAAACTACCTATTTCCCGATACCGTAATAAGTAAAAATTTTAAATAAGTACATTAGCAAATCCGAAGGCAATGGAATATTATGGCATCGAGGAGCGTATCAGATAACAAAATCAGAAGAGAGTAACAGGATCCCTGCTGAACCTACAGTAGATCCACAGAATTGGGATTCGTTAGTTTGGTCTCGATAAGCAGATGTCTGTACAAATAAACAACAATCGGTAGCAAAAGTTTGTCCCAAAAATGTTTTTTTCGACATATAGGTAGTCTTATTTGCTACTGTGGTATGCATAATAGGATCAAAGAATGCCCCATTTCGAATAGTTGATACACATTTTCAGGGAACTGAAGCGTGTCGGGATCGGGATCCTTCGCAATGGAAAGCGATCTTATCAAGCCTTTCTCAGGGACCATTAATCAGGTACGGGGACCAACGACGCTGCCTTCTCGGCACAGCTAGATTGCGGCCCTGACTTATAGCTGACTTATGGGAATTGATGGCTGTTACAAAACAAGCAAATACTGGCCAAATATGAATGGGGGATGTAAAGTTTAAGAGGAGACGATGTTAAAACACATTTTTTTTGTCGAACCAACTTAAAACATTTTAGTAACACTCTCGCTATTAAAAGGCGAAACAAACAAGTCTACTATTAGCCATCGAGAAGTTCCTATGGTCTCCTTCCGTCTCTACCATCGTACTAGTCCAATATTATAAAATTTTCAAGCCAAACCAATGATTTGAGATAGGTAAAAGTTCTTTTCTTTTAAAAAAAACCGCCTCCGAGTCGGTCCATCCACTTAGGAGCTACGATGCTATATACACTGACATTCCAACTTACTTTCATCCATTAATTCATTCCTACTTTTGTTTGAATGTAACGATAGCAGCAAATAAAACAACTAGGTCAAATAAAACTTGAATTCTTCAATCATTCAAGACTTTGAACATGATCAAAATATTTTGGCAATGTCTGTAGATGTAATCGAAAGCATACTCCATCAACGTCTGGTAACATTTCTGGACGAGGCATTTACTGCCTGCGCTTTAATAGATTCATATCGGGATAGTTGGCAGCGCCGAGCCAACACTTGTTACGTTGTAGATAGTGAAGAGGAGCCACGAGACTGACAGGAAAATATGGTGTTTGCATGACAGAAACAAAGTGCGAAAGCCGAACCATTCATACTCAACAAAGCTATTATGTTTTTTTTTTTACATAACTACTTTATTATTTTTACTAATCATTTAGGGCCGATTTTTTATCAGTTATCTGGGCCTCTATTCTTCTGTGTAAATCCATATTGCCTCAGGCAAGTTATAGTATTGTTGTGTATCGTAACGTATAGTCATCCAATTTGATTCCTAGGTGACTAAGGACTATGTCAACGTGACGTTGTCAACCAAATCATAAGAAGTACCTTACTTTTGGTTGACAACTTCACTCGTCACTAGTCCATAGTGACCTAGGAATCAAATTGATTGACTGTACGTTAACAATACCAAAATCAGCCCTTAGTAAGTTGAAGGCGAGGGAAGAAGCCCCGCGACGCATGAGGACATTGAGCACAGCATCACATCCGCCCGCCCCACGAGTTCCGCCCGCCTCCACGCACACGGATTACACACCGGGGGCCGGCGAGGTAGCCGCCGCATAATCATTATGGTAATGCGCAGACAATTAATATTAATGTAGCTTCAAAATAAGGTAACTGTTTACAACATTTTTGAATGTCTGAATTCCCGAGTTCAGTACTTGTTATTCAATATTCGTACGTTGTTTTTACTTAAAACGTTTTTATTGTAAATTTATATGTATAAAATCTACTCATTTGCAGGTTACGAGACGGTTTAGGTAGATATGTGCTATTTATTGCTAAATAAACATTTGCATAATTTTTAATACTTGCGCTTAATGTTATCACACAATGTTTTCTTAGCTGATCCTGTCAGAATGTACGTATTTGACATGTATTGAACGCGGGGTAGCCTACGTCAATCCTACTGATCGTTATATTATAGGTATATACTTTTGGCTTCAAGGCAAGATATTACATTTATTTCTGTAGGTTTCCAGAAGTTCATCCAATTTTATTAAAACATACTCATATACTCATATAGTTAGTTCATCACTCAGCCAATAGAAGCAAAACACTGATACATCAAATCTCGAGAAATCCATTTTGATTGGCTATTTTTTATCTCATTACCTGTTCTCCGCTACCATCTACCCTATTTATTTACGCACTTATACATTACTTGAACATGCATGCTACCCTCTCTTGCCTACAATTAAGACAAATATGTATTCTCCTTAAGTGATTTTGTAAATCTATTGAGAAATAAATATCTTAAGCCATAAACCACGTTTAACCGAGCCACGTTGGTTTGATTACATTTATCTAAGTGCCTAAACGAAATAAAGTATAGTCATCATGACATTCATGACAGTTGTAGCACTGGTAGCACAGTGAACGTCATCTATCTATATATATAAAAGGCAAAACTGAATGACTTATATATCAACGCACAGCCGAAACTACTGTACCTAGGAACTTGAAATTTGGTACAGGGGTTCCTTTCATGATGTAAGTGAGCACTAAGAAAGGATTTTTCGAAAATCGACCCCAATTAAAAGAAATGGGGGGAGTAGAGGGAAACTAATTCTACGCGTACGAAGTCGCGGGAGTCCTCTAGAATATAAATATAGGTAGTTCATCACTCATCAGCCAATAGAAGCAGAACACTGATACGTCAAATCTCGAGAAATACATTTTGATTGGCTATTTTTTATCTCATTACCTGTTCTCCGCTACCATCTACCCTATTTATTTACGCACTTAGACATTACTTGAACATGCATGCTACCCTCTCTTCAAATATGTATCCTCAGTAAGTGATTTTGTAAATCTATTGAGAAATAAATATCTTTAACCGTAAACCACGTTGAACCGAGCCACGTTGGTTTGATTACATTTATCTAAGTGCCTAAACGAAATAAAGTATAGTCATCATGACATTCATGACAGTTACAGCACTGGTAGCACAGTGAACGTCACAAGCAATAAAAATAGCTTTTGTACTTTGTCGCCGTAACATCTCTGGGGCTCTCTATTTGGGAAAAGCTATAGCTTTTGACACGTTATCGTATTGTCAAAGCTACGATAGCTCTTATTTATTTGACAGTAATGACGGCCGAGTTAAAATCAATACTATAACATGTCATAGGCAATGAAGTTTCGTTTCATCGAGTAGAATACAGGGGCTCTACTTTGAAATCCGTAATTCGAACTTCGGATCGCCCCGTCACTTTCTTGCAAATTAGTTACGCGTCGAGAGCGAAAGGGATAGCAGTAGACGAAGTTCGAATTACGGATTTCAAAGTAGAGCACCAGTTCAAGAACCAGCCTTACAAAATTGACAAACAAGCAAGTGAAAGCGACAAAGGTAGAGAAGCTGTCATCTGCAAATGACGTAGTGAAGGTAGTCAAGTTACACCTACGCTTCAGTTTAGAGTGATAAGGTGAAGGCAAAGGGCACTTGTTGCGTGGCTGTGGCGCGGCGTGGGCGGTTGTAGTGCGGTAGGTCCAGCCCGGGACGGTGACGTAACGACACGCCGGCGGTTTTTATCTGAACCGATAAACGGTAAAGATGAAAGATTTTATTTGTACAGAGAGTTATTAATTGGCGATTTTTTTTATAAGTTGCGGTTAAGGCGGTTTTATTACAATATTTATGAGCTTAATGATAAACTGAAGTTGCGACCACACCGGTGCTTAAAATATGGTGACGGTACAGAATCGCAGTGACGCGTCGTATTAGCACCGGTTTTGACGAAAGCTCCACACACCAATGCTTAAAAAACGGTGACGTTACGGAATCGCAGTGACGCGTCGTATTAGCACCGTTTTTGACGCACGCTCCCCACACCGCTGCTTAAAAAACGGTGTCGTTGCTTAAACAAAAGACGGGGTCATAGTAACAACATGGCGCCGTTTTTGACGTACCGTAATATACGCAACGTTAAGCATTGGTGTGGGGGAGCGTGCGTCAAAAACGGTGCTGATACGACGCGTCACTGCGATTCCGTACCGTCACCGTTTTTTAAGCATTGGTGTGTGGAGCTTGCGTCAAAAACGGTGCTGATATGACGCGTCACTGCGATTCCGTACCGTCACAGTATTTTAAGCACCGGTGTGGGCGTAACTTAAGTAGTGGTCCCTAGAGATGTTTTAATTTCTGTATAAAGTAGACTTTGTGAGACTAGTTATTGTAATATCTGTGCAAGAAATTACGCCGATCTAATAGTAAGTTATAAAGTGAGTACACAACCAAACTAACCATCATGCTGACGCATTTGTACGTTGGTAGAAAAGGTTAAAGAAAAAGGGATGTTAGAGATAAAATTGGCAACATGATCCAATTTTTACTCTAAATCTCATGCTGAAAGTGGTGGTTGCCCCTTGAGAACATGGTAGTCCCATTTGTCCCCACGTCGAAGTCTTAAGCTAAGAAGCTTCAGTGAATGACTTCACATTTGAAAATTAAAATACTACAGACAGACCACTTGAAGATCACAAAACCTATGAAAATCTTTCGAACTAACATCATAATTATGAAATCCCAACAACCCACTCAAAGTCCAGGCGCGTTTGTTTGTTTTGAAGCACGCGCAGTCGGTCAAGGCGCCGCGCGCGGGTCACCCGCCCGCGCCCGAAATAGCCGCGCGCGCAGCCTCATACCGGTACTCAGTCGCTCTTTGACCTTTGGAGAGACCGGCCATTATCAGAGCGTTAGTATGATCCGGATAAAAACGAGGCGACTATACATAGCACCCGGATCAACGGGATTAACAATCAACGGTCTTTTTCGGACCATCTCTCTTGTTAGTTGAAGTTACATCGCGTTGTTACCTCTAAATGACACGGCATTGCGTTTTCTCTAATTTTGAAAAAGTTATCCACAATAGGTGCCCTATGACTAGGGCTTCAGCAAAAGTGGCTTTAAGAATCGTCAATCATCATCTGGGGTCAGCGCAGCATGTCTTTTTATTCCACACATCTCTATTAGCCGTCATCTCAGCGTTCACTCTCTTCTTTCTCATATCACCCTTCACACAATCCATTCATCTCTTTTTAGGCCTTCCACTTACTTTATAATCCTCCACATTCTACGGCGACGATTCGTATTCCGAAAACGATCGAAGAAGTTATACTATGGTAATATTCTCATTCGTTCCAAAGTAAAATTAATAGGACTGAGATTACTAGCAAAGCTTCACCCGCTATAGAGGCTTTGCAATATCACTTAAATGAAAATCGAAATGGCGTTCTGTCTGACTATAAGTATTCATTCCTAGTATGCAATGTAACATACTGCGTGCAAACTCAAAAGACACAGGAGGGATTCAATCGCTTTGGCCATTGAGATGCAGTTGCGCCGTTTTGGCTTCAGAGCTAGAGTCGATACCCTTTTACTGCCGATGGTTATAGAGGTTATAGACGAGGCAGATTCCGCGCAGTAAACCCAGATAGCCAATAACCAGCACCAACGCGACGCACATACGCTATCGCCAGCGCAGAAAGAAGCCTTAACGCGCCAATGCCAATAAAACGAGCGCATCAATTGCGATCAATTTAGATCCGGCGCGGAATCTATATATATAAAAGGCTAAACTGACTGACTGACATATCAACGCACAGCCGAAACTACTGTACCTAGAAACTTGAAATTTGGTACAGGGGTTCCTTTCATGATGTAAGTGAGCACTAAGAAAGGATTTTACGAAAATCGATCCCCAACGGCAACAAATGGGGGGAGTAGCGGGAAACTAATTCTACGCGTACGAAGTCGCGGGTGTCCTCTAGTCTTCCATATGCATTAAGATGTTCATAAGCTCGTTAATAGTTCTGGCTGAATGGTCTGAACGATAAACGTGGAATAAAACCTTGATCTTCATCCAAAACAGAATTGCAAATTGCAAATTTAGCATTGTCAGCGTCATAAGTAATTTGTATTCCCTCGTTTGAAAATTTTGTATCACACTTAAAATCAGACGCTAAAGCGACTAGGTACAAAATTAGGCTAAGCGCGAGTCGAACTCACACTCAAAGGGCTCCGTGGGATTCTTGAATAGGGACGCACTAAAATTTTTCTTTTTTTTTCCTATGTCGGCGTTAGAAATTGCACAATGAAAATTCCAACTACCCTTTCCTATCACTTTTCATGAGATACAGCCCGCTGACAGCAAGACGGACGGACAGTGGAGGCTTAGTAATAGAGTCCCACCAGGCGCCAGGAAGTGGCACCTTTTGGGAACGGAACCCTAAAAAGTGGCAATACAATTACTTAATCTAATAATAAATTAATTATGAACCGCAAGATTTTATATTTTCGTTATTTTTTTGGGAAATAAATCCAGTCTCCATAATCTATCTAACAAAAATCAGACTTGATCTCAATAACGACTGAAATTTCAATATTTCACAAACCGACATGTCCAAAAATATTCCAAATTTCTAAACTCCATTTAAGACAGCTGTCCCTGATTCACAAACAACGTACCATCTCCACTTCCTCCAATGATTAACCCTATGAATGAACGGGAAACATTCATTTGTATGACGTATTCACGACAGCAGTTAACTACTGGCAACCAGTTAGTGCCCAACGTAGCCAGCAGGTGGTGGTGCGATGTGACTCGGCTTCCTGCCCACGTCGCAATTGACGGACTATAAACGGCTCTGACCTCTAATGTCCAATTTGCGTTGCATGAGCAGCTTTTTCTGAACCATTAGAATCTATTAGATCTACCATCTCGTTATGCAACAACGCATTCGAGGTCATGGGTTGAATTTCAGTCGGCTCATTCATCATTTTGTATCTTACTTTGACACACTCATACCTCTTCGTACATGGATCAGGTTCTTTTTGTATTTAGATGATTTATTAACTGTTTACATACATTTCAGTGATGGCAGTGTCATGCTGTAACCGGCTGATGTGATTGATCCTCTACACCGGTTAGCTCATCCTTTAACAGGACACGAAGAAAAGTGGTATTGTGCGCATGACTTCCCTTCCCTCTTTAACTACTTTCTTCCATGTCTTTTCCATTCTATCCTCCCAATATTCCTTTAAGGTTAAAACGCCTCTGCGATTCCTCTTAAACTCTATTTACTTAATAATTCTTCAAGTTAAATTATCCAATTCTTGCACCAAATAAAAAAGGAAGAAAGACTGTTGTCATCATATATAACATACTTGTTTTGCAACTAAATTTCCCACGTGTCAATATTTTCATATAGGTTGACTGATTGCATTTCATAACGTGGTGCAAAGCAGGCTCGTTATAAGGTTTATTGCGTCTAGCCGTCGCGCAGGCTGTCTATAACCTTTCAGCGCGCATGATGCATACTTTGGCCCGTAAATCCATTTAAAAAGCAACTATGGGCACAGAATGCTAAACCCATAACCGCTGGTTAGGAAACTTTTAATGGCCTGAGCACATTAGATTGTCGTCAACAAACAATTCTATTTTTAGACGCAGACATCAGAGGTACTTGAGTGTGATTGGTGCTAATAATATCTCTCTATTAGAAAGACTTAAGTGTCCGTCATCAATTGGGAACGATGGTTCGATATTGACATGTTTAATAAACTAAAACGTTGTACATACAATGAAAAAGGGAACGTAAAAGCAATAACGATCGAGATGCAGTGAGGTGCGATTAAGTGCAGATCTCGAGAGATTATAAAAATTTATATACAACTATACATTTTTTTTAATCACTGAACGCATCAACACTGGATAAAGATATGGCTAAAGTTAGTTTATATAGTTATGATCTCACTCCACCCATTAATGATCACGGCAAATAAACAATAAAATCTACAGTTCCAAAACAAATTGACTCAAACAACGGCGTTGTGCATTTCTTTCTTTTAATATATTGATATATGTAGCAATATTCCAAATTATCGTTCCATCGATTTTCTTCTTAAAAATGAGAATTTTACATTTTCTTGTAAAATTAGCTCTTAAACAACTGGGAATACCTATGAAAACTTATCATTTCAGCTAAAAAAATAATTATCAATAAGATATATAATCGGACCCAATTTAGGGAATGAGAAACGTTATTGACCGGCGCTAACTTGTATGGAAAAAATTAACAGCTACGCGATTCAAAAGTCGTTTTAAAATCCTTTTAAAGACGTGTTCAATTATACCTCAGACTGAGCTTAAAGGTAAGTTCGATACCTTCGCGGGCTTCCCCCGCACTTGAAGGAATAAGAATGAAATATGAAAATACCCAGCGCAATTGAGCCAATTACAGCCCACGCACCGCAAAGGTCGCTCCGCACCGGCGCACGCTGCTCTCAAACTTACCCCTACGCAATCGTTATGAATCACTGACCTTTTTACACAAGACAGTTACAATAATTCTTAAAGATGCTAGTGTGTTTCCTGACAATCTGTACATGAATCATAGAAAAGAAAGTGTACGGGAGTAACTCCAAAATTTTGCACTGGTCGTTGGTAAAACGACTAATCGATAAGATGCAACTAATGCAAGAGACAGAACTATCAAATGCAGGTTAGTAGGTATAGAACCTACCAGTTTCAATGTTGGAACCCGAAAAAACATACAACGGAAGCTGTTAATGCAATACGGAAGCCAGGGCTAAGCGATTTACAGAGGCAAGGTTGAGTTTTTGTAGCTTCTTGACAAGGAAATGAAATTTTCTCAAATAGACGCGCTTTTGTGCGTGACGGAGTTTGTGGAGTAGTTAGAGGCACAGCAATTAATATTGTAGCTAAGTAATACGAAGAGTAAGAACAGAATAATGGACTTTTCCTCCTCGGTGTCAGAGAGAAGCAGGAACCGGGCTAGTAGAAAACATCGCGCAGACGTCATTGTGGTCAGGACTAATGAAGCAGCCGCATAGGACTCATGAATGGGCATGACAGGGCTGATATTTATAATTATGTAACTAATGGTACAATTAAAACTATAATTCTCGACAAATTATCCTTATGCGATGTCAACCCCAAATACAAATTAGAAGGAAATAACAAGTTTATTGCAATAAATGATTAATAATCATTTTTAAACACTTTACCTTAAAACGACTGAATAATTTTAAACTAAAATTTTCTAAATGGATTCCTCCAGTGTTTGATTAATTTGGTCATGCTGGGGGGTATTCAAACAATATCAAAAGACTCAATGATCAAGAGCAAGTTGTTGATTAATTCTCTTTGATTTCCGCCGTAAAAACTGCGAATTGTCGGCGTCCGCGTCTAGACAACGCTGTCGCCATTTATTTTGGTCGCGAAACCGATGCGCGTGCGTCATTCGCAGCTTCATCCTGACGTAACTTGAAAATAAAGCTATCAACCACTCGTTTGAAACAGTTTTGGTTTATTTCATAATTTATTTGATTTAATCTACCTACAAGAGAATTAAGATGGTAACATTCACCTATGACTAATGCAAATGTTGTATTTAGTATTTATTCATAGAAATGGAAGTCATTCGAAAATATGTAGTTTTTTTTACACATATTCAGTCGGCCTTATTATAAGTGGTTGCATACTTTATACATTATCGCTTTGACAGATTAGTGCAACAGTTTAAACGCCATTAAAGTAGCAAAGCACTCAAGTTTACAGCTACTTATAACGCCGACCGTCATCCTGTCTAGCCAGTATTCAAGGATGGTAGAAGAATACAATTTAATATTTAGTAAAGAATAAGAATATCTAATCCCAGACTCGCTGTAGAAAAGATCATGATTATGAACGATGTGTTCTTTCATAAACTATAATTCATTGAACTAACTAGAACGCGGCGTAGATAAGAGTCAAAGGACTCACGTTGAGAGTAGGCACCTTCTCTCAAGGGAAACCACAGTGCGTTGTAGTTATAGCGTATATTCCGGTTACCTAAGCACATCATAAAGTACACTACCAAAGTATGTTACGAGTCTGACATAAGAGACAAAAGTTGTTATTTTGTTGAAGTTGATGCGGTCAGTGCCCCGGCCGCCGGCGCGTCTGCTCCCGCGCAGGAACTGGTTCCGCGTAACGGGTGAGGGAACCAGGTCAATAACTACTCGGGGAATAAATCTTGCTCAAATGAGCACCTAAATGTATGGCATTCATCATCCCACTCTTTAAACGCCATGTTCTCTTGTCGCCTGCCAGATTTTAATGTGGTACAGGCCAAAGAATAGTAAATATACCTGAGAGACGAGACACTTGTTACGAGGGTTACGATCCTCTGGAAATTTAAAGAAGCAAAAAGAAAACTAAACACAAATCTTTGATAAAAGATCACTAAGATAGGCAGGTTTTCAAAAAATCTGCAGATGTCGTCAATATACAAATGCTTAAGTAGACCACTTTTGAAAGATTTTTTCTGATCTTAGATCTTACATTTAACCACGAGGTCAAAGATGAAGCATACTAACCTAGATAATTCCTAGAATGATGGTGATGATAATAATGACAATGATTCCCGACTCTTAAGTGTCTGTCAAAATAAAATAAATATATATTCCATTCACGAACCTCCAAAAGCACATTTTCAAAAAAGATTTTATATACCATCAAACCATCATACAGCCAAAGATTAGGACAAAGTTCATTTTAAACATAATTTTCCGTGAAATCTTCTCATAAAAAAGATATGCATATACATTGTGACAATGACATAAAAAAGAGGTTGTCGAAGGTCGCGTTAGTGTTCATTCAACCTGCTAACAATTGTTTATATAGAATACAGGTGAGGACGATATGTTTAAGAAAAACACGTTACCATGTAAAATACATTGAGAGTTGTTTGTACACGTTTTGCTCCGACGCAAACAATGTTGCAGAAGCTATGGAACAAATAAATACTCTAATCTTACTCGACGAACAAGAGCTGCAGTGTCTGTAAGGCATCTTAAATCTGTGTATTTATCTCTGCACTTATCTTGTATGTCATACTCATAAGTAGTCTTGACTTTTTACATGTTTTTGTCAATTCCAATTAGCATTCATTTACATTTTGTACCTATTTCATCTGTGTTATTCTCATTTGCATTTTTATGAAAAACCTAAACAAAAACAAATACCCATGCGGAGACTAATATTAAAACGTTATGGGGAATAGAAAAGTGAAGTTCTCATGAAGACATTGTGAAAGTTGAGGTATTTTTGCATCTACGTGATCCGCGAATCGATTTCGATGGTTCAATTACCAGCCGATAAATTTTTCAAATTATAAGCATAAAAACAAATTGAAGCTGTATCCGCCTTATTTGTCCTGAAATTGCTATCGTCCACTATATGCCATCTGAACCAACATGGAAAACTTATTTTCACTCGCAACAATGAGCGAAACTTGTGAGGTAAAACAGTTTCTTTTAATATTCATGCTACTTATTTGGTTTTTATTTGGTTGTCAATACTCCGTCATTTCAAACTGACGTTGCTACCTTGAAACGACTTGGACCAGAAAATTATTCTTTATATAGCTACAAGGTTTTTAAATCTCTATTCATCTATTAACTTGTTTTGAAATTCATTTGTTTTCAGTTAATTTGTTTTGGTTAGACGACAGGTCTTCAGTGGTGTATTAAGTTGAGCATTTGTGTTTGCTGAGTGGATTTCCAGCTGGATTGTGTTTGCCGATTGCATGCGACCCACATTGTTGATAGCACTGATAACTTTATCATACGGGCTGCAATGTAGGTTACTAAATCATGCGAAAGAACTCTAATAGAGCTAGACGCTATGAAATTTGACTAGTCTTTACAAATATTATTGATAGTATTGAATGATTATTGCTCGTACCTAAAATGTAGATCGCAGATAGATTTGGATACTAAGATTAAAATTTTACATTTGTTTCATATAAAATGTGTCAATTTTTTACTTGAAGGAACCAAATCTACCTTCGTTTTGAATATGGAGATGAAGTTTATATTGAGATGTATTCAAGTCGTGACAAAACATCACGTAATTCGCGACGGTCTGTATCAAGCGAAGAAAATGATAAGAGGCCGAACGCGGATACGAGACGCACACACCCACACGCCGTGCGGACGCAACACGCACACATGCGCCGAACGAAAATAGCAACAGATAGCGCAAACACCAACACACGCCCACACGCTCGTAAGTGAACTGTAATAAAAACATACGTACATAGACAGACACGGTGCTATGAATAAGACACAAATTGAAATGGAATCACGATCGCGCTAGCTGTTTGTGTAGCCGAGTTAACTGGACTGGATTGCCTGATGAGATCGGTTCGGCGAAACTCGGACCGCGACCCCGCAATGCAGAGTGAAAGCCCGCGAGCCTCGTGGGTATTAGCATATCGCGAAACAACTAGGCCTATCAGCGTTAGATTCGCGAACAACAATACGCGGCTAGGCTGAGACCTCTTTACCCGAGCTAGGACCGGTTCTGTCTAGTTCCAATTATAGGACCGTGCATCGGAAGAATGTGGATCGATGACGGCCGAACAGCAGGATTGCGGACTCACCTAAATTTATGACATACATGGCCTGGGAGCGCTCGAGCCGGCGCGCGTGCTCCACGGCCTGGTAAAGTCCTGTGGAATCCACTTTAAACACTTTGAAGAACTAGAGCACAAACAGGATCCTATGTGTCGCGAGCATCTCATGCGGCACTGGCACTGTCGGCGGACACTTGCGCGCGCGCTTCACTCGCTGCGGTCGGACACTGACTGGCGCCCGCGCGCCCGCGCCCGCGCCCGCTGACGCACGCGCCGTTCACTCGCGCGATTCAGCCCGGCGAGTACTATCCGTTTGTTTGTTTATTGACAACCTCTTCACCAATAAACAGTGTCAACATAATATGAACTGCACTCGCCAACTGCTGAATCCGTACAATTACCTCATTGCTGACAAAACGGGTTAAAAAACTGCGCGCACGATACCCGTGAAGATTGCGCTAATCGAGCAAACAGTTTAAAAAGAAATACAAAGTGCCAGTAAGCAGGACCTTTTAATGAATATAAAATACTCCTTTATTTTAATCACAAATGCTCATACTAATATATGCGCAACTGGAAAACTTTTGTCGGTAAACAACAAAGAAGTTATTTCGACGCGTAAACGGACGGCGTTGGTTGTCATCACCGCGGTGAGTGATGACGCAGGTAGGGCTTCGCTGAACGGGCTCTTGGCAGGAGCCGCCCGCGGCTGCACTTCTCGGAAACTTAAAGACAAAAAGCCACGTTAATGAGCGGCGGCTAATTTAATGTTTACTCCGATTTGAGGTCAGGGGGTCAATGACACGAGCACTTTGAAGGTACGTCGGAATAACGTAAAAAGTTGCAATGTAGGCATATTTGTTTTAAAAGACTTTTTGAGAAGTTTATTGCAAGGACAGAACTACAGGTCCAAAATAATGATATTATGTTATGAAGTAGTCGTAGTAATTACGCAAGTTGAAAACGTGACTGGAGCCACGACGCATGTTGCAAACTGGAATACGAATTAAGTACATTCTCGTGTTACAGGAAATAATGACAAAAACGACGACGTCGGCAAATCCGAGCCGTTAGTGAAAACGCGCCATCATGTAAAGCAAACAGATCGGCAATTTACGCGCACGTTAATTATTTCAGACGTTTATATAAGAGTTGAATAGGACGATGACCTTTCGAGGAAAAATGCAGCTTTAGTTGCTGCATAAATTTTAGAATAAATACCTACGTTGTACGTTTGCCTAAATATTAATCACGAAGAAGTAATAAACAACCGGATCTTAAGGTCTCTTACCCGTCACGTTTTGAGGCAAGCTAAACTTGCAGCAGGCGTGACGTGTGACGCCCTCGCTGACACGAGTTGCAAGTGTTGCGACACGACGATAAACAAAAACACTGGAATTACTGCTCTGCTGATAAATCATGACCTTACAAGATCTTTTTAATTATAAACACTAAAGATGACAAACGCTATAGGTTCACCAAAAACAACAATAAGTAGGTACCAAAAATGCATTGCGTTACGACTTATAAACCGAGATAGAAAATAATTCAAAACCTGGAAGCCTGATTTGTGCTATCACACAAATTATCTGATCATGTTACTTTGCAAACATTACATAACATAGCAGACTTGAATTGTGTCCATCTCAACTGAACCGTTCTAAAGGTAAACACAAGACTGTGACAGGAGTAATACTACAGTAAAGGAATAAAGTATAGGACCTACACTGTGACCCTGTGCGACACCAAATACAAATTACAGATTATTGCAGAACTACAGACGCGTTTTTAAAAACCAACGAGAAGGAACAAGGAAAAAAAACAACACATAAGATAAAACCTTGAAGACATAAAAATAATTGACGTTGGATATGGTTAAGCAGCTGAAAGAACGTCGTCGCGTTGCGAATTTATTTGCACAATTTTATTGTATTTGACAAATTACATCGTTTGAAGCGTGAACGATGTTGCATCACCGATTCTTTTAGTCTCGCGAATTTATTTTCCAGATTTTTCTATACTCAATTTCCAAGGTAATGGAAAATATTTGATTGCTTTAAGGTAATCCGCCTTTTGAAAATCGGATTAAAATAGTCCATTCACCGCAATAATCAATCAGCACATTTATCAAGAAGGTAAGAAATACGGACCACATACATTTTGCAAATTACGAGAACCAGTTTTTGATTTTAAAATGTTGATGCGATTTCTAAATCTTTTGGACCCATTTCTAAGCACTTTCGAGTCGACATTTAAAATAGTGTAAGGCGAGTATTGAATGTCACGCTGGTTGATTCACGGGTTCATTTTTAACTGTTAGTAGCGCGTAACTGCGTGTGTCATCCCCTGGGCGACCTCGGGGCCTTGCCAAAACATCAGGTCATTTCGTTCCGGGCTAGTCATCACTATCACCAGATTATGTATCAAAACAGTTATATTCTCTAATAGTTTTATTATGTAAATGTTTCCATATTTCTCGTCCACCGTAACCACTCGATGAATCAAGAGTGTTTTTGTAATATAAATAATAAACAAGTGTTCGTTTTATGGCTTTTCCTAGGAATGCACGAAATAAATAGCACTTGTAGATCAAAATGTTTGGCCAAACAATTGGTCAGTTGTTGTTGGTGTGGCAGATGCTGTGAATAGCGAAGGTCAAATATTATTGTGATTTGATGCAACTTATCATTTTTGTTTTCACGGATCCCATTGAGGCCTCCACTTTATTGATTCATAAAAATAAATATGTTTGTTTGACCAGTTATTACAGGAAGTGATTATCCTGTTTTCATTTTAGCAATAAGTTAGCAATGTTTAACACTCATTTAACAAAAAGGCCTATACCTACATCAGTGCAAGTCATGCAAATTATGTTGTACGTACAACCAAAATACATTTGTTTTCTACGTTGCCGTCGAAAAAACAATTGAAAAAACTATAAAAAATGATCATTTTTCCAGACACTTTGGAACAATACGGCGATGCACAAAGCATTGGCTGTTACAAAAGTTCAAGCGTGTTAATGAACTCCATTACTTCTACTTATGATAACAATAAAATTACACAAGCCACTGCATTAATATTGAAAAAATTAAACCACACATATTATACGAAACGAATGTAAGCGCTGTTAAACGCTATTTCGATAGCTCTATAATTGTATCAGGCAATTAAAAATACGAGAATAGCACCGATATCGGTCTGCAAGCTGCGCCACGTGATGGTTTGATACACGAAATTATTCATATCGTAGTTGCTGCGCAATATCCCTAAATAGTACAGTTTGGAGTGAATCATAAGGCTGAGAAGACAAGCGCCGCACTGGAAATCAAGAGCTCATTGGGCAAGAAGCAATATTAAGAAGAAGAAGCAATATAAAGACTTAGGCGTATTTTATTTTATTTTGAAACGAAACAATTTAATTTCAAAAGATAATTCTGCTTTTTCACTAAGAAAAAACTCAGTCGGCTGATAGATATACATTTATTTTTCCTTGCGCACCGTTGAGCTGTCTCGAACAGCTCCGGCGGAAACGCAGACTGGGTTGGAAACACGGGGGGGGGGGGAGGGGATTGGGTGACATAACACGGTAGAGGAGGACAAGAGGAGACCACTGCTGAGAAGAACCGCCACACCGCCGCAACAAACTCAATAGTCAGTTATAGTCATCTTCGTTAATTATACCTATGATTAGGTTCATTTTTTAAAGCTTGAACTTTCAAAATGATTTTCAAGTTTTTAGGAATTCGGCTGTCGGCAGTATTAGTTCAACAACAATGTTTTTAATAATGACACCAGGGCGCAATGATCGCACTGCTGTATTTCGGTGTTGTGGGTAAGACACCAACAAACAACTAGCATAGAAGCATTCCATCTTAGACAGGGTTCGTAACGCAATTGCATCTCGATATTGTAAGCGAATGTCTACACGCCTCAGAGTCAACTTACCAATTGTCCTGTTTCTTCTTTTGCCTTGTTCAAGCCATTATAAAACCTATCGGTAGTCTGCTCGCTAAGTATTCAGCGTCACGTGCGGGTCGCTGCCGAACTTGAACCCAAGTCAAGGCGCACTTGCTATACTAGCGGTATTCGTCATGAATTTGTTTGTTTATTTACAACACTACTTACTAGCATCACTGCACAAATTACACAGACAAATTTGAGCCATGGGAATACTCGGTTATATGAGTAGGTACTGAATCTTTACAAAGTATAAAACAAACTCGCCTGTCTTTCTGTCTTTCTGTCGGTCTGTATATCCGCTAAAACTCACAGAAACCAAGTTGTAACGAAGGCGGGTCGCTAGTATATACTAAATATCAAATATATGCATATACTTATGTCAAGCTTAAAATAAGCGTCATAATGACTTTATCCTAGCAGAAAGATGATAGGCGAAAGGTATATAGAATTATCCTAGGTAGTGCCGTAGGTGCGTGGGTGTCGACTTATGTTCGCAAGTTACCGAGTTCTATCCCATTCCCCATTAGTCGCCGCGTCCCAGTAAGATTTTCTGACAGTTTTTGCGTACACTTCCTAAGTGCTTAGTGTGATCTTTGACGCAAAGAAAAACATCGCGAGTAAACCTGCACATTTAGCTAACTGAATATGTAAATGAAGGGTAATTGGCAATTGCACAAATGACCCTACGAAGACATTCGAAGAACCCATCTTGGTAACAAAAGAGCCTCATCTCTTCTGGTTCATACAATTACGAAATTACGATGCACCTTGTCTAATCCTACGGTTATTTCAGTCAGTGATCAATCTAGTCCGCCTGGGCGATCAGCTGTTATTTCGGTTTCCGGGTGCTCTCATTCGGCCGGCGCCCGCGCTGATTCACCAGAAACTCGGGCTATCCCGAAGTCGCAGACACAACAAGCCGAGTGCGTCAATGCGTCCAAAATATACGTCTGGGAGTCATCGTGCGGTCACTGTCGCGGATTTAAAGTTTTTTTCAACTGGTATCGATTTACATGCAAGCTTGTTGATGTGTAGTATTTTGGAATATTTAATGTTAACTTGATTGTTGATTTTCGTTTTTTCCCGGTTTAAAAGACAGATGTTTTATATTCAACGTGTGTATCTACAATAATCTGCAGTGTCTGAGTATCTGTTTGCCTAAAGAGCGTCGGTGGTCACGATGAGCAGATGATGAATATGCACAAAAAAGCAGTCGGCCACAAAATCGTATTGACAGAATGAGATTACTGAAATTACCTTTTAGGAATATTGTATAGCTTTCACTGACATAGCTCGCTATGTCGCTATAGCGTTTAAATTGACACTTACTTCTATGTTTTGCAATACATAAAAGAAGGTACCTATTCTCAATTTTTACGCACGCACATATTGGTACGCATTTATTTTGCTTAAAAAATATCCTCGAGCACAATTATACTCAAATAACTACCACATAGTTTTTGCTTTCTTAAAATTCTGCCGCCATTACTATCACGTGAGAGCTACCAAAACCATAGCGTCTAATTCGTTTACGAAACCAGTTTTAACAACTAGCTGAAATGTGTTGTTCCACCTAACAACCAAATTACAAGTTTTTATAATCCGTAGTTCAAAACTTTCGGAGTTGTTTACTATAATTCGTTGAAGCGTGTGATTATGCTTCATGCTTACTATTCTTGTTTATCAAACGCTTAAAATTCTTACTTAAATGCGAAAATGCGTTTTTTTGTTCCATCTTAACGTTAAATTTGGTTCAGACATAGTTCACATTAGTTAGTTTTATTAGTTGTAGACAAAGCATCCGTTACTCTCGCACTTTCATACTGGTCGGAAGGTGACAAATGTTTTATCTACCTACCTTTATCCACACCGATACACGCGACCATGATAGGCCAAAAGAGAGACATAATGGTACTTTTTATCCCGAAAAGTCTGACAGTTGCCGACGCAAGTGCGATCACTTCTCGCGACGACTCGTGGCCAAGACAAATAATACGATTTGACTTAAAAATGTGGCATGAAGATTAACCACTCCATATTCCTTGCTCTCCGCAAGTTTATGTAAATAAATATACTTTTCCTTTTCTGAGAACTGGTAGCCACCTTTTCACCTTTGCCAAAAACGCCACCCCCTGCGTACTCAACAACTCACGCGACTAACTTAGGTCGCCGGGGTGACCTTTGACGCAGTATGATATCATCAATATATAAGTTTCTGATAGCAGGTGATTTGTGTTCAAATGTGGGGTCATATAAGTCATGTTTTATAAAAAAACTAGAGGATGCCCGCGACTTCGTACGCGTAGAATTAGTTTCCCGCTACTCCCCCCATTTCTTCCCGTGTTAGGGGTCGATTTTCGGAAAATCCTTTCTTAATGCTCACTTAAATACATCATGAAAGAAACCCCTATACCAAATTTCAAGTTTCTAGGTACAGTAGTTTCGGCTGTGTGTTGATATATAAGTCAGTCAGGTTTGCCTTTTATATATATAGATTAGGGTTTCGTAGTCAACAAACAACCCTTGGAACCCCTATTATTTTCGCCACGTCTGTTTGTCCGTCTGTCCTAGGTTTAACTCGGAGACTCTTGGTACTAAAAAATTGTGATTTGGCATAGATATACATTAAAATTACGCCGACAAAGCTGTAAAACAAATATTGAAAAAAATATCGGGTATGTATTAATATGGAAATAAATTTTTAGATTTGGGGGACCGTTTAGAATATTGAACTGCAAATCTGTCATTTTCGCCACCATTTCGGAGCTCGGTCGACACTATCATACTGATTTCTTGAATTGGGAATCATGTAACAGGAAAAACGCGCAGGCGCAAACACGACTGTGAAAACGAAATTCGGGTTAAACGCTTACGGAAATTCTGCTGCAAAGAAATAACAATTTTGAAAAATTGATCTATCAAGTCTTTACAAGATGGTAAACTGTTCTTATAAGCATATTGATACCTTAAGACGAGCCATACAAGACGTTAGAGATATCAATTTAATAGCTTTTGCTGATAATACAACTAACATCACAGCTATTCTAAAGTCGGCGTCAATAGAACTTGTGAACGATGTAAACAAATTAGAACTGTTTGACACATAACCTCAAATATTCACCAAAAGTGTTTTTACTAGAAATAACGTATAATGAATAGTTATATCTTAAACTTAATATGAAAATAATGATCTAGTGTATAAACCATTGCAAAGACCTCACTTGATTTTTAAAAGTACGTGATTATCGAGTAATTATGGTGAATTGGTTCTTTTGGTTTTGTTTACATCTTTTGCAAGTTCTATTGACAGTGACTTTACTTTATTTTTGTGAACAAAAAAACATTGGCATTTAATTTTTAACCTGTGCCCTTCTTGACTGAAGTGTTCACTCCACAGTCCACACCCACGGCTGCTGAAACGTTGACCTCAGTAAAGGTTACACGGATTGCTAATCTTTTCAAATACCAAATACCACGCACGCCCACGGACTCGCGGCGGAACCCGCCTGCGGTGCGGAAACTCCGCAAAGGTCAAGCGTTGTCATCGGGGCACACCCACTGCTATCCTTACTTACAACTTCTTCAACTTCGCAAAACCTACAGGAGCGGTCTGGAAAAGTTTGTCAAAATTCCAATTCCTTTCTTACTGAAAGCTGTCTTCTGCTTGAATTATTGAATCGAGCCAATATTTTAATAACTATATGAAGTTGTGTGAATGTGAATGTTTGCCAAATTGTATTGGGGCTGCAAATGCATACCAGAGAGGTGAAATGTGTAAATGTCATTTTCTGACAAAAACTAGCTGGAAGTTGGTCCTTCGACAGATAAAAATAAATAAGATGTTTATTGAGTAAGTAAGCCGCATGGGCACTTTAGCACGACAATAATCTGATATACCAGCGCTTCCCAAGAGGAAACTTCTTGAGCAGAACCGCCGCAAGAAACGGAATATTCAGTCATTATTTAAACATATTACTTAATACAGTGATATAATGTTGAGAAATCATTTTATTTATTTAAGTAACCTTCTAGACTGTGCTGCGTAACCAACAACTGTGTCAACAGTCGTCTGAACAGCAAAGCATACGTCGAAATGTTTCAGAAATTAATAAACAATTTTTAATCCAGAGAGAAGTAAATTACGTTTAAAATTTAGGCGTAGGTATAGATCCCACGCCGTCGGAAACACATAATTTTATTGTTTGCAGGCCACGGGTGGGTTCATAACGGTGACATCATAATTGAGTGCATGTACATATTTTATTTAACGCCTGGAAAGTTATTAATTAGAACATGGTCAAAATATTGTGCCACTGCGGTGTTTACGGACATGGCGAAACAATAAGCGTTATATATTGAGTAGTGAGTTCGAAACTCTAGAAAATGACTGACTGTTGACTTGCTTGCGGCGGCGCTTCTTCTCAGCAGTGGTCTCTTCTTGGGAGGCGCTGCTAGATTTTTGACGTGTAAATGTGGCCGTGCGGCCTACTTACTGAATAAACATCTTTCATCCATTTTATTATCTTTTTTATTTACTTGCAAGATTTAAAATAAATATAATGACAAAAATGAAAAAATAAAATTGAAAAAAAACGTTTACTCTTTAGCACAATAAATCTATATATATGAAAGGCAAAACTGACTGACTGACATATCAACGCACAGCCAAAACTACTGTACCTAGAAACTTGAAATTTGGTACAGGGGTTCCTTTTATGATGTAAGTGAGCACTAAGAAAGGATTTTCCGAAAATCGACCCCCAACGGGAAGAAATGGGGGGGAGTAGCGGGAAACTAATTCTACGCGTACGAAGTCGCGGGCGTCCTCTAGTATTACAATAACTGTGGATGATGCCTCTTTTTAAGTAATCAAGTTACCTGTGCTATGAGGCATCGCTCTTCGTGAGTTAAAACATATCTGTCTTATGCTTAAAAGTTGATATTACTTATAAATTTTAAACAATAAGCTAAGAAAAGAAACAATGACATAAAACTTAAGAAATTTAGCTTACATTTTCAAGACATTAAAAACAAAAACAATGCTTTCTAAGAAAATTGTATGTAAATGCATCTGCCCGTATAGTGTGTGAGTGTGTGTGTGTGTGTGTTTATGCGTGTCAAACATGCGTGTAAATAAAGGTTTTTTTTTAATCTTGCTTACGCGACTGCCGAGGAACAGCAGTGTTTGCGCTATTGTTCCGTTGTGGAAGACCGCCGGTGGAATGACTAGGCTGGACACATTCCATGTTACCGAAAACAAAGATTGCCGGCGGTCGCGGTCGCGGTCAACTCCATACGTTTTGACTGTTTTCGAAAGTAGTTAGCTATCGTAGAGCGCAACTTGTCTGTGACCGTGGTACACTCAGCTCAGAATTAGGACAGCTTACGGAATTAAAAAATACAAAATAGATAAATAAATCCATTACTTGTTAGATAAAGTATAAAAACGTACGTACAGTCAGCATCAAATATGTTGTAACAGCCACAGTAATCAAATAATTCGTAAGACCATATATTTTGTACGGTGTGACGAACTATTTGGCCTCTTTGGCTGATACCTCCTCCTTTTTTGAAGTTGGTTAAATATTTAAAGTACAATTTTGGAACAACAAATGATTTTGCATTTTATAAAAACTAGAGTCACCTAAACAAATTTGAATAATATTTAGCAGAATGTGATTTAAACAAATAAACACTTTATGCACTTTTCAAGTTCAGTCAACAAATTAACGAGTTAAAGCGAATCAAGACCTTACGCAGACAAAGACGCGGAAACCTGCTAATGAATTGTAAATCTATACATATCAAGTAAATAATCGATGTAAGTTCTAGTTTATAGTGTTTACCTGCAGTAGCAACATCGGCGGCCGTCGTCGGGGTGAGCGGCATGCTGCGAGCTAGCTTCACTCCAGCCAATTCAGCACATTCTCACTTTACCGTACAAGAGTCAATTCAGAATTTAAAAGGAATCATTTCAGTATTAGAACATTAAAAATTACAGGTAACTGTGTAACTTAACAAACATGTAGATGTTCGCTAGGCATCCCACCGGCGCGATCGCACGTCGTCTCCCCGCGCCGCGTCGAAGCCGACTGGCGAGTTGCCAGGGGAGGGGGTGGCTCGGGTGGGGGCGCACAGCCTCCAACCAATAACAATTATGTAAGAGGGTTGCTATTTTAAGAGTTAAGGCGCATTACACGTAACCGGAGTTGCAAGTGTCAGTAAAAATAGTGCGGCCAGTCCACAGTTGCACACGTCTATTTGTGTGTTCCTCTCGTTTCGCAAGGAGCAAGTTTAACGCTCGAACTAGATTGCTTTTGAGGTTTCTGCGCCGGTTGTAAAGTTAATTGGAACTTCTGAAAGCTTTCGGCGAACGAGCTCAAAACTATTGTTCTCAGAATCAGTTAACAGTAACGATGTGTCTTCAAAGTTAATGTAGTCTTGGATTTTACTGCACTTAGTATTGGTAAATTAAAGGAAATGGCGGAGATGGCACAACCTGGATTTGTTAAAGAGGGGGATAAGTCATGACCATGACGGTCCTCATGAAAATTCGAAGGGAAGGGATGATAGTTATGCAGAATGCTATAAGAAATAAGTGGTACCTACCATAAAAAAAAGTTCTTACGCGTAACTAACTTTTTTTTTGGAATAATTGTATCAGGCATAATAACTTTTATCATAAGTGTTAAGAAGCAAAAACGCATATGGCATAGATTTTTTCGCGTAAATCATGCATACATTTTAATGGTCGAATAATCTTTATGCATAACATTGATAGGTAAGTCGAATGTTCGTAACGAATAAACAATGAAACGCATTAACTTATTAAGTAGAATAATGGTTCAGCAAAAACGATTTCAACATATTATGATGAAGATGTTTCCGACTTATTGAAAAAAATACCTAACAACCTAACCTATCCGAGTCATGACCCGACCCATATTGCTCGCTCGCTACGCTCGCTCCCATATGCTTCACAACAAACATTATGCAATGTGACCATCATACTAAACGAAATTACTCGTTAATAAATTCGGTCTCATCAATAGTATACTATTTAAAAATCGAAGAATGTTTTCTACAATGTTATCATTCGTCGAAATAATGCTATTCTAAACATGTTCATGGGCAATAAAAAATATGCCAAATACAAGGCACCCAAAAAAGAGATATTACAATATTATCATTCTTATTTGTAAATATGCCTTTAATTGGAAAATATCTGGTGAACGTTTCAGTACTCAGTTTGAAATTTATCGTGTCAATACATACATACATACATACATACATTAAATCACGCCTGTTTCCCAGAGGGGTAGGCAGAGACCACTTCTTTCCACCTGCTACGATCTTGACAGATCTCTTTCGCTTCTTCCACATTCATACATCGAGTCATGCACGCACGTCGGTTTCGGGTACTTAAAATTCGGCCCTTTTCCAGTATTTCTCCGATTTGATTCGAAAAAGTACGCCTAAGGCGGCCCCTTCCGACCCTTCCACTCACTTCGTGTCAATATTTTACAGTTATTTCATATAATTTTTTTGGCTTACTGCCAATACACGTTATTTGAATAACTCAGATATTAACTAGGAGGAGTGTACACAAGCGGATACGGCATAATAGTAAACTATTAATTGATTGATAGTTGCGCAACCGAAGCCATATCGGCTTTGTGACTGCGGATTGCTCTCGGAAATGTCACACGTGTTTATATTATGCAACGTTTGATCCAGTGCTAAAAAAAAGTCATGAAAAATAAATAAAATAAAATGTCACAGGGTCTGGATTAAATATCACTAGCTGTTTCCCGCGACTCCGTCCGCATAAACTTAAAAATATTTAATTTTAGCCTGTTACCAATATGTCAATATGTCTGATCTCAAAACGAATTTGCATCATAATGTCTAAATATGTACATTTTTCAAAATATAAACCCGGGAACTTTGCAACGCGACTCTCCCGCCGCCTTCTGTATCTAACTTAACACGTTTTAACTTAACTTCACTTAACCGTTTTGCATTGGGGGGTTATTTTGAAATAGCTATATTATATATATATATATATATATATATATATATATATATATATATATATATATATATATATATATATATAGTTCAGTTTACGCTGTCAGAAAGGGACAGAGCTATATAACTGCTATAGCTCTGTCCTTTTCGCTCGCCGTTAAATGACCTGCATTGCCAGGTCGTAATAACCCCCCAGACCTGTGAAAATTGAGGTATTATGAATTTAGAATATATTATGACCTAAAACATTTCTGGTTAATTATCGATATGCCTTTGAACGTTAAATCCAGTGATTACTGTAGTTTTTTTTTTCAAATACAATATGTAATATGGATGACAACCCGGTTAGTATTTAGTGTTCTTTAGAACACATAGCATACCTAAACTAATTATGAAACACCTGAGGATGATATCACATTTGGTTGATTCGATGTTGCGATAAAAAAGTAGATAATCATTTTGTTTTATGATTATTCATATACTAGAAATGCCCTCTGACTTAGTCTACACAATTAGTTTATTGCAATGGACTAGGAAACTGTTAAAAAAAAACGTTCACGTTAGCAAGGACTTGTTATTCAATTAATTATTCTAGTTATGGCTTTTGACGTAGATACCTCGTCGTGTTGTTTTCATAGTCATTACTCATTACTTTTTATTTTTAGTTAAATTTTTATTGACCTTACTTACATTTGTAATAATTTTATTTTTGCTAGTTTTAAGAATTTATTACTTTTTCGTTTTTTACCTTATTATTACTTAATGTAAATTATTTTGAAGTATTATTATGTTTTTATGATTGAAAAAATGACCCACTGGAGTTTCTTGTGGCGCTTCTTCTCCGCAATGGTCTTGTCCGAAGCACTGGTATTATAGATTCACTGTATATTACCCACGTGTAAAAGAGCCCTCATATGGCCAATTTACTGAATAAATATTTTGAATATTAAATACCCACCAGAACTGAGGCCCTACTTTGAAAATCGAAATTCGAAGTTACGTTAGCTCCATCCCTTTCTCTCGTTTTAGTTTCGAATGACGAGTGACAGGAATGGAGTTAACGTAACTTCGAACTTCGATTTTTAAAGTAGAGCCTCTGTGCGAGCAGTGCAAGGTAGCGGAGCGATGTGCAAGGAAAAATCCACCAATAGGAATACCTACTTCATTTTCCTAGCGTCGCTCAGCGTAGCTCTACTATTGGTGCGAGCAAAACACATAATTAGCGCGTGCATTCTCAATATACGTTCCTTATACGTTCGAGAAGCCATGCTGCCAAATTGAATACACGCGCTGAAATGTGTTTTGTTCGCTTTGACGGGACTACTTAAACTTGCCGCTTGCACATCACTCCTGCGTTCGCTCACCTTTGCTTATGAAAGAATCACTACCCTGGTGGACACTCACCCTAAGGTACTTCTCCCACTACCGACGAGGAAGCCACTGGCGATTCACTATTTTCTTGATTAACTGTTTTATTCGTTCAAGTAAAGTAAAATACGTATTATATTTAAAGTTGATCGCTGGCAATATGGAGAACATTGCCGAATCTTGATAATTGTGATAAGTCGGTTTCTGCATCGCAGTTTTGTAGAAGTTGAGACCAATTTGTCACTGTCACCTCTTTCTAAGTTCTGTGGTATAGGCTACGTATTCCGATGACAAGCCCCGGCTGATTAATGTCACAATCATAAGCCTTTTTGATAGCAAACATCATAATCAACTACATTTAATTAATCGGTTCTGATAGATAGGTACTCACTCAGATACTTCTTTATTGATAATGTCAAATTACACGTCAGATTAAGTTTACATTAAATTACAATATTGTATAAATTAATTTACAAAATAGATAAATTTACGTTATAACGTCATTTGGAAGTCATAAATTCGGGGTCCATATTGGCTCATATAATTATTTTTACTCATAACGTATTGTAAGTCATAATACTCATAATCTTCTCAACTCATAACGTAGGTATTTTTTTCAGCAACTGTTACTTTTTCAGAATTTTTATAAATCAAACCTAACCTAGCCTAGTCTCATCTACACATTGAATATTTCAGAACTTCTGAAAAGTTCACGGTTCCAGCGGTATAAAAATTAAAATTACATTTCCGGAGTTCCAATAATCGGAGTTGCAATTTTATATGAACTTTGGCGCTCCCCATAAATTCGTCAAGACTGTAAAATGCTCGCTCGATCAACCATTTCTTTAAATCAAATTTTTAAGACTGCGTTACTAGGCGGCGTTATACTCACAGAACTGAAAAAACAGTAGAAATGTGCGGAGTTCCGCATAACCTACCATACTTTTGCCGCGATCGCGTATTTCAATATTTCGGATTTTCGATATTTCTAAAATAGGAAATAAATCCAGAAGCATGCCTTATTGTGCTATTTTGGAATGTAAAAACGATAGCCGCACCAAAAACATTTTCTATGATGGCGTGTTGTTTTTATGATAGTTTGAGTAGTGGCGACAACAGGTCTGATACTAAGCGATGCTCATGCCATTTCCACTGTTTTTTCTGTTCTGTGGTTATAATCGTCTCGGACAAGCGGTTGTACACTGTACACGTGTTACAATACCCATCATTATGCAACTGTCACCTTAACTCTCGTATATTGATTATTCAGCAAACTAATCAATTTGCACTATTCGTACGAGATGTAAACACGTACATAATATAAAGTAGGCAGTGTCGGCACCGCTAACGATGTCAGTACCGCAGGCTGCACCGGGCCTGCGTCCCGGGCCGCGGCCCCTGGATGCATTGCATCCTGTAGAGAGGAGGGACGAGGGAAGGGAGAAAGGGAAAGGGGGGGTGTATGAACTAGTTCACGTACAGCGATACCTATACTGTTGCGAATTGAATAGATGTGAGGACAATGATGACATACAGTATTTCATGTTCGTGTTATGCTTTTATCAGAGACATGCATCTTTAATATTATGTGGAAAAAAACTTGAACGTTGAACGTTTCAATAAACGTTGAAACGAAAACCGTTTTTAGCCGTGTCAAATACGTGTATAAGTTTTTACAAGTTTTTATTTAACTCGACATGTTTCTTTATTTGTTAGGGTACCGTACGCAAAGGGTAAAAACGGGACCCTATTACTAAGACTCCGCTGTCCGTCTGTCGGTCTGTCTGTCACCAGGCTGTATCTCATCAACCATGATAGCTAGACAGTTGAAATTTTCACAGAAGATGTATTTCTGTTGCCGCTATAACAACAAATACAATCCAGCGATTAGACGGAGATATCATATATATATGCACTGTGTCATGTAACGGGTCGCCCATATAAACTCCATGTTAAACTATGTTTTGCTAGAACTCATTCTAGCAAAACATAATTTAACATGGAGTTAAAACCAAGATAAGCCATCAGAGATTTTTTCCTATCTCTAGGTATAAGAAAAAATCTTTGATGCCTTATCTTGGATATTTTTATAGCTATTCAAAAAAAAAATATCTCGACTGTTTCTTACATGAATCAGCTTTTATTGAAGATGTGAAAAAAGTGATGGATATTCCCTATTGAAGGACTCATCTTTGACAAAGTTTATCTCGATTTAAAGAGACGCAATGGACAGAAACCGATGGAACCGTATACCGTGTACCGACCACGATCCTCAGTCATGAACTCATGACATGAGGGAACGACCAGGGGCACGTTTTATAAAGCTACAAGTTACAATTTTACAGGTCTAAACTGGCAACACTGCTCAAATGGCTGGTCGTCATTGGTCGAGGTTGTGTCAAATGGAAACTTGTAACCTGTAAATTGTAATTTGTAGTTTTATAAAACAGGCCCCTGAGAGAGATTGTTGATTATCCGTACCTAATATTTATGAAGCTGGTGTTTTGGGAATCTGGTACATAAAATAGTGTTTTTTTTTTAATTCTAGTATTTTGCGAGTGAGCTAATGGGATACAGATTTATATTTTCCTCGTTTGAAATAAGATAACACCATAATTGAATGTGTCTGTCTAGCCAGTATTTTATACTTTTTCCTTAAAGTTGCGTTTGTTAACAATTATAAACTCATATAATTTATTCGATACCGATTATTTTTAAATTCTTTTTTTTAATGTTGTGGAAGGCTAACAAGCACACACTTGACGGTGAGTGGAATCTGTGTATCTGTGTATGTGTGTGTCAGTGTATATGTGTGCCTATCTATGGCATCGTACCTTCCAAACGGATAGACCGGTTTTTTTCTCCGACAGAGGAATCCGAAACTACTGGACCGATTGAGTTGAAATTTGGTACACATATGTAAATTGATGACAATGATGACCCAAACACAGAGATGTGCAAAGTTTTTTTTTTTTGAATAAATCATTTTCGGGGTATAAATTAGGAAATTAACAAAAAATGTTTTGCAAACCTTATTGTATGTCAAATGAAAGGGGTTGTAATGTAATGAGGATCTGAAATATATATTTTTTATTATTGTAAAATAAATAGTTTCGATTTTATTCATGAAAGAAGACGAAAATTTACTACCTATTCCTTTTGATGAAATTGATTAAATTTTAACAAATGTTGACAATTATGACTAAAAATAATTATGACAGACAACATAGGCCCCAGATACGCTAGCCTTGACCTAACATATAGCACCGGGACATTCACAGTCGAGTATAAAACTATATCGTCACCTTAACAATAATAAGTTAACTATGATTGATAGAGTTGCTAGTAACGACAAACAAACTACCAAATTGTTCACGACTTGAACTCACAAGCGTGTTACCGACCGGCTCTACCATACCCCCCTACTTCCCCCACCGTCCCCGCCCAAGAACCCACCACAACAGTTATCTAATCACCCTTAAAGCACGCCAGATGATACACGACCCGGCCCGGCGTAGGCGTGTGTTGACAAAATGTTGCCGACTCTATTTCTAGACGCCCCGCCCCCTTCTCCCCGCGCCCCCCTTACATCCCCCCCTCCCAAGCCGCCCTTGACCTTCCCTTCCGTATCCAAACAACCGCAGTCACAACAACCCGGGTCTCCGATAATTGCTTAGGCTGTTTATCTTGTCATAGTTGTGTATGAGTCCTTTTGTACCTTTTCACTTTCACTAGCCAAGCAATTTTGTATGGCACTTCATACCTGATCTTACAACGACAAGGTACTTGGTGACCACTTCCTTATGTATTCACAGCTGGACTATAGGATCGATCGATCGGTGGTGGTTGGAATCTATTAAGAATGTAGAGTTTCTGCCGTCCAACAGAAAAAAAGACAGTATGAGAGTACGAAGTCCATATGCGTTACTGCCTGTTTTTCTTCGGTCGGCAGAATTGTTCTAAGTAACGAAGGTGAAGTTGCCGGTTCGCCAACTAACTAACTAACTTGACCCATGGAATCGCAAACGCCGCTATCTAATATGCTGGTTAGGGAATCCAATCCCGCATCAAAATCGCGATCCCGCAAGCCTGCGGGATTAAGATCATCAATCCCGCGGATCCCGCGGGATTTGCGGGATTGATTTTATTTATTATTATTTTTGTTTCATGTAATTAAAAGAAAGAAAATAAATACAATATTTTTTATTATAATTACAACATGAAGCAAAGTTATCACTTATATTATAAATTAAATATAATGATGTTTAAGACAATACAATATTTACAATATTTCACGTTTCATATTTACATTTTTATTTGAAATAGAACATATTCATTGGTTTTAGAGGCATTAAAAATCAGCTTATTTTTTCTGAAAATACGCAAATCTCAAATGACGCAATAACATTCTTTGACACTTGACCGCGCGCAAAGGTAAATCCCCGTGCGCCGTAGGGGAATCCCCAGTCATAGAGTACTGGAACTGACATTGATTACGTTCCGTTCCGATAATAGTTCCGCCGATCATCGTCTGAGCCTGTTTTTCTTACTTTTTTCAATACCAACTTAGGTGGTGGTGGGTGGTAGGTGGTAGGTGTTAGTTGTGACTCCATGTGTCTAATTGGGAGGTGAAGGTTTATGGAAGAAGTTTTAAAAGTTACTTTACGAGAAAAACATAGAAAGAGTCTATCGAGATAACGCAACTTTCTTACACTACTACTCTATCAAATAGTTTTTCTCGCGTTACTCTCGCTGACCGAAAATACAATAAAACCATACCGGGCCCCTAGACTAGGCAATATGCGAAAGTGATCGCTATAGAAAATATATTTAAATTTACTTAAGCGGCCGACGGTCCTTATGTAAAGCGCTTATGTCAGTTACATACATTTTGACAGTTTTAGAAAATCGTTTAGGTACAGCGTTACGAGTTTGCATCTTGTCGAGCGCCCGGTTATTTAGTTAAGCCGAGTATTACTCGTGACTGTGACTGCTGTCTTGCTGAAACGTTCGGTAATTGAAGAGAAAAATGAGGCAATTGTAAAAAAACCGCGCACTGAGGGTTTATTATTTAAAATATACTATATAGGGTTTTAATCTATTTAATATATTGCGTAAACTATACAAAACTTTCAAATAGAATAGGTACAGAAGATATTTTAATTTGAAACTATCCGTTAATGAGAAGTCACCCTTTATGACATGTCTATAATGCAGTGAGTTGCCTATGCAGATAGCTTCAAATTGTATATGTTAGCCAATTTTCTATCACTAGAGGACGCCCGCGACTTCGTACGCGTAGAATTAGTTTCCCGCTACTCCCCTGTTGGCAACACATAAAACATAATTAAATGTAATTTGCTCGTACTGGCAACTCTGTCTCTTCCGCCACCGGCCATCAAGCTGACCGGATCGTGTCTCCCATTAAAATAAGAAATAAAGTGTTAATAAGTGAAAAGGACGCGTTTTAATTATATGCAGCCACGCTTCCAACATTGGTCCTTCGATAAAGAAAAAAGAAACAAGTGTCCCGCGTCCGAAAACTTCACCAAGGAACACCAATTTTTACTAAGGAGCATAATACACGAACAAGGTTTGCGCCGGAAGGGGAGCCGATTCTGCAGGTTGGCATTACTCACCTACGCCCTGCCCTGCAGCGAAGAGAAGCGAAGACGTGCGAATCGTGCCTAACTTCACGTCCATTGGCAGTATTCAAGACAGCAAATTGAATATATCGACCCAACAGCGAAGTCACGCCGGATTTTATCTGTGCGGATGGCAGCACTGCGCGTTGAAGCAAGCAAGCAAGTAACCCACGCCGAACGAGCCACGCCCGGCCCGCCGCGTCCGCCATCTTATGCAGTTACTTTACTTCAGTTCGCGTTGTGTTGTAAAATTCGTGTTTGTTAAGTGTTATTTTCAGTAACGTAAATAATAGTATTTGTAGTACTCGTAATTAGTAGTAGTCATAATTGCGCAGTTGTGTAAAAATGTCAGAGTTAAAAGAATGTATAGCGGCTAGGGGCCGCGCCAAAGCCTCAATTACAAGGTTAAAGACTAACTTTGATAAAAATGTACTTGAACAATCGAGTATAGAGCTAGTGGTAGCGAAAAGGCAAAGGTTGATTGAAGCCTTCAGCGAGTATGATCGTTTATCGACAAAAATATTGGCGCTCAATCCCCAAGACCCGCAGGACTCCGACGAGGAGGTGGAGGATAATTACGTAGTTTTGCTGTCGAAACTCGATGCGATTATAAATGCAAAACGACAAGAACAAGGTAATAATCCGATGCCCGACTCGAAGGTCGCGACGGGATCGGGAAAAATTAAATTGCCCAGTATCGTCATCCCAACCTTTACCGGTACGTACACAGAATACTACGAATTTATTAGTATGTTCACCGCCATGATTCACAGCGTCACTTCATTTTCTTCTGTGCAAAAGCTGTACTATCTAAAGGGTTTTTTAAGTGGTGAACCACTAGCTTTAATTAACAATTTACCACTGCAAGATGACAGCTACCCTGAAGCATTAAGGTTATTAAAGGAACGGTACGACAATAAAGTGCGGATTACACACGAACACATAAGCGTGCTGCTCGATATGCCTACAATAACGCGCTCAAACGTCACTAACTTACGTGCATTTCTTTCAGTTGTCAAGCAGAACCTTGCTGCATTAAAAAACCTGGGTGAGGCAGTCAGCAGCTGGGACTCCATCATTATATGTATCCTGTCAAGGAAGCTTGATGCAATGACATATAGGGCATTCCAGCTAGAACGTGACAACTCTATCCCTCCCACGGTAAAAGAGTTTATCGACTTCATCGAGAAGCGTGCACTGGCCATGGAGAACACTGACTGCAACGCTCAGAAGGTGCAGTCGCATCGTCTAGCCAGCTATCCGGTAGCTGCGCAGTGCCAGCAACAACCTGCATGCATTTACTGTAAGTCGATTGAACATAAATTATTTAAGTGTCCGAGTTTTAAAATGGCCGCAACTAACAAACGCTTGGAGTTTGCTTCAACAAACAATTTGTGCAATATTTGTTTGTCCCAACACAAGCGCAAATGCAAATACCACTTCCGTTGTGCAGTATGTAAGCTACAGCACAACACATTGTTGCATCACGATGAGTTTCCAAAGCATGCAAGTCCATCCGTAACCTTGTCTGCGACTTCACAACAAGGGCAGGTTTTGTTGCCCACTGCACGAGTAAAGCTTATAACCAGATCAGGGATGACAATTTATGTCAGGGCACTCCTGGATAGCGGTTCACAAGCATCATTTGTTACGCAGAGGGTTGTGGATCTGTTAGGAATGTCATCGCAAAGAACTAACACTACCATCATTGGTATTACCAATGCAGAACGAACTGTTGAGAAATGTATAAACCTAGATGTGCACTCCACAGTTTATCCTTTTAAAATAAATGTAAACTGTCATGTTGTAAAAGCTATTACAACCCAATTGCCACAAACACGGTTTGATACATCGCACATTGCATTCCCTGCTAACTGCAAGCTAGCCGATGATAACTTCAATACACCTGGTGATGTGCATCTTTTGCTTGGAGCTGATATTTTCTTCCAGATTCTCCTGCCACAACAGCTGCCTAATGGGGAAGGTCCAGAGCACAGCCAGCGCCTCGCAACTACATCCAACGAGAGTGCTGCAACATCGTGCGCTGCAAACCCCGGGCATCCATCGCTAGTACACACATCCTTCGGCCTCGTCGTCGCCGGCCGCACCCAACTGCCTGCAGGAAATATTAATCAGGTTGTTTCCTTGTTTTGTAGAGAATGCAATGACACCATTAGTGAACAATTAAACTCATTTTGGCAAACTGAAAAAGTGCCTGAAATCTTCCCAGAGCAATTACCAGAGCATGAATATTGTGAAAATCTCTTTAGGGAAACTACTAAGCTTGAAAACCAAAAATATCAAGTTTCAATGCCAATTAAAGTTCCTTTAGAGCAAGTAAACTCTGAGTTAGGGGATTCGTTTCACTTAGCACTCAAAAGATTTCTCAATCTAGAAAAGAGACTGCACAAAAATGTGGCTCTTTTCAGCGAATATAAAAAATTCATAGATGAGTATCTTGATTTAAATCATGGTGAGTACCACGAATTTGATCAGTTAAATTTAGCCAAAGATCCTGTGTACTTTTTGCCTCACCATGCAGTAATAAAAGAAAACAACCGCACTACAAAGTTAAGGACAGTGTTTGATGGGTCCATGCTCACTAACAAAAGAGTATCACTAAATGACATACTGTTCAATGGTCCTGTTGTGCAGAGAGACCTCTTTGATATTCTCATTCTATTTAGAATAGACAGGCTCTTCTTTATTTGTGACATTAAAAAGATGTTCCGTTGTATTAATTTAGACCCAGCTCAAAGATCATTGCAAAACATACTCTGGCGAGAGTCTCCAGATCATAATATAAGATGCATTCAGCTTAACACCGTAACATATGGTCTCAAACCATCTTCATATCTGGCTACTCGTTGTCTCAGTGATCTTGCTGAAAAGCATGAAGATTCCTTGCCGCTGGCATCATTCGTGATAAAAAATAACACTTATGTTGATGATATTTTGGTGTCATGCAGTAATGAACAGGAATTAATACAAACAAAATCACAGTTAGTTCAATTGCTTAATATGGGAAGTTTTCAGTTGCACAAATGGGCCTCAAATTGCAAACCCATTTTAGAAAGTGTGCCTAGTAACAGCCACTACATCGGAGAAGTAGAGCTTCAAAAAAATGACGCACTTCTGAAGACACTAGGTATTCACTTTGATGTGAAGTCTGATGTCTTCAAAGGTACGTGCCCTGAGCCATATAGCAGTTGCAACGACTCCAAACGCGACATTCTAAGCTACATTAGCAAGTTTTATGATCCTATGGGGCTAATTGGTCCAGTACTTGTTCGCGCAAAGGTTATAATGCAAATGCTATGGTCAAATGACTTGGACTGGGACTCTACTCCTCCAGATAGTATTCGTAACATGTGGGCTGAGTTTACTAAAGATCTTTCTCAGATGCAACCAGTAATTGTTCCGCGTTGTGTTAAGCCAAAACAAGCGATAGTGAACCAGTTAATCGGATTTTCGGATGCGTCATCAGTAGCTTATGGCTGCTGCTTGTACTTACGCACTATAGACCAGCATGGGAAGGTACGGGTCGAGCTGTTATGTTCTAAGTCACGGATTAATCCCAGCAAGAAAAATCTTACCACACCCAGACTCGAATTAAATGCTGCGCTGCTACTGTCCACTCTGGTTAAAAAGGTACATGGCACTATTGCTACAAAAATAAAGATTCATGCAACTCACCTCTTCTCCGACTCGCAAATCGTGTTAGCATGGCTAAAGACCGACGTCACTAAGTTACAAACTTACGTCGCAAATAGAGTCCGATCGGCAGGAGATTTAACGCAAGGTTTTAATTGGCACTATGTCAGCACTAATGATAATCCCTCAGATTGCCTTAGCAGAGGCCTTCAGCCTCAAGAAATCGACGGCCACGCTTTGTGGTGGCATGGGCCATCCTTCTTGCATTCTAAAGAATATGACTTCCCAAATGAGGCAGTAATGCCTACAGAGCTGCCTGAGCTAAAATCTGATCGTGTTAGCGCTTTGTGCTTTACAACCACAGTCTCTAACTCTAATGATCTCTTTGAGAATTTAAAAAGATCTTCAAGCATAGGAAAAATGACGCGAGTGCTTGCATACATTCTTAGATTTTGCAATAATGTAAAGCCTACTTCTCAAAATCTAAAAGGTTTTATTTCTTTAGTAGAACTTAATAAGGCACTCATGCTAATAGTCAAACAAGAGCAAGCTCAATTTTACCCAGACGACATAAAGTTGCTACAATCTCACAAACAAGCCAAAGGTGACTTAAAGCCTCTGACTCCCTTCCTTGATAATGAAGGCATTATTAGAGTTGGTGGCCGCCTTCAAAATGCGCCGCTTCCATACACCGCGCAGCATCCGGCCATATTGCCAAGGAAATCAGTAATTACTGACTTGATTGTGAGAAATGAGCACATAAGTCTATTGCACGCAGGGCAAAAGTTAATTTTGTGTTCTATACGGCAACGATTCTGGATAATAGATGGTTTACGTACTGTAAAAAAGGTTATACATAAATGCGTTATATGTTTCAGACTGAAGGCGGCTGCGACAGCTCAGCTAATGGGTTCCTTGCCGGCAGCCCGCGTCACTGCTTGCCGTCCGTTCGAGCGGGTCGGAGTAGACTTCGCCGGGCCAGTATCAGTCAAAAACAGCCGCATTAGAAAACCGGTAATCGGAAAGGGATACATAGCCCTATTCGTATGCTTTGCTACCAAGGCGATCCACCTCGAGCTCTGTAGTGATTTAACCACCGAGTGCTTTCTTGCCTGCTTTAAGCGTTTTATAGCGCGACGTAACTTGCCCAGCGAAGTCTACTGCGATAACGGATCTACCTTTAAAGGCGCAAGGAATCAATTAGACGAGTTTTACCGCTTGCACGCTTCTCAAAGCCACCAACACGCTGTACAATCATTTGCGTCCCAAAAGGGCATACATTTTCACTTCATACCGAGTTACAGTCCGGTATTCGGTGGGCTTTGGGAAAGCGGCGTTAAGAGTACAAAGCACCACTTAAAGCGCGTTATTGGGAAGGCGCTGCTCACTTATGAGCAGCTCAACACCGTGCTGGTAGAAATAGAAGGGGTTCTAAACTCGCGTCCACTCACAGCAGTGACGGCAGATCCAAACGACTTCTCGTACCTATCTCCAGGTCATTTTCTCACTGGCGCACCACTTAATACTTACCCAGAACAAGATGTGAGCAATAAATCGATTAACTTACTTAAATTTTGGTCAATAACAACTAGTATGAAACAATTGTTCTGGAAGTATTGGAGCAAGCATTATTTAAACCAACTGCAAAACCGACCGAAATGGCAGTCTGCTACGCCAAATATATGTATTGGTAGTTTGGTCATCTTACGTAGTGATAATTCACCTCCTCTGGAGTGGCCCATGGCCAGGGTCACCAACTTGTTCCCGGGTAAGGATGGTATAGTGCGCGCGGTCGAGGTCCAAACGGCAAACGGTCATACTCACAATAGGTCTGTTACCAAAATATGTGTACTACCTATAGAGCTTTAAATGTAACTTTACTTGAATACCAAGATTTGTGTACTACCGATAGTTTTAAATGTAATTTTACTGAAGTACCTTTATTAACTCACCTGATGTGCAAACAAGTTACATTGGTAATTGCATTATGTAACAAACGTCTTATTTTTATAATAAATTTAGGCAATAAGCATTCTCATCGCGTTTCCATGAGAACTTGTCTTATTGTACATTTAGAATTAAGTTATCCTAGTAATAAGTAGGGTTTCATAACTAAACCTTTTTTTTGTTTTACTTGTCTGTTTCAAAGGTAAGCATTATATAACTTGAATATGTATACTAAAATAGTAATGTCTATCTACAATATTGTAATGATAATAATGAAAATTCAACTTACTATCTATGGTTGTTTAGGTTGTTTTAAAAATATTACTTACCCTAAATATAGATTGCTTCATACTTGTAACTCATCTATAGAAGCTACACTTAAATGCTAAAGATAATTTTGCTTTGTCTCTCTATCCTTTTGAGTATTAAGCTCACCTTACAGTTCCTATACATAATGTCTGATTGATTAGAAGTAAAATGTGTAAGTGTTATACTGTAAAATTAAGTTGTTATACTTAAATTGCTTATTGATTAGGATTACAATAAGTTTCCTATTAACATTCAGTGCCGCCTCCCTTTGTTTGTATTATTATAACTGCTTATTATTAACTGATGCTAAGTTAAATGTTGTAATTTTGTATCTTTTTTGAGGCGCAGCTATGTTGGCAACACATAAAACATAATTAAATGTAATTTGCTCGTACTGGCAACTCTGTCTCTTCCGCCACCGGCCATCAAGCTGACCGGATCGTGTCTCCCATTAAAATAAGAAATAAAGTGTTAATAAGTGAAAAGGACGCGTTTTAATTATATGCAGCCACGCTTCCAACATCCCCCCATTTTTTCCCGTTGGGGGTCGATTTTCGGAAAATCCTTTCTTAGTGCGCACTTACATCGTGAAAGGAACCCCTGTACCAAAGTACTTCTTCTGTTCTTGGTACAGTAGTTTCGGCTGTGCGTTGATACATCAGTCAGTCAGTTTAGCCTTTTATATATAGGTATAGATTATAACGTGACCCGAAAGACGTCCACCACGCCACTGCTGGGCACCACCCCCAATACCCTAACGACCGGCCCTAAGCATCAATCGGTCTCCCGCAGCCTTCGACTAACAATAAATAAACAACACCAATACCTACATTATGCCTTAATACATTCCTAATACCAAAAAAAGAGACTAACTGCAATGTAGTTGTTGAAGCATTTTATACTCTATTAGTAGGTAACCTCATAAAATTTAAAACGCTTCTACTATACTCATTATTTAGTCCATACTATTGCCAACAAAAATGACTTACAACATCATACTGTCGAATGAGAACCAATGGTCTCTTTTATATGCTGGTTACATTTTTTTGGGTAATATACAGAGCCTGAAATCTGTGCCAGAGGCATCCTTTTTAGGGTTCCGTACCAAAATGGTACAAAAGGAACTCTTATGGTGAGACTTCGTTGTCTGTCTGTCTGTATGTGACAGCAGGTTTTCTCAGCAACTACAAATGCTGTCAACTTGAAATTTGGCATAGTTATACAACTTGCTTGCCCGCATCTATTTGTAGTAAAAAAAATATGAAATTATTTTTATTAATAATTGAAAAGGGGTCTAGAATGGGGGGTTCAAAAATGAAAGTGGTTCGATTACCTATAGCAAAAGGTCTTAATCTGCACATTTCAAAACTATTTTTTTGAAAATTTTCTATGATGTACTTTTTGATTTATAGCCTAAAATTTACAAAAAATGACCGTTCCCCCCCCCTTATCTCCGAAGTTTATTAATCAAAAATTCTGAAAAAAATCCTGACGTATAGATAATTACTTATATTTTCTGGGAAAAATAAAATAAAGTGTTCATTATAATTACAGTTTTTGAGAAATAACAAAAAAACTAAGAAAATCTGTATTAAAATGTAGGCTAGTCAAAATCGACCTTATTGCCTGGAAAATAAAGCTTATAACAAAATGAGTATTTTCTTTTGCGGTTACTAAGTATATTATCTTCAATACGGAACCCTCGGTGCGCGAGTCCGACTCGCACTTGACCGGTTTTTTAACCCCTAACCAGACTGAAAGATCACACGTCACAGTAGAAATTCAGCCTTAGGTACTAACATACAAGGTACTATTGCGTACGATTTTATCAAGTTTTAAAATGGTATCCCATTTTGAAACTTGATAAAATCAGCTAAATAAAAATAAAAATTCAAAGTGCACGCAAAATTATCAAGTGACTCCGACTTATAGCAGTATAATTCTGAAAGTAGTTTTTGTATACAATTGTATGGATATAACAAAGAGTGCCTAAATACTTATGAGCGGTAGTGTAGTGTACCTATAGATAGCCGACATTGGTATTACGGCAGCGTTATGTTCCATTAGGCCCTGTTTCCACTTGCTCGCTGTCAAGTAGCAAGTAGCAAATGTATGGACTTCACACTTGCAATTAACAAGGTGTAAACTGGGTATAATGCAGCTAGCCAGGGTCAGTGATTCTTTCAAAAGCAAAGGCGAGTTTAAGTAGTCCCGTCAAAGCGAACAAAACACATTTCAGCGCGTGTATTCAATTTGGCAGCATGGTTTCTCAAACGTATAAGGCTGCCTAATTGAGAATGCACGCGCTAAAATGTGTTTTGCTCGCTCTGAAGGGACTACTTAAACTCGCCGCTTGGACTTCACTCCTGCATTCGCACACCTTTGCTTTTGAGAGAATCACTACCCAGGTTTCCCCGGCGGGTATTTTCCTCAACGTGTCCGCCGAGCTTAGACAATGCGACGCCATGATGTGATGACTAATGACTAACCGCTGTTAATACTTCCATTGACTCAATAACATAGTAATATCTGAACACACGTGGATCGCGGATCTGCTTAAGGGCTGCTAGATCTGAAACCCAGGGCCCCGTGGATCAAAGGGCCCCCAGCCCCTATTGTAAACAATAGTGATATACAGGCGTCCCAGAACTTGACGTAAATGAGGAATAAGAAAGCCCTTTTCTTACCGGTTCAGAATATTATAATATTATAATAAATACTTTAGTGGCTTAGAAAGTATGGATTTATTTTGAATGCGTTGATACTTTGGAATTATGGTGTAAGTCGATACATTTTTACGTTATTGAGGATTGGATATCAATCAGTGTTCTTCGTCGGTATCGTTAAAAACTTAATAACTCCTAAACACTAACTTCTGGACCGGTATAAAAAGTGCTTTCTTATGCCGTAATATTTATGTCAACTTCTGGGACATCCTGTAGATAGAGTTGAGTAATTAGGTTGGTCCCCTAATTAGTATTAGTCCAGTAGGCTTATTGCCTAGCGCACTCGCAATCGCAACCGTTTTCATGTTGACAGTCCAAAGGCGAGTCTGCATACAAAATGAAAACAATTGTGCCCATCTATGGTATTCATCATCAGATCCACTTCACCAAACGATACTTTCTAAATGCAAAAGCTGGACTTGTTACTAAAAATACCAAAATTGCTATGTGTACTGCTCATAATATTTTTAGAAGTTCCCTCAATTCCTCACGGATCTCCTCATCTTACTGACTTGGCGACAATGGAACCACCTCGGAAGTATAAAAACAAAGAGACAACAAAGAAGAATCGAATGAAGAGCCTCCTCCTTTTTGAAGTTGGTTAAAAAAGCTTACTTATATGAATATACCAACATACAAATATAACTACTCATAAAGCATGTAAGTACAAAGGGTTAACGATGAGTAAATTAATAATTTCGACGAATTTCACTTCCCACTGCATCGTATCACATCACATTAGTCACAAAAATGCAATTATTGTTAAAACTGATGAGATGACACATAACTTCCCGAAACGATTGACGATAAGAACATTGTAAATCACCACGCCAACCACCGACATTCAGCGTTCTAGATATTTTTCTTACGAATTGAAACGCAATAATGAGTAATGAAGGTTTTTTCCTATGATTGATCGAGGAAAAAATAAACTTTATTGATAAACAAGCCAATATTTACGAGTATACTACTTATACGTAACGGAGAATGTTTAAGATACCAATTTTTTGCCGCTTTTTCGACAATTATTTTAACTGTAAAGTATGAAGGAAATTTGATTATAGTGGCTCCGTTTTAAAAGGCCCGATTTGACAGCTGTCAACTCAGTACAAAATATGTGTTTGAGGTTATATTTTGTATTGCGTTGACAGCTGTCATATCGGACCTCATAGAACGGCGCGACTATAGTAGTTATGATTATGACAGACGAAACGCTAGCCTAGTTGTTTGTTACCCTGCCTACGAAGTTAGCAGTCCTGGATTCAAATCCCGGTAAGGGCAGATATTTGTGAGATGAGCGCGAGTATTTGTTACCGAGCCCTGGATGTTTTCTAAGTATGTATTTTGTCCATATAAGTAAATTTATCGTTATCTAGTACCCATATAGTACAAGCCTAGGGCTTAGTTTGGGACTAGTTCAATTTGTGTGATATTGCCTCCTAAAAACCTCTCCCCTCGGCCCCTCGTAAATAAATAAATATCAGGGGACAATGTCACACCAATTGACCTAGTCTCAAACTAAGCTCTAGGCTTGTACTATGGGTACTAGACAACGATATAAATACTTATAGAAATATATATTTAAATACATAGAAAACATCCATGACTCAGAAACAAATATTCGTAAGTAGGTAAATATACTCATATGCGTACCTATGTGTCTCGTATGTGTGTCTATCCATGAACTCTAGATCCAGATCACCCTTGTTGTTGTCCCCGTTGTCGTACGTGATGTTTATCAAATCTCTTCGCGTGACTAACCGCAGCAAAGTATTCGAACGAAACACTGTTTTGCATGCATTCGCTCTAGGTAGATGTTAGCCAAGAAATGCTAATTGCAATAAACGTGGCGCATCTTACACGTGGTGCGGGCGAGCAGTCAAGGGCGACCGGGCGACGACCGCCTCCACGAGGGGGCCCATGGGGCCTAGGGCTGCGGGCCCGTGGGGCTTCACGTACCAGCTCTAAAATTACCAACATTGTGAACATAACTATTGAAGTTTAGTATTTGTGCCGACTTTTGGATAGTAGTCAAAAATTGACGGAGTTCTATTGGATAGTCGAGTCGAGGAGTTGCCATGGCCTCCTTCATTGTCGCCAGTCACATAAGTATGCAAAATTTCAGCTAAATCGAACGGCAGCCGGTTATTATGCTAGAGAATTTCTGAAAGAGCTTAAAAAAGAGGTCAGATATTAAATCAAAGCATCTTAAAAAAATGTTGTCTAGCATGGAATAAGCAAACGATCAGGCCCCTTCAGATGTAGATGTTTGCAATCTTAAGTAATAAATAAAAATCAAATGATTTCGTTACGCTGGAAACTAAGAAGCTACCGCCTCTTTTGCCTGTCATTTCACCGCCGGCGCGCCGGCTGATTCTAAATCTTTAAGAACTAAAAACCTCCATCCATCTCAAAAACGATCTTTTATTTTTTTCTGAAATCGCCATTGAGATGTCAGACCACGGTGTCAGACAGACGGGTAGATACATCGAAACAAAGGCACCAAATGCACAACGCCCTTTTATCAGTCAAAGGTAAGAAATCTGCTTCAAACCTACTTATAACGAAATAAGTATTTAAACGATTAAAACTTCGGAATTCATCGCGCCAAAGCTTTTCAGAACAACGCTTAGGTAACTAAGCCGTGGAAAGCCGCAAACGTAGCGGGGAATTTTCCGGGAAGCGGTAACCCTGCCTGCCCCCTTCCACCCTCGCGCGGGACGGGCCAGGGGGGGACACGGGGAGACAGAGGGGACAGGGCTGCCGCTATTTATACGCAATCGATAGCGCCCCGGCCGTGGCCTTGGGCGCATCGATCAGCTGGGCGTGGAGGACGAGCCTCCGACGCGGACACCCTTACTCCGCTACAGAATACACTGCGCGGAAACTCGAGAAGTATGGGTCAGATGTGGTTCTGGGCACGCAATGGATTGTTATTGTTAAATTTATATTGTTAGTTATGGAAGAGTTTGCTTTAGTGAATACATTGCGTGGAATGTTTTTAGGTTTGTGCAGGATGCGTCGGTGAAGGCGCAATGAATTGTTTGTTTCTTTGTATGGTAAATAATTCAGACAAAGACCAGAGTGTTATTTTTATTAAAGTACACGTAAATTATATAACATTTGACACATATTACATAGGTTGGAGGTTACAATTTTCACTTAAATGACTGATGTCAGGATGGACTTTTGATCATAATTTTACTCATATAAAAATTAACCCCTATTTCTCCTGGTCACGCTATAACTTGAGAACGGCTGAACCGATTTTACAGATTTCTTTTTTGTTGTGTTCGTCATTGTCAGGACAAGGTTTTTATGAAAGAAAATAATTGAAATATCCACCGGGAAAGTCAGAAATTTGGAGCGGGGCGAAGCCGCTGGCGGGCCGCTAGTTTTACATAAATATTATTAAATATTCAACCCATAGAAAGAGAAATGCTGTGCAGGATGCATGCGTGAGTGAAGAGGTTGGTCGCAACTCGCAACATAAATTGATCCTGCTTTATTGTTTATTTAACTATAAGTAAGTACCTATTATTAAACATAATAATACCGTAGATTTAAAATTAATATTTGCTGAAGACCAGAGTTTTTTAAAACTTACCCCGTCCCACTCATGTCAAAAATTTAAAATGGCTATAGAAAACAAAATGACACGTTTCTAGCGACGCAAGTGTCGGGTTACAGCTTTTTCACCTCCAGCGGGCCAAAATATCGCTGCGTCTACATTGCGTGTCAAATGTGGATAAAGCATCCGTCACTCTCGTACTTATTTACGTGTCAGAAGGTGACGGATGCCTTGTCCAAACTTTGTCACGCAATAAACGCAGCCATATTAGGGCCCCTGATATACGACACGACATTGGCCTTTTGTCTTATCTGGCTGAAGTGAGTAAGCCTATGTCTTCCTCTTTTTTTGTCAGTAACCTTGTTTGTAAGACCAAAACCAATATTCAGGCTTCGTCTTTTTTTTGTACAGTCAACCATGGGAAATGGTTACTGTACCATCATAGAACCTTGTCGCAATGACAGACCACAACGTTTTAACTTGCTTGAACCTCTCCCACCTCATTGTGACAGGGTTCTACGACTGTTACCACATACTTTTGAGAACTTCATATGTTTTGTTATATTTAATGGCGACTGTAAACCGTTGTCGAATACGGTAAATAGTTTTTTTTGTTTTTTTATCGTAAAAATATATCAAAAAATAATAATTTAGGCCCGATTATCTCAATCCCCTTAGTACAGAAAATAATAGAACATAAAAATATCTGTGATATTGTTATATGGAGATCGATAACGCTAGGTGTTACGAAGGAAAATTCCACATATTTGTTATTATTATTATTATTCTTACATTACGATACCAAAAATGGTGATATCATGAACGATTCGATTTAATCCAATTATAAACGATTCGGCAGATTAAGGTATCTTTTAGTTATCAATGAACTATTATGACAGCAGCCAGGCAGGTGCATGGTATGATTTTATTTATTGTTCCGTCCATCCGTCCGTCTGTCCGTCCGCATGTCATAAATTGTATCTTTTGAATGTCAATAGACAATTCTTGATCATCAAATTATTCTCATTTTTCACAAAATATAAAATAATAATAATAAAACTGGCCAAGTGCGAGTCGGTCTTGCACACGAATCGCCCCCTTTCCCTTTATTATTTGTTGTTATATAGCGGAAATAGAATAACACTGAAAATTTCACCGATAGGTACAGCCCGTGGATAGACAGACGAACGGACATCGGAGGCTTAGTAATAGGGTCCCGTAGGCACCGTTAGGGAAGCCTAAAAAAAATCCCTCCGTAAAGACCAGTAATCTCAAGTGTTCCTACAAGTCTAGTCAAGTTAACTACGTGACAAAACCGTAAGAGATAAGAAACACTTGAGTCTTTATAGAAAACTCTAGTCTCTATAGAAAACTCTAGTCGCTAAAGAAAACTGAGTTTTTATAGAAGACTACAGAAGACTCAAGTGCCTCCCAAGTTTAAAAGAACTCGAGCTTCGATTCAATGACTAGAGTCTAAAAAACTAAGTAGAGTCTTAGAATTGGAGACTTTAAGGACTTGAGTCTTTACCAACACTAAATAAAGGTTCACGGTCACATACCTGAGTGTGAGGATGAGTGGCCGGGGTCGTCAGCCATAGTCCCAATTACTTCCCTGAAACCACAAATAAATAAATAAATATCGGGGACAATGTCCCACGAATTGACCTAGTCCCAAACTCAGCTCTAGGCTTATACTATTTGTACATACATACATACATATATACCTTCACGCCTGTAATCCCAGAGTGCGGTAGGCAGAGCTATACAATTAATTACTATGGGTTATTACTATTAAGCTTTATTTCCCGTATAATGCTAAATATATTGTTGTTTCTATTAAGGTTTTTCAGTTGTTTTATTTTTCTTTATTACACGGTCCCTTTTTGGGTAAAAGCCTCCTCCATCTTAAGCCATCTAATTCTGTCCGTGGCGATGCTCATCCATTCTTTCCCTGGCGGCTGTATTATATTACTATGGGTACTAGACAAATATTGGAATAAGTAAAAATAGTAATTCTATAAACGTGTGCAATATACACTGGATTAATCGGGAAGCTAATGGTACCTAAAGAGGATACAAAATGCGATAATGTTTCTCTCCCCATAAAGCGTGGTGGAGTTACATACTAACACACTAGTAGGATGTATTAGTAAGATTAGTGGATAATAGCTTCTGCCCGCATCTTCAACCGCTTATATTTTAATTATGCTTATTCCCTACGGAATGAAATACGGCTGTCACTGGTATCATCATACATTGACAGAATTACAAGTTCTAGGCTCAAACAGTTGCTTATTTATTTATTTATTCTGCACTGCACTGGAATTGCAGAAAAAAGCTAGTTGACTATAAAATTAATCTTCTTGCAGAAACTATCCAATCAACAATAAGAAGTGTTTCCAACTCTTTAGCTATCAAACTTTATTCAGAATGTTTTATTTATACCTATTTAATGACATGCACGCTCAAGCATCCCTAGTTCAATAAAGATTAGTCTTATTACTATCCCCAAAATGCTATTATCCGTAATAGATCACACATCAGTCACATCCTAAGAATGTTTAGAAAAATAATTTTACAATCATATTCTAGAATAAAATTGAGGGTAGAAGATAGTTCTATCAATGAAGCCAGAGAAACTTCTGCACCTTCCAGAGCAATTTAATTGACATACATTTTGGTTCTAGTAAAACATATAAACATACACACTGCAGTGTCGCTGAGCTTTTTGTTTGACTTGTCCGGACACTGTCGATTTGTAAACTACAAATATTAGTGTATGTTTGGCAAAGTTGTTTATAGAATCTTGTGAATAATTCATAATAGAAGTCTTTCTTTTCTGGAGGCAAGTTATCTGTACCAAGAATAGTTAGTATTTTTAAATTTATGCTATTTATATGTCTGTTATTGATAGTAAAAGTTTGTTTTGCCTACAGTGGCCATAATAGCCAAGGTTCCCTTGGAATGTAGGTAGTTAAAAATATATCAAAAACTGTTTCACTAGTGGGTACTACCAAAATGGTCTTTTATTGTAAAACTACTTTTTTCAATACCCATTTAACTCTATTTTCAGTGTATGTTAATAGAATCAGCAAAAGGCGCTTTATTTACTTGGTTTCTTTAAGGGAGTTGTTTGAGAAAATTTGAGTGAAATTTAAACAGGTATAAAACTTTTTTAAGAGACGGGGTTGCCGGGAGCCAGTCTTGAAACAATCTCACACCATAGCAAAGTACACCAATTGATAAGTTGGATTATTAAAACCCAATTGAAGACACGATAACCAGAAACTGACCAGCTGGACTTCCGAAATCTCGTCCGGGAAGATGTCAACAAAGGACACACTATTCTAGTCTTTCACTTTAAATTACGCACATTTTTACTAATTCTACACGAACACTACATCACAGCTTTCCACATGAAAATAACTTCCCCAAAACAAGCAAGCTGGAATGTTTTGACCAGAAATTTTGACGTAGTTGAATTTTCCTTGTCAAAAAATAGAGTCAGTTGGTTTGCTTTGTTAATTTCACACAACAACCAGTTCCTCTGATTTGTGGAAAACAAATTCACTAAATTCTTTCTTATTAGAAACCTATTAGCAAGAAACATTTCCACCAATGGGAATCTACTTTTTAACACGACCTAGTGATCATTGGGAACTAACTAGATATGGTCGAAGGTCTCATTCGATTTTTTCAATACTTTTTTAAATACGATTTGCATCATTTATTATTCTTTATTATATAGGTTTTAAAATATAACATTTTCAAAAAAGTCCCTCTCTCTTATATGTATCATTTTAGACACAGACAAAGTGATACTGGCCATATTATTTAGTTTACGACTTGTGTATATTTGTATCCCACTCTATTGGGTGTATTCCACTTTTATTTCATCCAATCCAATCCATACATTACAAATTTATTATCTGTCTGTAGTCTATAATACCTGACTGACGTTTGATCTGTCTAATAAGCATACTCTTATAATCTGTGCTAATAGTGCGTTGCAATGATTGACGCTTGTGATGAGTAATCTATACTTTTAAAAACTAAATACCTTTGTGTTTATCAGCATGTTTTCCTCGTTTTTTGGCAAAAGGAGGTCGTCTCCCGTCGAAGACGAGAAGCCACCCATACCAGGGCCTAGACCCGGAGACGGTTTTGTTATTGTAAACCCATCTCCACCGAGAGAAGGCTTGTATCCAAACGTGAGTGGCGCTTCAGGACCCGGGGTTCCCCCGTTTGTTCCTACGCGTCCAGCACCGCCAGCCCCTGTGCCCAAGGCAAGCGTTGAGAACTTTCACTACCTCCAAGGAGTTCCTTTTTCAATGTGTCGCGAGCTGCAGATGGCTTCCAACAAGGATGCCTTCTCTACAGAAATTAGTGATCTCTTGGCCTTTTTAACAAATAAGGTGAACATCGATAATTACAATTATGATTTCTCCATCGAAAAAAGTGTTCTGAAAGAGTGTTAATGTCATTCCAGAAATGGATTTTCACTGGTTGATTGGATGCACCTCAGTTTACAATGTTGCAGGTTGTAACATACGATAAAATAAATAAATAAATGTGGTCATATTTTTAGGCAGATGTCACATTCACATGTTTAGCCTAGTTGTTATAATGTTTATGTGTAAGATCTGAGTATATATTGTTTGGCCTAAAATCATATGCTCTAAACTCATATATTTCATATGCTCTAAAATGACATGCTATTATCATTAATTTACTATAAACTTCACTTCATAAAAACTATCATTTTCTATTGGTGCTGATAGAATTGAGCATATTAGCTAGAATGCTCGCGTACATGCTCAAGTCTATCAGAACCCTAAAATTTCAAAATTTCTAGCTTTTCACAAAATTTTGAACATTCAAGATCTATTAAATCGTAACATTCTACAATATAATAAAACCTAACTAATAAATAAAAAAAGAACCTATGAAACGGGAATTTGTAATCGTGATTAAACTATAAAGCTTCATAAACAGTTTAATGGTTACAAAATGCCCAGAAACGACTTTTTTACTGAATTGTTACAGCTATTTTTAAATACAAGAACATGAGTATTGTAGTTTCTTTTTATGTTTTGTTTTTGTACATAGGATTTAAGATTATTGTTTATATTAAATGAGCATTATAGATTTTGATCTTTATAGATTCTGATTATAGAGCATATGTTATAGGAAAAGAAATTAGAGATCATGAAATTATAGCATTTGATTATACCTCCTGGAATATCCAGTTACTAATAATAATATTTATGCTGAAACATGCTTAATTGTACATTTTCATTCAAAAACATAAAGTAAGGTTAATAATGTTTTGTGATAATTATAAATTTAACTACACTAGTTAAGATGTAGCATGTATGTTACCAAGTATCTGCAGTTATATCTACTGTTCATATACACAGGGAAAAGTAAGACTTCTTGTATTTACGATTTGCTTTCTATCTTTCTATAACATTTGGCGTAATGCAATACCAACTAACTACTAAAAAGCAAGTAAGGTGCAGTGTTGAGTAATTGAATGTAGTAAGGTTCCTTTTAGCACTTGACTATTGAATTTTCTAGTTATTTGGTATTGCACTATCTCTATAGAGTGACGGGGCAGTGGTCCAACTGCTTTGTCCAACTGAGCAAAATTAGTATCATAAATATGAGGTAGATTTAGGTTGTGTTAGTTCTTCAGCTGGCCCGGAGGAGATCCGTCGAACCTGTTATTTTGATATTCAAATGGAAATTATTTGTCAGTTGGACCACTGCCCCAAAAGGCTCTATAGTAGCATTTATTTTACCATTTCAAGGATCTGAAATGCTGTTCAACAGTAGCAAAACGATTCTTTTGAGAGTTAAAGTAAAATTTGGGAGCCTGATATGTTGTCTCCGTAATTTGTGCTCTTCATTTTTAGGGCTACTAAAATCATAAATAAAAAGTTGAAATGCATTATATTGATATCATTTGCTAATATATTTTTTACAAATTGTGGATATGTCAACATGAAAGATCCCCATTTTATGGCAACTTCAAGTTCAGTTCTTTGATGCATGGCTGCTGTCCTGCGGGACGTGGGACTATTCTGGCAGTGGCAAGCATTGTCAAGGTTGGAACTTAAAATATTACTTTTACAGAGTAGGAATAAAATCTTAAGTTTTTTTGAAAAGAAATTCATTATTCATTCTGTAAAAAAATAGTCAACTTTATAAAAAATAACTTATAAAATAGATTGCAAAAAATGGTTTTCAATAATTTATTGTCATGTTGATGTTATGTCTGGATGTCAAATCCAGCAAATTTTGTGTGAATGCTTTGAATTAATTTGTAAAGTTTTCAACTATATGAAAATAAACATTATTTTTTCATAAGTACATGTTTTTATGTTAAATTCCTATACATTTCTGTAAAAGGACTTTTTCCTTGTGTCAAATCTCGTCCAGTTGGATTGAATGAAAGTACAAAACTAGACATTCTTTTAAGTTATCCCAAACATATAGTTTGTTCCATTTATAGAAAAATAAAGGGAAATCCAACACAATATCCATTTAATCACAGAATAATACACCACAATGATAGCAATAATACAAACACCTCAATCACTACAAACTATCAACAAATAAAATTTCAACAAATCCTTGACATTATGTAAAATACAATTCCATTTTATTTTATTTAGGTATAAATAACCACGTGATATTAATTTTTTTTTAATTAAAAAATACATTATCACCTCATAAACCCTTTCTCTATTATGTATATCTTGCAGGGCTGATTTTTCAATCCTCAGATATTATCCGTCAGTTAAATGTATTACTATCCTTTTCTGAAGTTATATGAAAAAAAGGGACAGCTAAAATTTACTTTCCGGATAGCTTTATCTGGGGTGGCGATCGAAAAATCAGCCCACGGTCAAATAAAGTAATTTTTTGTCTTCCTTCAAATCAGTGCTCAAATTTGGTTGTCTAAAAAATAACCAAGAACCTGAGTTTAGAAACATTTATGGTCACTGGAGCCCAATCAGATAAATGCCATAGACTATGTCGCTTGCCGCAATTTCATTGCCAAGAGCTCTATTTTTCATACAAAATTGACTCGCCTAGCGGGTTGGCGGCAGTTAAAGTGTTAACTAAATGGGCTATGATGCCTATGATGAATGTAAAACTTTTCATCTACATCTATGCACAAAAAATCACAAAAAATACTTGAATAAGACAACCCATCGAAATCTGTCTGGCTGCATATCCACGAGTATTGTGCTAGCTAGCTAAGCAGTGACCAAAGAAAAAAGTCTAACAATAGGATTACTTCATTTTCCTAGTCTAGCACGCACAGCAGTATTATAATATTGGTGGATCTTTTCATCATGCATCATTTAGCTGCTTCACACACAAAGACAAGGCCGATGTTATCAGATGCCAGAGGGCACCAAAACGGTTTAATCCGAATACTCATTATACTGTTACAAATCTAAAATGGGACATGATCGCGTAAAAATGTTATAATATACCTAGACGTTCCGACGTTTGACGGGTATTTCGATAAAACAAAAAGAAGACCAAGTGCGGGTAGTTCGAAATTATCGCACGCAACATAAATAAGCACCTCTTCAGTCTGCTCGTGACCACGACCATTGCAACACGACCGAAACGTCGAGGTATATGTATAATGTTTTTACGCGATCATGTCCCATTTTAGATTTGTAACAGTATGTGTGAACGTCGCGAAAAACTCAGTATAATGCTCTAACCGTAACTATTGCACATAAAATTGGAATGTTAACATACAGTGATTTATAAACCTCTTCGTCAATTTAAAATTAAATCTTCAATTTATCAATATTTAAAAATTAAAAATAATGTTTAATCTTCTAGCAATTTATTAATAACTAAAATAAGATTGTATGGTTTGGCCAAATACATTGTCCATTATAATTCTAATCTAAAAGTCCTTTCATCGGCATTCATTACAGTTACTGCCTTGTAGGGAGTAACCACTCTACCATATTTATTACCTGGCACCATAAAATCTAGCAGATCCGAAGACATCCAATGATTGTTATCCATCTATCCATCTTAACAATTATATTTAAATTGTAAATTTTACAAAAATCCAACCCGAAATGTCTTGCGCCAACTGTCTATATGAGTGCAGCTAGCATACATATAAACGCAACTATTATTGGAAATGGCAGCCATGTTTTCAGGAAAGCGGAGAAACTGAAAATAAAATTTATATTAGTTAAATTAGTGTTTAATTTAGATGCACAAACAGTAATAAAAAACCGGCCAAGCGCGAGTCCGACACGAAGGGTTCATACATTACATACATATATACTTTTACATACATACATACATACGTACATTTTTCAACTGTCTACCTATTACAAATATTTTATGAGATACGGTCCACTGACAGATAGACAGATGGACGGACCGCAAAGAGCTTAGTATTGAGGTCCCGTTAGCACCCTCGGGTACGGAATCCAAAAATTGGTTGAGGTGATGGGTCAATCACGTTGAGGGTTACGTAGTGTGTAGTGGTAAAGACACCACAACAATGATTTAGCACAAATATGTCGCGCACACGTCATGGTGCTTGTGTGAGATTAAACATCAGTCGCCATAGTCATATAATAACACACGCTTACACACACACAATAATGTGCCGAGCAAGGCATGGGAACAATGTAATTCAATTATAACAAACTTTAATTGTAGGAACAATACAGGTCAGAAGTGGTCATCGGAAATTAATTATCATTAATAATTAATTGAGGTCGTTTTATTTATCAGTCAGTGCCAGTATAATCTGTTCACAGTGGTTCAAATGTCATAACACTATAGCAAATCTTAATACGCTGTAGGGTAATAAAAATGGGTTGCAGCATATTATGTACAGTCAAACAATTTGATTCCTAGGCCATTATGGACATTGTTAAAGTGACGTTGTCAACCACCACCAACGTATGAGACTTCCTATGATTTGGTTAAAACCGTCACATTGACATAGTCCATAGTGGCCTAGGAATCAAATTGGCTGACTGTACAGTCAAAGGCTAAAATTTGTGACCCACCTTAGGTCCAAAGTCAATCTGACATTCTACAACAATAAGGTTGAGTTTCCTGTAATGTAAGTTACAAATGTCTTCACATCTCTAATGTACATTGAGGACTTCAAGCATAGTTTTTAGGGTTCCATACCAAAATGGTAAAAAAGGAACCCATATGGTGAGACTTTGTTGTCTGCCTGTCTGTCTGTCTGTATGTCACATCAGGTTTTCTCAGCAACTACAAATGCTATCAACTTGAAATTTGGCATAGTTGTACAACTTGCATGCCCGCATCTGATTTTAGTAAAAAAAAATGAAATAAGTTTTATAAATAATTTAAAAGGGGTCTAGAATGGGGGGTTGAAAAATGAAAGTGGTTCGATTATAGCAAATGGGGTGTCATACGAAAGGTGTTAATCTGCACATTTTCAAAAGTATGTTATTTTTTATTTATTGTGATGTACTTTTTGATTTATAGACAAAAATGTACAAAAAATGACCATGCCCCCCCCTTATCTCCGAAGTGTTCATTATTTACAGTTTTTGAGAAATAACAAAAAAACTAAGAAAATCTGTATTAAAATTTAGGCTAGTCAAAATGGACCTTATTGCCTGGAAAAAAAAGCTCATAACAAAATGAGTATTTTCTTCTGCGGTTACCAAGCATATTGTCTTCAATACGGAACCCTCGGTGCGTGAGTCCGACTCGCACTTGACCGTTTTTTTTTTAATGGTTTACATATTAATGTTTGTAACCATACAATTGGTATTGTTCAGTGTAGACCTAGATTGTTACTTAACCTTTTTAAAAAAAGGACAAATGGCAGTCTTAATTCCTCATGGCATTCTTTCTGCCATGTGTTTAGCACAAAATGCATATGAGTATTTGGACAATTTTGCATTGTATGTTAATTCAGTTACAAATAAAAAGAGCAATTTAACATATCAATTATCAAATTCTCAGAAACATTTTGTTTTAAACGTTATTTACGTTTAAAACAAAACCCAAGAAGCTTAAGTTGTATAGCATTTACCTGACGTATCTGGAGCATGTTATCATGTAAAAAGCCAGCTTGACCATGTTCCAGTTCCTGCTGCGGCCGTAGTTCATTATGTTCAACGCTGTGGCAACATGAGAGTGGCAGTTGTCATAGAACAAAATATGCTGGAATTAAACAAAATTACGAGTTCACATAAAGATGTCATTTTAAATTCGAATGTAAAAAAATTCAAACATAAAAAAAATACATATAGTCACTTAGCTAATAATACCGGGTAAGTCAATGATGGATTGCGAGATAATTAAGAGATAATGTAGTCCAATATTTTTGACTTATACAGTATTCTTAGCTAAGCGACGATATTGAGGGACAATCTTTGATACACAAAACAAATCCTTAAAACATTTATTCCAAGCTAATAGTTTTATGTTAATTGTTTTGACGTCAAAATTTTATTATTGCCAAAAAACAGATATTGCAAGGTCCATAAAAAATACAAGAAAATTATATATCACAAAACATGGGAACCCAGCCATCTTTCTTACTAAGACACCACTTAACTGGACAATTGCAACAGAACAAACAATTAAGTAACCTTACGCTATAGTAACAATATGAGATCAACTGAAGTGCACCTATTAATAATGTTCGCTCAAAGGGCGAAGAGGAGATACTTTTAGCTATGAAAACCTTACCATTCTTTTCTTATAAATGTCAGAAGCCTCTGCAACAGCGGCGTCCCAGCCCGCTTGTCCGTTTTGCGCCTTCTGCGGTGTCAGCTGCCAGTACTTGGTGGGGTTTCCGAACGCCATAAGGTCTTCCGACACAAAGTACGGGCCCGCGAAATCCCGAATTACCCCGCTCGACGAACATATGCCCATATGACCAAGGAATGGGAACAACCATCTACAACATCAAAATACTTAATTATTTTAAGCACTAAACATAATTAGAAAGGAAAAATTTACAGCCCAAACGCTACGATCCATAATACTTACGTTAAAACCGGAATAGGAGTCCAAACTATACAATACGGATACCGACAACGTTCGTGATCAATAGGGTCCATTAGTACGGCTTGTTCACGATCTAAGTCGACAGGGCTCTCTGGGCTATGGTCACTATCACCATGCATTACGAATTCCCTCGATAGTTAGCAGCAAATAAATGAGATCTGATTTATAAACAACTTGATAAATAGAAATCGGGTATTGAACTTTGATTGTCACTAGGTACTGACTTGACAGACAGCTTAGCTCCGATTTACGCTACTCAGTTAGGTACCATAATAATAATAATATAACACCACAACGTCAACCTACAAGTTCAGTAGTTTCGTAGAACGGAACGAGTTATTCATAGAAAAAGTGGAACACAACTACCTACCTATTTGCAAGGAGAGAACGTTAAAATCGAAGTTCGAAATGAGTTCGAAGTTACGTTAGCTCCATCCCTTTCTCTCGATTAAGTCTCAAGCACAGAGGCTCTACTTTGAAATCCGTAATTCGAACTTCGTCTATTGCTATCCCTTTTGCTCTCGACGCGTCACTAATTCGCAAGAAAGTGATGGGGCGATCCGAAGTTCGAATTACTGATTTCAAAGTAGAGCCCCTGTTACTCGTCATTTAAGAAAAAAGGCGGCAAATTCATTCATATTTGGAGGGGTTTTCATTTGACGGTTTGAAAGTTTTTTTTATAAATCAATGAATGTATGAAAAAAATGCACGGAGAATAGCATGCAAATAAAAAAATGTATTTCTTTTAATTTTTATTTATATTTTCTGAAAAAATAGCAATATGTTACTAATATTTATTTAATTAGCTGTGTGGTTGCCGGCTTAGAAGGCTCAGGCCTGAAATATGCGTTTTCCTAAAATGTACAATTCTCAAAACGTCTGCGTTCTCACAATGTTAGCATTTATATTTTGTCAGTTTTCTCAAAATGACTGCTATTTAAAATGTGTACAGTCTCAGAAAGTCGTCTATTCACAATGTTTACATTCCTATAATATTAGCATTACCATAAGTTTTGCTTTTCCGTTATGTTCACTTCTTTATAAAGGCTATCGTCTTGTTATGTTTGTTTTCCTATAATGTCTGCTTTATTTCAAATCAAAGTTCTAAATGTTCCAAGGCAGCAACCATCAGCATTACGTAAAATGTTGACAGGAATAATTATACAAATTTTTGGTCAATTTTGGGTTGAGATGGTAAATGCAATCGAAAAATATAATGTTTGAAAAATTCTGTTCTACTTAGGACTCAATTATAATTATATCGTTTTATTTTCGTAGTTATTTCGTACATTCAGCGTCATAAGAAACTGATCACTTAAATACCTTGTCGCTTTACTGTCACATAAGCAATGTCAAACAAGATTGTTAATGCGAAAAAGTACAAAAGTAGCTTGAAGTGATCAGTTACTTTTGACGCTGACTATACCTAACCGTTTCTCCGCCAACGACGCAAATTATAAAAATTTCGCTTTAAAATAATAAAAATATAGGTGTAAATGTGGCGTTCATGATTGCAGACATTTTGGGAATAAGACATTTCTGGAATGCAAAAATTGTAAGAAGGCAGATATTTTGAGGTTACAGACATTTTGAGAATAAGCTCTTCCTGAAAAGCGAACATTATATGAAAACTGACATTCTTGGAGACAGACATTATAAGAAGCTGACATTTTGAGAAGCTGACATTATGCAAAAGACATTCTGGGGCATGTTTTATAAAGCTACAAGTTACAATTTTACAGGTCTAAACTGGCAACACTGCTTAAATGGCTGGTCGTCATTGGTCGAGGTTGTGTCAAATGGAAACTTGTAACCTGTAAATTGTAATTTGTAGCTTTATAAAACAGGCCCCTGCTAGATACGGACGAAATAATAATATTATTTATTTTAGAATATTTTTATTGCTTGTATTTTGTAAAATAGTCGCGCTGTAAAAACTAAGCAATTGGACTATGCAATTGCAGGGCTTTTACGAACAGCATGTTTGATGGGAGTTTAATAAATGATCGTCATATATCGTGCAAACGCTACAATTGAGTATATAGTTGCAATAATGATCGGCAATGGCATCCACGTTTTCAGGAAACCGCTGAAACTAAAAGAAACAGATTTACTTACTTACTTATATCAGTTTTGAATTAGGTATTACTTTTATAAAAATCATAATGCGTCAAATAACAAAACTGTTTATTGTTTTGTTATTTGATAAAGATATAATTGTACTGTTATGTTCAACATTGACTCTGTATGATCTTTCTAGGGATAGCAATAGACGAATTTCGAATTACGGATTTCAAAGTAGACCCTCTGTATCTGTTGTTGCCCTGTGTCTTAATGTTTACATTAAAGTATCGGTCACCGATACTTTAATATGAACATTAAGATGCAACTACATCGATAAGTAACCGATACTTTAATGACATACAAAACCTACTTTAATGTTAACTTAAAATACAACTGCAGATACAGGTTTCTTAATATAGGTCATTTATTGTAGAACAACATATTTCTGAACATATTTATTGTCGAAAAGTTATCATATAGATAAAATAGTTTATATATTGTATTCACCTGACATATCTGGAGAATAGTAACATGTACACAGCTAGTTGGAACATGGTCCAGTTATTTCTGCCGTCGTATTTCATTAAGTTCAGAGCCGTGGTGACGTGACAGTGACAGTTTTGATAACATAAGATATGCTGAAAAAAAATGAGTTTAGAGCTTGACGAATATATTCTCATTTTTTTATTATCACCCATTATATGGAGCTTACTACTTTTTTCCTATAAATCTCGGAAGCCACAGCCACGGCGTTGTCCCAGCCTACTCCGCCGTTGTACGCCTTCTGTGGCGTCAGCTGCCAGTACTTGGTGGGCCTCCCGAACGCCATCTTATCTTCAGATACGAAAAACGGTCTCGCAAAGTCGTGAATCACTCCGGTCGACGTACAGATGCCCATATGGCCGAAGATTGGGATTATCCATCTATAATGACGTGAATAGTTCGGTCAGTAGCGACCCCAGTTAAGCTTCCAGAGTTCGATGCCTGGTAAAGACAGATATGTGTGCAAGAGCACAAGTTTTTTCCATGTGTATATTATGTATGTCTATACCGGGTGACTCCTTAAGTCCTTAGTCGTGAACCCAAATATGTTATTCCGGCTCTTTACCTTTAGTTAAAGCACTCGTACGTAACACTATGCAAAAAATATGTAAATGGTTTTTTTAATAATTAATAAAACTATTAATTTTAAATTTACCGAGTCTCATGGTTACCCTACTTCTTGCGTTGAACTTTCATGATTAAAAGTACTCTGACTACTTCAATCTACATATTAATTCGTCTAGTAGAATAGGGTGACCTTGACCACACAGTTGGTAATTTTTACTCTTTAAAGAAATTAAGTTTTAAATCAACAATTTTTAATTGTTGGTTTTTGGAGTTAACGCACTGAATTCGCCTTGAAATGCTGCGTTAGAAACCACAATTTCGGTTCACGACTTAAGTGTCACCCTGTATATACAAATATAATATCCTAGAATATCCTTATTCAGGTATGTAATCTATATATATAAAAGGCAATGTCCCGGGTGACATATCAACGCCCAGCCCAAACCGATAAAGATTAAAAGTTGAAATTTTGAGGGGAAGTTGGTTTTGTAATGGAGGCGTCGTTTAAGAAGGGATTTTTCGAAATTCAACCCCTAAAGGTATGAAAGGGGGTTGCAAAGTTTGTATGGGAAAAAACATTTTTATGGTCCAATTTACTCGAAACTTGGTAGAAATGCTCTTCAATGCAAATAATGAGACACGTATTTCTGCGATTACTAAAATTCAACCCCTAAAGGTATGAAAGGGGGTTGCAAAGTTTGTATGGGAAAAACATTTTTATAGTCCAATTTATTCGAAACTTGGTAGAAAAGCTCTTCAATGCAAATAATGAGACACGTATTTCAGCGATTACTAAAATTCAACCCCTAGAGGGATGAAAGGGGGTTGCAAAGTTTGTATGGGAAAAACATTTTTATAGTCCAATTTACTTGAAACTTGGTAGAAAAGCTCTTCAATGCAAAAAGTGAGACACGTATTTCAGCGATTACTAAAATTCAACCCCTAAACTAAAGGGACGAAAGGGGGTGGCAAAGGTTGAATAGATCAAATATTTTTATGATCAAATTAACTTGAAACTTGGTAGAAATGCTCTTCAATGCAAATAATGAGACACGTATTTCAGCGATTACTAAAATTCAACCCCTAGAGGGATGAAAGGGGGTTGGTAAGTTTGTATGGGAAAAAATACTTCTATGGTCAAATATACTTGAAACTTGGTAGAAAAGCTCTTCAATGCAAAAAGTGAGACATGTATTTCAGCGATTGCTAAAATTCAACCCCTAAAGGGATGAAAGGGGGTGGCAAAAGTTTGAATAGATCAAATATTTTTATGATCAAATTTACTTGAAACTCGGCAAAAATGCTCTTCAATGCAAATAATGAGACACGTATTTCAGCGATTACTAAAATTCAACCCCTAGAGGGATGAAAGGGGGTTGCAAAGTTTGTATGGGAAAAAATACTTCTATGGTCAAATTTACTTGAAACTTGGTAGAAAAGCTCTTCAATGCAAAAAGTGAGACACGTATTTCAGCGATTACTAAAATTCAACCCCTAAACTAAAGGGACGAAAGGGGGTGGCAAAGGTTGAATAGATCAAATATTTTTATGATCAAATTAACTTGAAACTTGGTAGAAATGCTCTTCAATGCAAATAATGAGACACGTATTTCAGCGATTACTAAAATTCAACCCCTAGAGGGATGAAAGGGGGTTGGTAAGTTTGTATGGGAAAAAATACTTCTATGGTCAAATATACTTGAAACTTGGTAGAAAAGCTCTTCAATGCAAAAAGTGAGACATGTATTTCAGCGATTGCTAAAATTCAACCCCTAAAGGGATGAAAGGGGGTGGCAAAAGTTTGAATAGATCAAATATTTTTATGATCAAATTTACTTGAAACTCGGCAAAAATGCTCTTCAATGCAAATAATGAGACACGTATTTCAGCGATTACTAAAATTCAACCCCTAGAGGGAGGAAAGGGGGTTGCAAAGTGTGCATAGATAAAATATTTTTATGATCAAATTTACTTGAAACTTGGTAGGAATACTAAATGCAAATAATGAGAAACTTAATAAAGCTATTACTAAAATTCAACCCCTAGAGGGATGAAAGGGGGTTGCAAAGTTTGTATAGGAAAAAATAACTTTACTTGAAACTCAGTAGAAATGCTCTTCAATGCAAATAATGAGACATGTATTTCAGCGATTACTAAAATTCAACCCCTAGAGGGATGAAAGGGGGTTGTAAAGTTTGTATGGGAAAAAATACTTTTATGGTCAAATTTACTTGAAACTGTAGAAATGCTCTTCAACGCAAATAATGAGACACATATTTCAGCGATTATTAAAATTCAACCCCTAGAGGGATGTAAGGGAGTTGCCAAGTTTCTATAGGAAAAAATACTTTTATTTTCTGATATACTTGAAACTTGGTAGAAATGCTCGATTCAGGAAAAACTACCTCTGAGGTGGTAAAATGGGGGATAGAACATTTTACGGTATAGGTATATTTTTGAAGTAAGAAACGTGGAAAATGATGAAAGGGCTACTGTAGTTATAAATTAAAAATATTGCTATCGGCGATTTTGGGAAACTTACGAGTAAATTGGCGGTAGAAGTTTGTAAGGGATTTTAATAATTTTTGAGGGAAAAAATGTGGAAATGTATATTTACGCTACTGTTTTTATAAACAAAAAAATGTTACATTCGGCGATTTAGAAAAAACTATCCCAAAGGTGGTTAAAATAACCTTTATTAAGATAACCTATAAAAAAACCTACCTACCTACAAATAAAAATTATGACTAAAGTTAGTTACTTGACATCAATATAAATTAAATAAAAACCAATGTTTAAAAAAATCCCTTAACAGTGTGAGAAGCGGGTGAAAGTTTGAATAGGGGTTTGGTTTTTTTTAGCCAGGTACATGAATTATAGCATCTAAAACAGTGCAATATTCAATTTTTTTTAAACATTTGCACTTTAAAGGAATAGTTAGTTAAGAGCAAATCCATCATAATTAAAAAATAACCAAAGGGAAAAACTTGGGATCTAAGACTACTGACTGTAAAGTTTGTATCGAAATTATGTAATATTCAAAGTTACATACCTGCAAAATATGAAAATGGGTATTAAGACTACTATTACAAAAAAAACATTCAGCTTTGGAGATTTTCGAAAATCTTCTGCTAAGTGGGTTAATTGTTTGTATAGAAATTTGGTAATTATATGGCAAAGTTATCTAGAATCGTATAAAAAAACTGAAGGTGATGTAAACTATAACTGTACTTTTAACAGTTCTGACTCTCCGCAGACGAAGTTGCGGGCGGAAAGCTAGTTATTAATAATAAATATCAGAGGGCAATATCACACAAATTGACCTAGTCCCAAACTAACCTCTAGGCTTCTACCGTCTATGGATATTACACAACGATAAACTTACTTATATAGGAAACATTGAAGACGCCGAAACAAACACTCGCACTCATCTCAAAACATTCTGCCCATACCGGGATTTGAACCCGCTAATTTACGAGTCTCATTGCTTTTTTAACCGACTTCAAAAAAGGAGGAGGTTATACGTTCCACTGTATGTATTTTTTTTTTTTTTTTTTTTTTTTTTTATGTATGTTCACCGATTACTCCGTCAATTGTGGACCGATTTTAAAAATTCTTTTTTGGTTTGATAGAGTATACTTCCGAGGTGGTCCCATTGTCAGCAAATCTGAATCTGATGAAGGGATCAGTGAGGAATTGAGGGAACTCCTCAAATATTGTATGCAAACATATAGCGATTTTAGTATTTTTAGTAACAAGTGTAGCATTTGCATTCAGAAAGTGTCACTTGGTGAAGCGGAACTGATGATGAAGACCACAGATGGCCACCGGAACTCCTCAACGATACCGATTTCAAGGGTGGCGATAAGATATCTCGATTAAGATAGTTGAGCGACTACAACGAAGCACATTTAATTGTTTTAAAATGACTATGATTTTCCCGCGGCGTTGCTTGCGGCGAGCTTGAAATGTCTTAAAGTTTCATATATCAACTAAGAAGTGGGACTACATAAGCTTATTATGATCACTAAAAAGTGTAAAATAAAATAAATGTTTTAAAAAACAAAAAAACCGCCTTCAAAAACGCAAAAAATAACTTCTACTACTAGGTACTTAGTAGTAGGTACCTATCCTATTAGGTTAGTCTAACTGAAGTCGGCGACCACAATATTTTCAACAAAAAGCCGACTTCAGTTGGACTAACCTAATAGGATAGGTACCTACTACTAAGTACCTAGTAGTAGAAGTTATTTTTTGCGTTTTTGAAGGCGGTTTTTTTGTTTTTTATAAGGTTCCGTACCCAAAGGGTAAAAACCCTATTACTAAGACTCCGCTGTCCGTCTGTCTGTCTGTCACCAGGCTGTATCTCATGAACCGTGATAGGTAGACAGTTGAAATTATTACAGAAGATGTATTTCTGTTGCCGCTATAACAACAAATACTAAAAACAGAATAAAATGAATATTTAAGGGGGGCTCCCATACAAAAAAACGTGATATTTTTTTTGCCGTTTTTTGCTAATGTTGTATAGATAATGGTACGGAACCCTTCGTGCGCGAGTCCGACTCGCACTTGACCGGTTTTTGTTTAGTACATAGTTATACATTGTAAAAAAGTGCTTTGAATAAAGATTTATTATTAAATTATTTATTTATTATGTAGTTATCATTTTCATCGTCATCATCGCCCTGTCAGTCCACTGTCGGACATGGCCTCCCCCAAGCGCCAGCTTGCGGTACCCGAAGCCTGCCGGTCTAGACGTAAGTCGTCACTCGCCTCGCCTCGCCTCGCCTCGCCCCGCAGCCGCCTTACTGCGATCACAGTACAGTAGAGTTCCTAAATCAGTGTACACATTCGTACCTTGTCACTTTAATCGCTGTGACAATTCATGTATAGCAGTTTAAACATGACATTAAATAAACAAGGTACTTAAGTGTATACATATCTATGAACTCGACTGTACAAGCCTAGAACTTAAGGAATAATATTTGCTGCGGATTCGCCAAAATCAATTTAACCCTCTTTTTCTTCACCGTCTTCCATTTTTTTTTTCTTTTAACTGTCCATCACGGATATTGCTAATGTCACCTAAATATCATGTCAACAAATATTTTCTTGATAAGCTCTCAGAAAAACGAAAAAAAAAGAATCAATTGGAACGCCGCCATTGGCGTATCTAGAGATATTTTCCACCCGCACCCGCCTTATGAGATACCTACATTGGACTAGACTTCATTCGGCTTCCTATTTAGAAGTGATCAATGATCTTCCTGGGGTGGGCACTAGACCACACTCGGGTGGTCACGGCCCACCCGGCCACCATACTTCTCAGAGCTCTCATTACAATAGCATTAATTCTGCCTTTCAATCTTCTTCTGCAATACCCATGATTCACTACCACTCATCAATGTTGGTGTCAATACTCGAACAATGGCAAGGCGAGCTTTGCTCGAAATGACCTTCTTTGCCAAGATTGACTGTAAAGCCCGATTAATTATATTTACCGCTTTTACTCCTCTTTCAATATCCCCCTCACATTTTCTATCTCTCGTAAACACAACATATGATAAATATCTACAAAATTGGACGAGTTGAAGGGGAGAGAAAAGTTATCGCATTTTTTATGAAATTTTTTAGCTTCAAAATCCTCATAAACAGATATACATACGACATCCATGGAATAGGAACCCAAACTATGCAATACGGATACCGACAACGTTCGTGATCGATGGGGAGCATAGTAGCGGATTCTGCAGGATTTACTTCAACATTTTTCTCTGGACTATGGTCAGCAGTCATTATGAATTACTCAATCGAAAAATAATTAAATTTTAATTTATAAATAAGTGCATATTCAAAAAGAACTTTGACAGTTATTTTTCCGTTATACGGTACTTATCTATGACTTGCAACAGCTTATAACTTCTCAACTTCTTCAACTTATAAAATGTTTCATTCGTTTCCTACAACGAAGCAGTTGGAAAATCGAAGTTCGCAGTTAGCACCATTTCTTTTCTCTCCATTTAATCTCGAATGACGAGTGACAGGGATAGAACTAACGTAATTCCAAACTTTGATTTTCAAAGTAGGTAGACATTGTAAGAAAATTACAGTAACTTTTCATAATGCAACCTATTATCTAAAAACCTACCATTGTGCATTTTTTTTTAAATATAGTTGCTTTATTTTCAAAATAATCACGGAACAATATAAATTAAGACATTGTTTAGGGGACAGTCACGTATGAGTACTCTACTTTGAAATCCATAATTCGAACTTCGTCTATTGCTATCACTTTTGCTCTCGACGCGTAACTAATTCGCAAGAAAATGACGGGGCGATCCGAAGTTCGAATAACGTACATGACTCTGTAAAGCATGTATTTGACATCTGTATAATATTATACTTGAGACCTACAGTCATGCAATAAAAATATTTTGATTTTGATTTTTGATTTTTGATTTTGAAGCTGGGGCAACACCAACACTAGTCTACGAAATACACGAGATCCCATAATATAAGCACAAACGAGCTTGTTTCCCGCGACTACCTCCGCGTAGAAGTCGTTTATTTTATTTAATTTTTGTTTCCTCGTATTTTTCCGGGTCACTTTATTTTTTATCTATACAGGCAATTTTGTTTTCCCGGATTGAATGTATTATTATGGTATTATTATTATCTATGTATTAACTTAATATGCGTCTGACTGACCATTGACCCGTTTCACGAAGCTACAAGTTACAAATTACAAGCGGAACTCTCTTCCTAACTCGTACTGCTAGAAAGAGAGTTCCGCTTGTAATTTATAACTTGTAGCTTCGTGAAACGGGCCACATGTCTGACAAAAATTGAAATGATTACTTTTTACTTACGTTAAAGTGGAACACACCTTTTTTTTCCAATAGCAACTCCGTCCTAAGTATGTCAAGTAGAGTCAAAGTCAAGTTTTTTAACAATTTGACATCTTTAGACATATCCTATAATCTGTGATTTGACATGTCGTATTGTTGTGCATCGCATCGATGATGTTTGGCGCTATAATTTTGTGAATTGTTTCATTTTGTGTTTCTGAGAGAGAATATTTATGATCATTCAAGATGCCTGCATTTCTAAAGTATATAGATATGGAGAACTTCAAGTCCTACCGGGGCCAGCACCGGATAGGGCCACTGAAATCTTTCACAGCCGTAGTGGGTCCCAATGGTTCAGGTAAACAATTATTATTAGCTGACGAAGTTCTTTGTGCACCAATGTAATTCTTGTTATTGTGGTATAATCTGGTTAATTATTAATTAAATTATGATTGGTCTTTCCCAGGCAAGTCCAACTTCATGGACGCCGTGAGTTTTGTGATGGGAGAAAAGACGTCGCTGCTGCGTGTTAAAAGACTGAGCGACCTCATCCACGGCGCCTCCATCAATAAGCCTGTCGCGAGGAGGTAATGGATTGGATAATAATTCCATATAATATGTGCACATATTGTCTTGCTTTACATAATTACTCAAGCTACAAGCATGCTAATGCTTATCGGTGCCACTAGTTCTATAAATGCCTGTTTGTAGTGTAAGGTTTTTAATAACACTAGCTTTTGTCTTAATTAGTAATTTGCTACACCGTTTTGTTGATCATCTCATGGAAACAGTGTTTCTTTTGTTGGAAAGACTTAATTGAGGGTATAAAGTATCTCCATTTGAAATTCTATGTAAATCTCTCGAGTCTCTGTAGCTAGAACATTAAACATGAACATTTATTATATTAGTGTGATTTGTTATTTTACAGCGCATCAGTAACAGCAACATTTATTTTGGAGGATCTGACAGAGAAGCAGTTCATGAGGTCGGTCATTGGACAATCTTCTGACCATAAAATTAATGGACAAGTAAGTTGAACAGTTACCCGTCATTTTATCAAATTTCTCTTTATTGATTGTGTCATTCCATCAAATTTCATTTCATTAAACGCCATCTTCTGCGGAAACTATGATGTTTTCAGGATATCTTAAACATTAATTATGTAGGTTAGGTTAAGCTACACTTGTGACTACCTAAAAAAAATAACTTGAGGGCACAAGGTTACCATACAGTTTTTTTTCACCACAGCGCTTCAAAGTTTGATCAAGTTTTTTGTCAAGTTCAAGATTCCAGCTTTAAAATTGATTTAAGAGAAAACAACAAAAGTTTGATAAACATTGTGGTACACATTGTAAACTGTGACTTATCAACAGTAGAAAATTCATTAATAAATAAACTCAAATCCACAAGTTATGGAATGTATACCAATTTTAAAAGAAGAAACAAGATCAAAATTTTAGTAAGTTGTAATAATCTCAAAAACTGTAAAACTAAAAAAAGACTCAGATAGACCAAAGGCTTGTCTATACATATATTGGTTGATTTTAGATCTACATATAGGACATCTTGTATATTTATGACTTTGACTGTACATATAATATTATAATCATAATTATAATATCTTGCATTTACTAAATGAAAATTCTGCTAACAGTCTGTATCGGTGAGCAACTACTTATCGGAGCTGGAGCAACTGGGCATCAACGTGAAGGCCAAGAACTTCCTCGTTTTCCAAGGGGCCGTGGAGAGCATTGCCATGAAGAACCCTAAGGAGAGGACTGCTCTTTTTGAGGAGATCAGTGGGTCAGTTGTTGCTATGTCAGCCAACAATCAAGTTTAGGTCAATACAATTAAAATAAATATAAGCAACGGAAATGGCCTTTATTTTAAGTTTTTTTATACAAGTTGCAGCATGAAGAAGTAACAAACACACACACACAAACTTTCGCATTTACCCCCTTACTAATAAACGTTGAGTACCGGTGGTATTGCTATACAATGTTTTATCCTTATCTGTCATTGTGACATTTGAATTTGACAGATAAGGACAAAACATTGTATAGCTATAGGTGGGACTTGACAGAAGCGCGTGGAGCTAACCCCATGTGCTTCTGTTTAGTCCACCAGAGTTAACAATTGTCCTCGCGTGTGATATCCATGGACTTGTTTCTCTAATAAGTTCATGGCGATTGTCTAAAACTCGCTACTGGCGAAATACACCTTGTTAAAACAAGGAGTGAAAGCCATTAATTAAGAAAAAAAAAAAATTGCTATACCACCATTACTCAATGTTTATTAGTAAGGGGGTTATAATATATTAGTAGGATATAAAAGCACTTGTTTTGTTTCCACTACATTCACTAAAGTTATTCAACCAATTAACCATACAAAATCAACCGATCATTAAAACTGATGTGAACCTGTTGTCAGGTCTGGAGTCCTCAAAGAACAGTATGAAGCTTGCCGTGCTGAGGTCAACCGTGCTGACGAAGAGGCGCAGTTCAGCTACCAGAAGAAGAAGGGGGTGGCTGCGGAGCGGAAAGAGGCTAAGTTCGAGAAGGAGGAGGCCGAGAAGTACACACGGCTGAAAGAGGAACTGGTATGGATGGGAACAGGGTGGGCTAGGAAGTAAACGCAGCCCAATTTTAATAACTAACCAGGTCAACTGGTCTGAAACTGGATTTTAGTTCACACACAGTGAGCGAAAACCAGTTTCGATTTATCTGCCACTGTTGTCAATCGTTCACAAACGGTAATATTTATTGAGAAACTAACATTCAAAAGATCATCCTATTAGGTTATTTGTGATTTAGGAAAATGGTTTTCTTTTCTATGACTTATTTATCACTACACAAAGTTTAATGATGTCCTTATGCAACATTTTTAAAGTTGAGCTTTTTATGCTGTTCAAAAAATAGGAAAAAAGTTCTTTATTTCCCATCAATAACGACTCACCATTATAGCTATTTTGACTGAACAGGTAAAATTACCCCCTATTCTGGACACTATAACCTTCTGAAAGTTTCCACTGCCTATTGGTGGGTAGTATCGCCCCTTGAGAAACTTGTGCATCATCACCTAAAAAGTAACTTCTGTGCAGCAAGAACAAAAAGTGGAACTCCAGCTGTTCCACCTCTACCACAATGAGAAAGAGATCCAGAACTACGAGGAAGAGCTGCAGCACAAGACGACGGAGGTCTCAAAGATCGAGAAGAAACGGCAGAAGGCAGAAGACGCCGTCAAAGACAAGAAGAAGGAGTCGGGGACGGTGCAGAGGGAGCTGGCCAAGATTGAGCAGGAGATCCGGGAAGTGGTTAGTAAAAACTATAGTACTTTAGTGGTTTAAGGACTTACACTTTAGTGACTTGACTGCTTATAGAAGATTTGAAAAAAAAAGGAGCTGAATTTAAATATGTCTACTTAATTTTAAAATCGTTTCATGCTATGGATGTTGTATTATGGGATTGCTGACTTTGTTTCGTAATAGTGGCTTTCATATTGGGCGGTTTAGTCGAGCGGCTATGTATACGGAAGTCTTTCTGCTAAGCTTATGGTATCGTATCTGCAGAGATACTTACATCATAGAACATTGTCTCTCTTATCTTTTATATATTTTATAGTTAGGCATCGAATCCACTGGTGTATCAGAGATGAAACTATTTCAATTTGCGATTTCTATAACGTAATTAAAGAAATGAAAGTCGTGTGCAGTTACGATTTATTCGCTTGATTCTTTCGTATCGAATAGTAGCGGACACGCCTTCTTATTCCTTAATGTTGGCAACATTTTGTAGTTTTAGGATTACGTACCGTCTGATGGTGCTTCGTCTGCCTTCTCCCCACCTTTTTCAAACGTAATCTCCTCATTGACAGGAAGCAGAGATCTCCAAAAAGCGTCCAACATTCATAAAAGCTAAAGAGCGCGTGACCCACACCCAGAAGAAGCTCGAGAGCGCGTCGAAGACCCTGGAGCAGGCGCGCAAGGCGCACGAGGCGCACCAGGCCGACCTGCGCAAGCTGGAGGGCGAGCTGCGCGCCGTCGAGGAGCAGCGCGCCGCCTGGGAGCAGGCCGCGCTCGGCGCCGCCGCCGCGCGGGCCGACGTGCACCTGGAGGAGGCTCAGGTACTAGCGGAGCAGACCCTGGAGCAGGCACGAGGCGCACCAGGCCGACCTGCACCTGGAAGAGGCTCAGGTACTAGCCGGACCAGACCCTGGAGCAGGCACGAGGCGCACCAGGCCGACCTGCACCTGGAGGAGGCTCAGGTACTAGCCGGACCAGACCCTGGAGCAGGCACGAGGCGCACCAGGCCGACCTGCACCTGGAGGAGGCTCAGGTACTAGCCGGACCAGACCCTGGAGCAGGCACGAGGCGCACCAGGCCGACATGCACCTGGAGGAGGCTCAGGTACTAGCCGGACCAGACCCTGGAGCAGGCACGAGGCGCACCAGGCCGACCTGCACCTGGAGGAGGCTCGGGTACTAGCCGGACCAGACCCTGGAGCAGGCACGAGGCGCACCAGGCCGACCTGCACCTGGAGGAGGCTCAGGTACGAGGCGCACCAGGCCGACGTGCACCTGGAGGAGGCTCAGGTACTAGTCGGACCAGACCCTGGAGCAGGCACGAGGCGCACCAGGCCGACCTGCACCTGGAGGAGGCTCAGGTACTAGCCGGACCAGACCCTGGAGCAGGCACGAGGCGCACCAGGCCGACCTGCACCTGGAGGAGGCTCAGGTACTAGCCGGACCAGACCCTGGAGCAGGCACGAGGCGCACCAGGCCGACGTGCACCTGGAGGAGGCTCAGGTACTAGCCGGACCAGACCCTGGACCAGGCACGAGGCGCACCAGGCCGACGTGCACCTGGAGGAGGCTCAGGTACTAGCCGGACCAGACCCTGGAGCAGGCACGAGGCGCACCAGGCCGACCTGCACCTGGAGGAGGCTCAGGTACTAGCCGGACCAGACCCTGGAGCAGGCACGAGGCGCACCAGGCCGACCTGCACCTGGAGGAGGCTCAGGTACTAGCCGGACCAGACCCTGGAGCAGGCACGAGGCGCACCAGGCCGACCTGCACCTGGAGGAGGCTCAGGTACTAGCCGGACCAGACCCTGGAGCAGGCACGAGGCGCACCAGGCCGACCTGCACCTGGAGGAGGCTTAGGTATTAGCTCGTCGCAGCCCTGGAGCAGGCGCGAGGAGCACATTATTAATGTCCCCACTGCCTCATAGACAGCACAATTTAAAAAAAATGTGCTCGAATGTCATTAAGCATGTCAAGTCGTTTGCAACTTATAGGAAACTCAGCCTTATTGCTGTAGAATGTCAAAATGACTTTGGACCTAAGGTGGGTCACATTTACTGTTTTAAATTTTACTGACGCTGTCTACGTTCCCCAGATCCGTGAGTACGAGGAGCTGAAGATGGAGGCGTCGCGGCAGGCGGCGCGCTACCTGCAGGAGCTGGACTCAGTCAACCGCGAGCAGAAGTCTGACCAGGACCGCCTCGACAACGAGCTGCGCCGCAAGGGCGAGCTGGAGAACAAGCACCGACAGAAGGTGAGAGTCCAGGACAGGAGCTGACCAAGACCAAGTTGCGACAGGCGCGCGCTACCTGCAGAAGCTGGACTCAGTCCACCGCGAGCAGGTGTTCGACCAGAACAAGCATCGGCAGAAGGTAAGGAGTTGAGGACCCAGGACTGGACAGGGTCGATGACAGCAGCTGAAGGAAGATATAGTTCGACTCGGCCTTTCGCTCGTTACCATCGAACTCAGTAGTAACTGTATATTTTAGCGCCTCGTCACAGCCAGTGCCGAAACTAGGGCGGAGCCAGTGGTGCCCATGCACGGCACAGAGATTAGACCAGGACCAATTGTTGGATTATGCATTTATTTTTCAAGTGTGCAGTTATAGAAACTCGCACCGGGTGCATGAAAGGGCTAGTTACGATACTAGTCGCAGCTAATGCGCTAAATTCAAACCTCTTTCACTTTGACACCTTACTGCGACAAGGTACTAAAATTTAGAGCTATAGAGTTCGAGTGCATTTTGTGTGCGTACGCTGTGACTATAGCTTTGGATTTATGTGGCAGTCACTTTACTTGACATGACGAACGTTAAATCCAACAGTGACACTAAATTACGAAAAAAAAACTATTTGAATAAGTGACATTATTGAGCTTAAAAAGAATTAACTTTGGTATGAATTCCTTTTGTATAGTGTCACTGTTGGATTTAACATGACTTGAAACAACTCCACGGCTATAGGTTATTTGTTTTGGTAGTTAAGTAAATGTAAACAAAACAAACCATTATAACAACATCTGAAGTTGAACTGACAATCGAAACTGCTTTGTATGTGTTCTGCTTCTAATAGCTGACTAATCATGTGGTATTTTTTTCGCTATTTAGTTAAGTAAGTACATAAACAAATACCCCCTTACTAATAAACGTTGAGTAACGGTGGTCATTGATTTAATATGTACTAGATACACAATCAGCAGGAAAAAATGGCAAGTCAAAACTACTGCCTAATCGACTTGGGCAGTAGTTTTGCTTTTAGTCTTGTTCCGACCACAGACAGTGGCAGTTGTCAATCATGACGAAATGTGCAGTGAAAAACTGCTAAAATAATAACAAGAAAACGAAAAAAGGATGGAATGTCTTATTTTACGTAAGTTATATTTATTTATAAACAGATTCTTGTTAAACTTATAATGCTTTCATGTTTTTTTGTAATTTATATTGTACGTACAAATGATGACTTATCACGAAACAAAAATGTATGGAGTTGCTATTACTTTTTAAAATTTTAATTAATCGAGTTTGTTTTTTTTGACTTATGACCAAAAAAGTGTTTATACTTACATAGAGGTAATAATATTTCTTATATTTTTAAATTAAAGCTTTCCACGAAATCCTCTACGATTTGCAAAATGGGTCGCAATAGTACCACGAGATAGGCGTGATCAACTGTTCAAGCCAAATAAGTCGTCTGTTGTGTGTTTGACCCATTTTCAATTCTATTTTAGGCACGAAAGGTACGATTTTCATAAATTAATTGATATCAAAAACTTAGGTGGGCTTTTTTACGCATCTCAAGATGTATTTGCCGTATGCAAGAAAACAGAAGCTTTCATACGAAATAACAAACGAACGGAAGAAACACAGAACCAAACTCAAATGTTCTAAAAACTTTTATGCAAGTAGATATTTTTGATGCGACTACCGAAGAAGGCTACAATTATTCTCATAGAATTCTGTTAATTAAATCTATTACCGATTGATATTTAACCGTCCGTTTACATTACATAGCAAAAAAAGAAAGTATCCAAAGTTAATGTAGGTCTAAAAGACAATTATAATAATAAATTAAACTTATTACAAGGAAATTAGGTTTTACTTTACGTTTAGTTTGGATAAGATCTTGTTTTGTTTGGAGTAAAGGAGTGTAATATTTTCAGGGTTCATGTATGTATGTATGAACGATTCTTTATTCCACCATAATTTCTAAACGCCTGAGCCGATTCAGATGTGTGTCTCTAGAAGCCTGTCACCATTCCGGGTGACAAAGGATACCTAAACTGTTAAAATTGAAATGACAACAATCGACGGGACGGGTTTTTAAAGCTTGTTTATTATTGTTGTATATATAGCTTAAGTTGTGTGAATAACATTTATAAAACATCTCATAAGCGTTTTTTTTAATTTGTCATTTCGTTATAATTAATACAATATAAAAATGGGAATTGCGACTCCATTCGTCCGATGTTCACTTTTGTCGTAAATATTGTGATAATGGCCGTTTCACTAAAAAGTTGCAAATATTTTGAAATGTTAGTTTGCAGATTTGACACTTGACGTCTAGTATATTGAGTTCTTTTTTGCATGAATGTTTAAGGTAACAAATAGCGATGTTAGCATGTATCTGAATACAGCTGTCAATGTCATTTGGGACAGTTTATAACAACATTTTTGTAGGGGATTGTGTATCTAGTATATATTAAATCAATGACGGTGGTGGTCAAATTCAAAAGTCACAATGATAGATAAGGACAAAATATTGTATAGCTATACCACCGTTACTCAACGTTTATTAGTAAGGGGGATAGAGTATATACCTGTCGTCTCCTATGACGCAACTTCGTCCTTATGATTTCCTGTCATATGATTATGAAAGGGTTTTATCGTGCTTCAATAATTAAAATCCGTGATACCTATCATCGCAGATAAGTTAATAATTCATTAACATCATCGTCATCTCAGCTGAAACGCTTACGGCCCTCGAAATATCTCCACCATTATTGGTTCTCTGACAGGTGAAGTTCGCGGGAACAAGCATATATATGACCGTAGAGGAGATCCTTGGGTCTCTACGCATATTGACCAATACGCAGAATGAACAAAGTACCTACTACGCAAAATGGCTCGAAGCATGTATAAATAATACCAACGGCGATGGCTTGAAGAGTATAATGATGCGAATACAAAATTACAGCTTCTCGTATAAGTAGGTAAATGTTTTCATTACACTTGCTCGGAAAGGGTGTTATAACACGCAGACGTCTATGGCAGTTATAGCCGATTTAGCTCCCGCGGGAGTTATGGATTTTTATAACTCCCTAGGTAGTTATGAGTTATGGATTTTTATAACTACCTAGGGAGTTATGACTTTAGTTTTAAAATATAGAATCCACTCGTACATCATTTCAGACTAAAGAGGTGTAAATCCAGCCAAGGTTTATTTCCTATATACAAAACTTGGCTACAAAGCAATTTTACTGTATAATTAAACTTATACGGTACATTTATCTGCATTATATTTATATTTTACCATTGTTTCAGAGACTGCAATTATTTTATTAAATTTCATTTTGAAAATCGGTACTATCTGGCAGTATGGCCTGTCAAGTTTAAAACTAAAACAGCTCTAAGCATTATCTGTTGAAGACTATATTGAAAATAGTTAACAAACTCTTTTAGCGAGTCGAGTTAATTTGTTTGATTGTTGTTTTTTTTCTCTTTTTTTTATTTCCTCGCAAATGTGATGAAAAACATTGTGTGTATCACGGGCAGTACGGGGATTGCCAACTCGAGTCATTAAAAGCCCTCCGCCTCCGGCGTCGGGCTTCTAATAGCCTCTCGTTAGCAATCCCCGTCTTACCGCCCTTGATGCACAATGTACTAAAATAAAGGAGCGTGCGCTCGGCGCGAGTTCGCTGGTCGTAGTGGTGTGGAGGGGCGCGGCCGGGGCCGCGGGCGGCGCGGCGCGGGCGGCTTGAAGCGCGGCCCGCTGGTGGCGGTGCCTGGCGATAACAAAATACGTAAATTAACCAATACGTATTTTGACCTATACGCGTAATGAACAATGCAAAATGACATACGTAAATTGACCAATATGCTTTATTTATGACCAATAGTGCAAATATGAGGTAGGTTTAGGTTATGTTAGTTTTGCAGCAGGCCCGGAGGGCGAAACCACCCAGAAATAGGAGCTCCGCGGTAGCGCAGCTCCGTCGACTCAGTTAAAGTGCAATATGCATATTGGGCAATTTGTGTGTCCTTTATTGGTCAATATGCGTAGCGAGGGATCCTTGGGGAGCCTGCGTCCAGCAGTGGACTTTCTTCGGCTGACACGATGATGATAATGGATCCTGTGACTTCTGTGGACGTGACACTGTCAAGCGGAGTTGAATTCGACGGTTGATCTTTATTTATTTATTTATTTTATTATTTGTCTCAAATATCAACATACCCCAGGAAACTTACGATGTCTTTCTATAGAGAGACAACAATATATTTATGTCAGTAATTTTGAAAATATATAGATTAGTTTTTTTTCTTTCAAATACATCTCTAATCCACATATGTAACTGCATGTAAAAAAAATGCAATTAATTCAATCATATCAGTTCAGTTTTGTTATGCTAATGTTTCATACACACTCCTTATCGTATATTAAACTGAATCCAACCGAAAATAAACAGGATAATCGAAAATATTTCTAGCTATAAAAGCAAAATCGACCAATTCCAACTATTTTTTTCATGTGACCTCATATTTTTTTGTATTTTTTTCCGGTTCTTGATCTGGTGTCAATCAATACATTTTCACCATTAAAATAGTATTAGTAGCATTTTTGTTGAAAAAATTCGTCTCTTTAAGGTACATTTTTGTCTAGCAATTGATAATTTGGTAGATTCAAAAGTAAATAAAAAGTATGATTGTTTACAAAACCTTTAGTCTGATACCGAATTATTTCGAAAAAAATCGCAAGTGGTTTCGGTAACATGTTTAAGAACAGGGTTGTTCAGAGGAAAATCAAATGGAAATAAGTTCCCTCAAAGTGATTTATTTATTAAAAAATTTAATACATACACAATTTCACAATATTGCAATTAGAAAACGTACATGTTACCATGTCAACAAATCTAGTATAGTTTGTAAAGGATTGCATATCGCATTAAACAAAGAAGTAGTAAGTAGTAAACATAGACGATAAGTAGTAAACATCTAAAATATGCGTTATGATTGCTTGTCTAGGACATAGCTATTGGAAGTTAACCTATAAACGTTACACAGTAAGACAAGTTATCGAGAAGGCTTGTACGTTATTGTTATTAGACTATTGGCCAAGTTATATTGTTTCCATAAAACGGATCACAATAATCAATCAAAGTTTAACAAAATCGTTATAACGGGAGCCCGCATCGCCTAATGATTGACGCTGTTACGCAATAATGTGTCAATCCACAACTAGTTATTTAGCAATAAAGTGTGAACCTTCAATACTATCGTCGTGGGTTGACATTTTATTGCTAAATAATTGTGGGATGACACATTTTTGCTTAACAGCGTCCGTTGTCCTATCGATTGTTTGGGCTAATATCTTTTTGCCTAACATCCTTTAGGCTGAAATTACACAATTTAAGAAACATCTATTGTGTAGATTAGTCAAGTTAGGTAGATTAGTTTTATATAATAACAAGAGGACGCCCGCGACTTCGTACGCGTAGAATTAGTTTCCCTCTACTCCCCCCATTCTTTCCTGTTGGGGGTCGATTTTTGGAAAATCCTTTCTAAGTGCTCACTTACATCATGAAAGGAACCCCTGTACCAAATTCCAAGTTTCTAGGTACAGTAGTTTCGGTTGTGCGTTGATACATAAGTCAGTCAGGTTTGCCTTTTATATACATAGATAATAAAAAACCCTTTCCAATGGTAAAAACCGTTAGGCGAAAAGATTTTAGCCCAAGCAATAATTAGGACTTAGGACTAACAACTATATGCCAGCCAATATAGACATCGTTATAAGTATGACATACCTAAGTTAAAATACCCATGCCCATTATCACGCGCTACTTGCTTACTTCCATCCAACCCCCACTCCGTGACATTCCTGGTGGTATTCCTGCAGCTGTCGTCAGTGAGCGGGCCGCGGTACCACCACTTCCTAAAGGTCCCATAGGCGTTGTAGTCGGCGACCCTCCGCTGGTCGTTGAGGAAGGCGCACAGGTCGCAGGCGCCGTGGAACCGCGAGGCGGGGCTGAAGAAGTAGTACTGGCTCCAGCGGAAGTAGCTGCGGTACACGGCGGGGTTGCTGATGATGTAGCGCAGCACGGCCGCGACCTGGTCCGTGGTGCTGCGCCGCACGTCCACGTACGAGCCCGTGGGCAGGAATCTAAGGGTGGGAAGTTAGCATGGGTCAGTTAGGGCAGCTGCTGATGGTGGTAAACAGTCGCGTTTCAAATAAGGGTAGAAAGAAATGGGATCGGTTGGTTCTTTTTAAAGATTTTTCTGAAACTTTCGCGATATTTGCACATATTTGTAGTTTAGGATTTAATCGCGTAAAATTATTATTTTTCAGCAATACGATTAAAAAGTCGATTAATAATGAACATTGTACGAAACTAGTATTATTGAGTCCCGTTAAAGTACAACTTATTTTGTTGCCAAAGCTGCCGTTAATTTTTTGAACTGATTATTTTTCCAAAGAATTGTGACCGTCGATTGACATAACTCATCTAGTTAAAATGCTCTCCTTAGGTCATTTTCGCGTAGCGTTTGTCTAGTGCCATAATAACAATAAAAAAAAGCAGTTGATTTATCTAAAAATTGTACACAAGTCAACAGTCAGTAATTGTTGTAATATTGATACTTTAGGGTTCACTTTTTCTTTTCTTTTCTTTTCTTTTTTTTTTCGTTGTATAATATCATTTATCATAAAAATATTTAAAAAACGACTGACTGTTGAGTTTCTTGCGGCGTTTCTTCTCAGCAGTGGTCTCTTGCGAAGCGCTGGTAGATTTTTGACGTGTAAAAGTGCCCGTGCGGCCTACTTACTGAATAAACATCTTTTATCTTTTTTATCTTTTTTTATCACTAATGTTTTACCAAATCATAATTTGGAAAACAAAATCATTTTACAAATTTTCATTTCGCAAAGATGTATTTCCCACCACATAATTTTATATGTTTTGTGGTCAAGTCTAACCTAACCTAACTTATTTAACCAACCCATGTAGCCTATGTAATATGTAATGGTTTAAGCACAATTACATTTTTGCGAAATGAAAGTTTGAAAAAGACATTGTTTGCCAAATGGTGATTTGGTAAAAAGTCGGAGACACGAGTACGGGGACTACCTCCAGAAGAAAGTGTTATTTTTAGTCAGTCCTAAAAAAGTCAGTTTAACTGTCCTCTTTTGAAACTGTAGTTTTTCCATGTTTCTTAAATACTTAATACTTTCTCAATGGATCTTGCTTATTTATATGTTATTCATTTTGTACTTACTTATCTAAATCCACTCCACTTCTAATAACCGGCACGGCATCATTTATATACGCCTTCAATACTCTCTCCGTCAAATAATCTTCGTACAAAACTTCTTCTTGGACCAAAACGAAATAGTAATCCGTCGCTATGACGCTGTCGCAGCCCTGCGGGGGACACGTCATCCCGCACCCAAAAATGTCCAACGACAGCGAGTGCTGTTTTAGAGCACCACGCAATTTCTTTGCGTATATTTTACCTTCTTTCACGTTGCAATTTTTAACAAAAGCCGCAACAGCTTTCGTTTTCGATTGAAATTTTAAAATATCGTTCCCCTTTAAATACGTCGCTTTAATGTCACGTGACCACTCCACTTCAGAGTCGGGCGCAACAACTTTCTTAGTTTTAATATCCTTAACAAGAAAAAATGGGCTTATTATGTCTGAATGTAATTTGTACGACCACGTCCAATTGAAAAAGTCGTCTACGTCTTCTCTGCAAATTAGTCTATGGTCCGCCGGGTCTCGGCTGTGGAAAATATATTTCTGTCGGGGAGTTCTAACTTTAGGAAGTTTCCTTTTGATAATGTCTCTCACATTAATTACGACTGCATCAAAGTTCTTAATATCTCCCTTCAACAAACCTTGTCTCTGTGTTAAATAACAGTTGGTATGTTGGCATTCTTGCTTCCAAAAATGGTACTGGCCTTCTCTTAGAAATTTGTATTGGTTCCAACTCTCGTTCGTCGTGTGCATTAATATATACTTCAGATCCTTCTCGAATCTTGACTCTACTGTATCGACATTAGTTTTTAATTGTATTTTATACATATCTTGATTTCTTCTTGCTGATATTGATAAATACGCAGTATGGTACGTGTAGAAAGCCAGTATCGTGTACGTAAGTAGTCCTGTGACGCAGAGTAGAAAGAAAAACTTCGCTTCAGTTGATGATTTTGATATCATTGTGTTGTAAGAGGTCGGCTGCTGTGATCGGATCCTTGTGACGGTTTGATTTCGATTGTTTCAGTGAAATGCATCTGATAAGACGCGGGAATATGTGTGTACGTCAATTTCTGGCAAACGCTCGGTGGTATTGTCAACAGATTGTGACGCATTTTTTAAATAAGCTTATGAGTTGGTTTCCTGAGAAAGGGAAATCTGAGAAGTACTAAGAAATGTTGTTTTATACTTGTGCCAATGTATTCAGGGTTATATCGTGTTAGGAATTAATGTATATCCGATACCTACGAGGACCTTCTGGCCGTAGTCGTTATTGTTAACGTTATATCACTCTGATGATTATGTCAATTTTAATAACTTACGGTACTTATTAATACCGTACCTTATTAAAATGCGTATTAGGATTAGTGTAAGAAAAAAAAATAGGTTTTTTTTTTTAAATCATATTTTCAGCTACAATTGTACTTTATAGCAGTATAGTATTGTCATTTATTTTACCTTAAGGTTTTTTATAAAAAAAGAAATTAACGCATTTGAACTTTGTGAAATAAATGCAAAAATAATGTAATCTGTTTAAACATTTCTCCAATAAAGCTGGGCATTCTTTTAAGGTGTATCCCCATTGTAGCAATGTTTTGTGTCGTGCTAACGCGTCGACGGTCGCAGGGGCACGAGCGCAACGAGGCCATGAAGCGCGTGGAGAAGCTGAACGAGCACATCCGCAGCTCCGAGCAGTCCCTCGAGGAGCAGCGCCGCCTGCGGGCCGAGCTGCAGGTCAGTCAGTGCGGGATCCCCTTGGGACGCGTATTTTTTTTTACGCGTATTTGTTTTCGCTTTTTTTTTCGCATAACACCCTTTTAGGCTTACATTGCAAAAAATAATAAACGTCTTTTTTTTAGATTAGTTTTGGATACGGTAGGTTAGTTTTTTATAATAATTAAAATAAAACCATTTTTATTGTAAAAACCGTTTTAGGTCAAATGATTTTATCCGTAAAGATACGTTATGCGTAAAAAAAATATGCGTTCCAATAGGGAACCCTCAGTGCTTGAGTAGTGCTCTTCAGCAATCGAATCAGACTTATTAATTAGCTTCGTGAAGCGCAGCAAACCCTTTTTATTCTCTGCTCAACTTCTGGTTGAATAGAAAGTCAGCACCTGTCCCACGAGGAACCGACTAGCTATCGACTATTTTCTCGTTCAAGAAACGTACAATAAATGTAGATCCCCGAGTCTATAAAAAAGATTAATATACTAATAGTTGGTTGCTGACTGTTCACACTGCCTAAGAGAACTCGCTTCATTGGTTGCAATGACAAGTAACTGCCGCACTCAGAGACGTCAATTAAATTTAATGCTTGATTAAAGTAGCTGCTGTCACTCTCTTTGCTATAGCAATAGAATAAGACAACACGTCAGTAAACAAGCGTCAAATTTAATTGACGTCTATGAGTGCGGCATTAAGTGTCATAACATAAAAGACAAAACTCGCTCAGAGATGCTCGCTTGCGCAGGAGCTTGCCCCGAGCGAGTGGGGCGAGTTGCCCGTCACAGTCGCACTTTAGCTTATACCCCAGCAACAAAACTATTGTTGCCTTTTGGCAAAAATGTGTTTGGCAAAATATATCGTTTCCCAACAGTTTCATTTGCCAACCCCCTTTTTTTCTTGAACTGCAAAGATTTAAGGATTTTTATAAAAACTAACCTAACCTATAGGGTTCTATTCTACACGATGGTACTGACACAAATCCTGAAATATATACAGTTACAGAAAAAAAAGCAGATAGGCGAATGAAACGGCTGGGAAACGATACATTTTGCCAAAAGATTTTTGGTCAAAAGGTAGGATACCGTCTACGTTACATCAAAATCTCGCGCTTGTCCAAGTGCTTGGTTGTTTGAGAGGTCCTTCCCAGGATTGTCAGGTTTGAGCGTGGCTCGTGTTAGAGGTGTGTGTGTGTGTTGCGGGCAGGCGGACGTGGGCTCGTGCCGCAGCCGCGCGGACGAGCTGCAGGCCGCGCTCGAGGAGGTGGGCGTGCAGCTCGGGGACGCGCGCGTCGACAAGCACGAGGAGGCGCGCCGCCGCAAGAAGCAGGAGATCGTCGAGAACTTCAAGCGGGAGATCCCCGGCGTGGTGAGCATCGAGAGGGGGGGGGGGGGGGTTATACTAATTATCATTTATTTATTCATTTTAGTAGTTCATGCAACAAGAGAGCAATGGTTTTTGCTACGAGTGTTCATTTTGAATACTGAGTTAAGGATTCAAGGTTAAATTTATGAGGGATTAAAAGACACGAGATGCAAATAACTTTATTCTCGATTTGCACATACAACTTTTCATCTCGGTATGGAGAATATATTAGTTAAAGGTAAAAATGAAAAACGCTAAAAAAATGACATAATCTTTGTTCGTCGCAAGCGTCGAGATTTACATTAAATTTACATTTTGTCAGTTTTCGAATATTGTTAACGTTAGCGTCATACATCTTGTCCCTCTGAGCCTTACGCGTTTACAGTACTCTTAGCTCCCTAATAGTGTTCGGTTGGCTATAGCTATTACACTTCTACTCGCAAAATACTATATTGACTTCCATGTTTCATAAAAAAATAATTGCTAATAACTAGATGTATGTTAATTGCTATGGTCTCTGAACCCAACCTCTGCCCTTCGTCCGTCCCGCAGTACGACCGCATGATCAACATGTGCCAGCCGACGCACAAGCGGTACAACGTGGCCATCACGAAGGTGCTGGGCAAGTACATGGAGGCCATCGTCGTCGACACCGAGAAGACGGCGCGCCGCTGTATCCAGGCAAGTGCCATGCTCATCCCACAGCCTCCACCTAGTCTAACCTTAAAGCGTTCGCAGATCAGCCGGCGCGGCGCGACGCAGTTTTTCGTTCGATATTTACTAATCAGTTTATCGTATTAGAACCACGGACTTTTAGTTTCTTTTGATATTTAGAACAGGTGTTTTCTTCGAACTGCAGGTTTGTGGTACGTGGTTTTGTAGACCTGTATCGATTGGTCCGCAGTCCGACGCCTCACAGTCAAACCAGCCATAGACTGGACTAGACTATACATCTTTCTATTTTTCTCCCAGGTCCTCAAGGAGCGCATGCTGGAGCCGGAGACGTTCCTGCCGCTGGATTACATTCAGGCCAAGCCTCTGAGAGAGAGGCTTCGGTGAGCATTTTAGACATGTATACCTAAAATATTGATTCTTGTTTTTTTACTAATATATTTGTTAACCATTAAATCTAATTTAGTTAATTTTGCAATGTATCATTCTAAAAAATATTGCAGATTGTTTGAATTCGTTTGAAAGATGATTTAATGCATATTCCACGATGTGATTTTATACGATGCTAGCAAATCTATCAACGCGCGTGAGCATCACAGCCTTGCTCGCTTGGTCTCCCGTAAAACTCTTATACGCGGTGTTTAGCGTCAGTTTAAAGCTAGTGTAACGTTTCGCTTGGTTCCAATAGCGCGTCGACGAGACGATGTTAGTTTTCTATAGTAAGTATCTTGATGCTATAAACGACCGACAGAGCCAACGAGAGACTAAGGCCTTCATACGCTTAGTTTCGTAACTCTTCCTCAATATTCCAGTGACATCCGCGAGCCAAAGAACGTGAAGCTCCTGTTCGACGTGCTCCGCTTCGAGCCGGCCGCCATCCACCGCGCCGTGCTGTTCGTGACCAACAACGCGCTCGTGTGCGAGACGCCCGAGGACGCGTCGCGCGTCGCCTACGACCTGGACCGCTCCAAGAACAGCCGCTACGACGTGAGTCCTGACAGTACACTAGCCAGCACTCGGTTAGATTAGGTTAGGCAACAATGCCAGGTGTAAAACTGATAGAGCTTCTTTGTCAAGGTCGTGCTGTTACTTCAAATTTAATTTTGTAGATTTTTGGGATTTGTGGGATTTTTTTGTAATTGGCGCAGTCGGTAGGATCAATGTTTAAATTTAAACAACTACCAACAACAACAACAATACAATACAATACAATACAGTACAATATTAACATTAAAATGTATCTTCTTATTTCCTAATACGTATTGGCATTATCTGTTCGTCTGTATGTCACTGTTATTATTAAAGTTATCTAATCGTACGTAGTGTGTGTACTGCTCCGGAATCCTACATGGTATTAATTTTACTAACCGTCCAATACCAACATTTACCACAAAATTAGCCATATTGACTCAATCTTTGCTTGCCAGGCTCTGGCCCTCGACGGAACGTTCTACCAAAAATCCGGCATCATCTCCGGCGGTTCCCTCGACTTGGCCCGCAAGGCCAAGCGCTGGGACGAGAAGCACCTCTCCCAGCTCAAGGCCAAGAAGGAGAAGCTGACGGAGGAGCTCAGGGAGAGCATGAAGAAGAGCCGCAAGGAGTCGGAGCTGACCACGGTGGACTCGCAGATCCGGGGGCTGGAGGCCCGGCTGAAGTATGCGCAGACAGATCGCGATACCACGGTAAGATCCTTAGTTTATAACGGCTCTTTTAACGGACGTCCTGTAATACCTCTATTTTTATTAAGACTACGCCAAGCGTACGCTGAATGTACAGTGGCGCCCTCATCACTATTATTGTGTTTTCTAATAAAATAAAGTATTTTCTTGAAATCGGACGGTGCATTTTTGTACTACAAATGAAAACACAACTTATAGGACATATCACATAGTTTAATAACAATTGACCTTTGAGTTATCAACTAAACGGAAAAAAGTGGCCACCTTTTTCCGTTAAGCTGACTACTCATAGGGTAGAAAACACAATAATAGTGATGAGGGCGCCACTGGACGGTGGACGTTTGCTCGGCACAGTCTTAATTGTATATTATGTGAGAATTCGTTATTGGCTTCTTGTATTAAATTTTTGTTTGTTACAGTTGAAACAGATAAAGCAGTTGGACGCGGAGCTGGCTGAGCTGGAGCGAGCCATGGACACGTTCGGAGTAAGTGTTATTAAGGCGCCAATCATGTCCAAATTACTTTAGCTGAACAACAACGCCGCTAGATACTAACTACCCCTGTGACTTGTCCAGTATATCAGTATTTTAGTTGGTAGTTAGTGACTCTGACGAAGCCAGTAAGGGCATATATTTGTTTGATCAGCGTGAGTATTGTATTTAGTCATTTTATCCCATTTATTAGTAGGATTATTTCAACAAGCCTGGGAGTCCAACAACACTAAAATCGATGATTTCTTACGTTCATATTATTGAATTTTACCCGCAGTAGAATTCTCACGCCTATGATATTAAATAAGAGTCCCAACCAATTATCCAAATCACGGTGGGATTCAATGTTTTCGTCAGTCCCTCAACTCACTGGAGCTTAATTCAAATAAATATTTAAAGGGATAAGTTCGCTTTTGTATGGTCGGCCATGTAAGTAGCTGCACACTTGAGCGCTTGTCACTTTAACGTCATGTTTGAACTGCTGCAGTAATCTGTCAAATGCGTTAAAGCGACAAGGTACAAAAGCGTGCAGCTACTTACAAGGCTGACCGTACAAAAGCGAACACTTTAAATATCAGGCAATAATCTCACACAAATTGACCTCGCTGGTCCCAAACTAAGCTCCAACGAGTTGAGGGAATGAATGACTTTTATTAGTGTAAGCCACTAGGCCACCGACGCTTTGCTTACATACATATCTATTTATTATGTCATGTAATGTCCAGCCCCAGATCGAGGACATCGAGCGCACGATCCTCGAGCGCGACGCCAAGATCCAGGAGGTGAAGGAGAACATGAACAACGTGGAGGACGTCGTGTTCCGCCGGTTCTGCCGCGACATCGGCGTCGCCAACATACGGTGAGCGGGACCAGGGAGTCCGAAGGTCAACCTACAGGTTCAGGGTGGAATTGACTTTTCTGGGTTTATATTTACATGTTATGAGTACATTGCAGTGGTGATGGGATCTTGTGTAGCGTCCGTCCGGGTCGCTATCACCATAGCCTTTTACCCAGCCAAGCGGCAGAAAAAAAAAACACAATTGCTTATTTCAGGTTTTCCCAATAGAATACGAGATTAAATTTACATATTAACTTTGATGTTGGTAACAAATTTACAATTTTACAATTTTGAGGATCAACTCGAAGCGAGTCGCCTCAGCTTGATCCGTAATTTGCGCAGTTTACACGCCCGTCTCCATCAGATGCGCGGCTCGGACTGAGGCTCCTTTGAGCACGGCAAAAAAAACGACAAAATATGCCTCGTGTCGCGGCGTGCCTTAGATTCAGGCAGCGTCTCCACTTAACGAGGCAGCCGCGCGACTCGAGGCTGCCTATAGTGGATACGCGGCTACACATAGTTTAAAACAGATCCTAACCACAATTTACTAATTGAATATTGTTACCAGTATTTTCCTCGGGCTGATGAAGGGGTCGAGGGAATTTATAGGTAAACAATTATACTTTTTGATTCATGCACCTTTATTAATAAAAGTCTTTGGTAATTCTAAATAAATCTAACACCCCGGCTAGGTAAGGGCGGTAAAACATTTAGGGTAGGTACTGTGGGCTTGCTGGCGGAACTAGGAGAAGCTAACGCCTGTTTCTTATGCTTGTAGTTAAGTTGATAAAATTAAAAATTAAATTATAGGGCGCCACCTGCTCAGATGCAGGATAATAGTAGGGAAAGTTAGGTAAGTTAGAGAGTACGTCACCGACTTTAGAGGGTGAAATTCACCAGCCGAGCGAGGGTAAAGGCCAGGTCACGAATCACGTGGCTCCTCGTACTCCATCTCCATGCTCCGCAGGGGAAATGAAGAGCTCCAATCCTTCTCCAAGACAACGGCGAGCACGCTGTGCGCCCGTTGGTAAAAACCCAAGTTTAAAACGTAGAAAACAAAGCAAAAACAAAAACCCCTGTAACAAAACAACTCGTTTTAGTACAACACTCACCCGAATGGGTCTAGGCCAAAGGCCTATTTAACCTTAGGCTTGTAGCAGGTAGATACATACCCAAGGGGAATACAATACGCGTAATGCGACTGCTGTGCTGATGTCAACCCTTGAGGGCTTGTTGAAATAAATAGGTAATAATGGTGTCGGCACCAGCCTCAATCCTTTGAGGTTAGATGGGGTCCGAAATACACCAGTTCTGAAAAATAAACACCCACAAATAAGCCAGGACGCTTAAAACGGTAAATAACTAGAATTTGAGCTTAAATACTCACAAAAACTCGAGATAATACGAGCTTGAAAAATAAAGCAGACTGGCCGGTAAAAAGGCTCGGATGAAAAGTCAAGGCAGAGATGACGGACAGCTTGCCATACTAAAAAAACATATCTACGCCGAAGGAATCGAAATGATGCTGGACTTCCTACAAAAGATATAAAAGTACCAAACGGATCTTAAAAAAAGGAATAATAACGAGGATATAATCCTAATATTTCTAAAGTTGTTATTTTAATACTAAAGATAAGCGCTATTTTACTGGTGGCAACATTACGTACGTTTTGTTCTTAATACCGCATCAGCGTTAAAAGACGAAGGCAAGGCGACCATTCAGCCACAGAAACGATAAATCGGTAATATTGTACATTAAATTGGAAATTAGGGGAATAGGTGGGAGGTCAAAAATATATACGGAACAATATGATAATTTCCACCTGTTGATATTGGCGTGTATGTTTGTTCACAGTCAGTACGAGGAGCGCGAGCTGCGCGCGCAGCAGGAGCGCGCCAAGCGGCGCATGGAGTTCGAGGCGCAGATCGACCGGATCGCCTCCAACCTCGAGTTTGAGAAGTCGCGGGACACGCAGAGTAACTCTCACTTGTATATTACGTACAGTCGACGACTCTAATTGTTGACCCACTATGGAACCCTGTCGAATAACGATAATCATGAATTTTGGCGTGATTTCTTTCATGTGGTTTGACGCTGTCATTATGACAGGGTTCCATAGTGGCTTAACAATTAAAGTCCTTGACTGTACCTGTTGCATAAAATGTTATACAGGGTGAAATTTTTTACTTGATACAGAATTAGTGTTTCTAGTTCAGTTAAAGCTGGACAATATAATGCGTTAACTCACTTGTTTAAATTTGTCTAATTTAATAATTCGTATTTTTCTAACATAAAAATTAATCACGAACTCAAAGTATGGACACCCTACATTCGACACTTGACGGGTTTTATCAATTGTCATTATCACTGTAATTGACATTTAGGTGGATAGTTCCTGATATCACATATGATAACACACAACTTAGATGCCTAACCGCCTTTTTCACAATCGTCGTTCGTCGTTTTTTAAATAAATTTACTCGTCGATTGTGAAACAGGCCCTAACTCCCATAAATTAAGATAACTTCAAATGGTAAGTAAATAATAAATCATGAAGGTAGACATAAAATTTATTTACAAAAGCAGGCAAGTAAATTTTAAACGTATTTTAATAAGTGTTCGAAATGACCGCCACTTTCCTGCCGGCATAACTCCGCACGCCGTCTTAAGTTGTCTCTGAGTTTACGAAGTACATACTCTTTGGCTTTTACGGCATCAAATGCTTGTACTATTTTTTGGCGAAGTTCTGCGACTGTTTGAGATTCTCGTTCGTAAACTAGTCTTTTAATCTCACCCCATAAAAAAAAGTCTAGCGGAGTGAGATCCGGACTGCGAGGTGGCCAAGCGACTGGACCACTGCGTCCAATCCACCGGTCGGGGAACTCTTGGTTCAAGTATTCCCGAACTCGCAGTGAGAAGTGTGCTGGAGCTCCATCTTGCTGAAAGTATAAGTTGTCTAGGTTTTCATTAGAAACTCCGAGCAGTAATGTTGGCAGTACGTTCCTGAGCAGATCCTCATATTTAGGTCCATTCAGTGTTCCCTCAATAAAATGCGGCCCTATTACGCAGTTGTTGAGAATGCCTGCCCACACATTAAGCGAAAAGCGAGTTTGGTATGAATCTCTGCGTATGACATGTGGGTTTACATCACTCCACCAGTGTTCATTGTGGATATTGAACAATCCTATCCTGGTGAAGGTTGCTTCGTCCGACCACAATATGTTGAGATGTAGATGTTGTAGTATCCATTCACAAAATTGCATTCTCCTGGGATAGTCTGCGAGAACAATGTCTTGCACGCGTTGAAAATGGAAAGGATGTAATCCTTCCGCATTCAATAACTGCCAAACAAAATATTGGGTTGTTCCAAACCGTCCCGCCGCTTCCCTTGTGCTGGCTTGTGGATGCCGCTGAAAGTACCTGAGTACTCGAGTACGGAACGCCTCCGAGTACCGCGGTCGTCGTCCTCTGCTTCGAGCATGTTCTGGGACTGTAAACTGTCCATAGTCCCTTAAATTTTGGACCGTGTTGTCTATCAAACGACGAGTCGGGATCGGTGATTCCGGATATTTTTCATGAAACAAATTCTGTGTTTGCACCGTACTACGGGATGTAAAATAAAAAGCTACAATATCCAATCGCTCAACGTGCGTATACGGATAAGCAGAAGGCATTTTTTATTTTACTCGAGAAATTTTTATTTGTTATGACAATTCACGTCACCATATGGCAGTTTTCTTTTTTAACGTTTACATTACTCGACGAGGTAATTACTAAACAGGCGAGTATTTAATGTGAAATCATACTAAACCTTTTTGCTGTAACCTGAAGTGGTAGAGTAACCAATCATGATGTAAAAAAATAGGATATCTTAAAACTTGAATAAATTACTAATTAATTACTTTGTTAAGACGAGACCTAGGTGTGGCTTTTAGTTCTGGAGAGATTTATCGAAAACGTTAACTTTGTATCACGTAAAAAAATTCACCTTGTATATAAATGTAGAATCAATAGGAAATATGCATGGATTTTTAATCAAAATATGAAAATATCGTAAAAGAGATCACCAAAAGTGAAATTAAAATTAAAATCGGCAAAAAATACGGATAATACAAGCATTTTAAACTGCTAATTAGACAGCGATTAGACAGAGAGATCCAGTAACAGGTCGGCCATATATCGGTATTTTTTTTATCAGAGAACGTGACTCGCTGGGAGCGCACGGTCCAAGACGGCGAGGACGAGTTAGAGGCGGGACGGCAGGCCGAGGCCAAGCAGCGCGCCGACGTGGACCGCGAGCTGCAGCGCGCCGAGGCGCTCAAGGCCGACCGCGGCGCCGCGCGCGCCAAGCACGACCAGGCCGAGGCCGACGTCGCCAAGGTCAGCTCCCAGCAGCTCGCAGGCCGGGGCCGAGCAGCGCGCCGGGCACGACCAAGGCCAAGGACAAGCCAATGGCCAAGGACGACACCATCAACAGCACGGGCCCTGTATAGAATGATGAGTGAAAAATATGGGTCATCAAGTTTCAAGTTAGTGTTTGTGGTAACCGTCCAGGTCGCAGGTTAAGGCGCAGTTCACAGGCAGCTGTCAGTCATGCGGGGAAGGCTGGCGCTTGCGAGTACAACTCTGTGGCCAAACCAACCACTATATTCCGAAAACGACAACCTCCTACATCGTCCTTTAGGGTGACACTCGAACACCATACAAACAAGCTTTATGCAGTAAACCAATCTGCCTCCTGTCCCCTATTTTTTTTTACAAATGTACAATTTAGCTTTACGGTTTTCTATACTCGTACATCGCTATCGGCGAATGAAAAAAATAACGTAATATTAAAGATATTCAAGATAATTTATATCCATCATTAGGCTGCGGCTCCACTGCCAATATTAACCAATAGAAGGCGCATGCGGTCACGTCGAGCGCGCCTTGCGTACATTAGTTTAGATCCTATTGGTTAATATTGGCATAGTTCCGCTCAACTCCGTTCATCTTCGCCTCAGTGGAGCCGCAGCCTTACGCTGTTATATTAAGATTACCTAATACTACGACAGTGGCAAACAAGCGTACGGCCTGCCTGATGGTAAGCGGTTACCGTAGTAGCCTATGGACCTATTTTGTGAAACACCATACTAAGGCCCCGTTCTCTTTACAGGCACGCAAAGATCTGACTTCCATCCAAAAGGACCTCCAGACCATACAGAAGCAAATCACCGGCATCGAAGCCCGCATCGAGAGCAAGCGCAGCGACCGGCACAACATACTGCGGCAGTGCAAGGTGGGTGCAGAGAGATCGCAGGTTTAAATTACCATTCAACATGGACCCCGGACTATTAGTAGAGATTGTAGATGATCAGAGATCGACATATGCTGGTTATGGTATCTCGAAAAAATGATTATCTTGGTGGTTTAGCTTAGTGCTATTAGTTTTTTTTGTACTTCAGTACCTAGGTTAGTGTACCATCAGAAAGTTAGAAGAGGAAGGAGACACAGTTTTAACGACTCCCGAAGCTTATATCTTACGATATTATTTGATGAAAGGATAAAAATAAAAATAAAATACATTATACTTAATTTAGTAAAAAAAAAACTTATTTTTTCTAAACTTACCTACAACATACTACATACAAATTAAAGATCGCATACAGATTTTGAGACAGTGTAGACTCATAGAGTCCCCTTATTGTGTATCTGTACTCGACTATGAATGATTTGTTTAGATCGACGACATCGTGATCCCGCTGCTGGAGGGCAGCCTGGAGGAGCTGGGCGGCGACTCCGAGCCCTCCTCGATGTCCACCACGCAGCACTACAACCGGGAGGCCAGGTTAGACACCTTGCTGGAAACATTCGACGATATCACGCCCTATAACATTTTTACCTCGTAAAATGTATAAAGAGTAGAATAACTCGCTATCAGTTGGGCAAAAGACAAAATTTACCGTTGTTTCTAGTGCATTTTTCGACACGGTGCGCCTAACCTAACACAGCACGAGTTCCGTTTAATCTTAAAACAATTTTTTCCGAGAAATACAACTTGACAAATCGATTTCTGGTCCCGAAAACTCATTCCGTTATTTCCATCGAAATCTTTAGACCCATAAGAGTTGCATACAAAAAATATAACTTTTGCGCGGTTTTAAATCCCTGACTCAAAAATGGTGGTGTTATAGTCAAATATCATCTTTTGAAAAAACCTTGTATCTCATATTTCGTGACATACGATTTTAAACGTAAAAGTGAAAAGAATTAAGTTCAAACTTATACATCTCGAAATATCAAATACGAGTTTTTACCAAAGCAGTAACGATATGGTACGGTTATTATGGACTATAGTACAAACCTTAAAAAAAATATAAGTCCCACTCGCTCTTGCCCGATTTTTTTAAATCAAACTAATTTAATTAGTGTGGTTTTTAGCTATTTGTAATGAAAACCGGTTAGGCTCTGAAAGTAGCGATCGCCGGTATGTCGGAGAGAAGACTTTTGAATAGTAACCGAACGTGATAGAGTAATGAATGGTGTGTGGCGTGTTGCAGCATCCGCGTGAACTACCGCTCGCTGCCGGAGGCGCTGAAGGAGCTGGAGGAGCCGGACGAGGTGAAGCGCAAGGCCGACAAGCTGCAGAAGGCCATCAACAACCTGCAGGCCACCGTCGACAAGATACAGGCGCCCAACATGCGGGTACGCACACACACACACACACACACACACTCACACTCACACTCACACACTGACACACACGCGCACGCACGCACACGCACGCACACTCACAAACACACACACACACACACACACACACACACACACACACACACACACACACACGTGCACCGTAACATCTTAGATGTTGCAATTATTCGTTTGTCATAGATTCCATCGGCCAATCATGAGAAAGATATTTTAAACAAAGGAGCTTTCACACAATCACATCTGAATAGAATTCGTTTAATACAAGTATGGAAAGGAAGAAATATTCCCAACTTATTAACATAAACATGCGGGTGCATTTTCTTTTTACTCATGTCTCAGATATATCAGTGATCCGTGCATTCTAGTTTTGTGATTTCGGGTAGGATGATATGGATTCCCTTACCACTGGAAATTCTAGAACAATAGACTAAGATGTGTTATTTTTTTATACGCAGGCGATGCAAAAATTAAACGAGGTGCGTGAGAAAGTGAACGCCACCAACGAGGCGTTCGTGGCGGCCCGCAAGCGCGCGCACAAGGCCAAGCTGGCCTTCGAGAAGGTACCTTACACTACTACTTAGACATTTACGAATTCATTGTTTTTAAGTAAAACTTACGACTCCTTTCGCGTAGAAGTGGTTTATTGTTTTTCCCTCTGTAACGGTAAAAGATTAAAAATATCCGATGTGGCAATGAACGATATGGACGTGTGTGCCATATTTCATTCAAATTTGTTCGCGATTGAATGACAATCATCCTTACAAATATTTTCCCATTATTAATAGGAGTGGGATAGGTATAGAAGTGTTTACTTTCCATCTTAATAATTAAGTCATTCTTGGAAAAAAATTAGGAACCTATTTTTTTTCCAAATCTACAGAGGTTAGATTGTTAAAAAGCAATGACTTGATTCCAAGAATAAAGTATATAATGAAAATTTGTGTTATGCTAGGTGAAGAAAGAGAGGCACGACAAATTTATGGACTGCTTCGAGCACGTGGCCAACGAGATCGACGCCATTTATAAGGTAGGTTTAGGATTTAAGAACGTTTACAGGTTTCTGTACTCCAGTCCAAGCAATATCTACTGTTAAAAAAAAATCTTTCTTTTTGCAAAATTCTCAACACAGCCGGTGAGCATATGCCACTTATGGGCCGTATTAATAAAATGATCTCAAGTTAGATTTCCGTTTCAATTCATTATTTTAGTCGTGGTAGGACCTTGCGCAGGGCTCGCCCAGATCGCTACCACCATCTTAACCCACCGCTGGCAATGTCCGTATTGTTTTGTTCCAATGTACTCGTGACTGTAACCGGTGAAAATCCCTTTAAGTGATAAGTGTGCCTTTTTAGGGTTCCGCACCTCAAAAGGAAAAAACGGAGTACTTATAGGATCACTTTGTTGTCCGTCTGTCCGTCTGTCTGTGTGTCAAGACCCTTTATCTCGGGAACACGTGGAGGTATCGAGTTGAAATTTAAACCATATACTCAAGTCTACAGTCCAGTGTTGTTAAAAGACTAGTCTTGAAGACTTTTGAACCTTAAAGACTTCCAAACCTTGAAGGTTCAAGCTTTGAAGACTCGAGCGTTAAAGGTTTGAGCTCAGAAACGGTTCAGAACCTTAACGACTCAAGCTTTTTATGAGCTCTTAAGAGCAAGTCTTTAAGACTCGGGGTTCATAGACAGCTCAAGCTTTAAAAACTCGGCTTATTGAAAGCTCAAGGCCCGGAACCTCGAAGGCCTGAGTTAAGCGTTAAGAGCTCAAACAATGAGCGTTATAGGAAGAAAGTATTATTGTACGGTCAAGTGCAAAAATACGTATCGATTTCATCCTCTCATAATTATGTATCGAGGCCTTATTTCGCTGACGTTAAGCTACTATGGGACATATTTTTGATTGGTTATGTGCACCTATATTTTTACACTTGACTGTACCTATATTTATTTTTAACCCTTAATTTGACCTCAGGATTATGCTGTTAAAATCTCTCGGGTTCCTCACGGGCATCCTGTATAATTATCAAATATGGCATAGATAACATAAATTAATCTACTTTGTTAAAAGCTTTTAAGACTTAAATGCTACAAACCTTATAGACTTAAACCTTCAAAGCTTAGGAGGCTTGAAAGCTTGAGGCTTTAAGACTCTGAGGTTTCTGTGCTCGTAAGCAACAACGCGAACTTATTAAGTTGAGGCTTATATGGTCGAGGCTTTAAGGTTCGAGGCTTCTAGACTCAGAAGTCGCGACTCAAGTCTTGTAGTTTACGCCTCGAAGCTTAAATTCACAACACTACTACAGTCCCTTGAAGCTGTGAAAAAACCAAACTTCTAAGTTAATGTAAAAAAAAGATACGGCCGTTTTTGCCGCTAAAAACGTATATTTCGACACTCTCAAGGGAATCAAAATTTATAGGGTATTTTCCGTTGACCTAGAACTATGAAATTTGTCAAGTAATACCGTCTCATACTACAAATATAGGAAAAAATCTGAAAACCCAACATTTTTAATTAAAATACAAAAAAAAACAGGGTCTTTATGCAAGGAACGGCGGCGGTGCAAATTTTGAATTGAGTTAACCGTGGCATGTGCGGAACCCTCGGTGGGCGAGTCCGACTCGCCTTGTCCGGTTTTTTTATATAATGTTTATATACATACACACGTCTATGGGTATCGTATCGTGGAGGCATTGTCCTCGTTAGCTTTCTCCATGCCAATGCAATGTGTGCGTCCCCCTGCAGGCGCTGGCGATGAACCAGTCGGCGCAGGCGTTCCTGGGCCCCGAGAACCCCGAGGAGCCGTACCTGGACGGCGTCAACTACAACTGCGTGGCGCCCGGCAAGCGCTTCCAGCCTATGTCCAACCTCTCCGGCGGGGAGAAGACCGTCGCCGCGCTCGCGCTACTCTTCGCGATACACAGGTCAGTCACAGGCTCTTTGGATTTTACGTGCAATATTTTTGGTCGAATGTATAACTAAAGTCGCCGTCAATAGAATTTGCGAACTATGCAAACAAAACCAAACGAGCCAATTCACCATGATTACTCGATTATCACGTGCTTTTAAAGATCAAGTGAGGTCTTTGCAACGATTTATACACTAAATCATTATTTTCATATTAAGTTTAAGATGAAATAACTATTCATTATACATTATTTTTAATAAAAATTTCTTGGTGAATATTTGAGGTTATGTGTCAAACAGTACTAATTTGTTTACATAGTTCGCAAATTCTATTGACGGCGATTTTATGTATGAATTTTTTACTTACCATAAAGGTTGGTTGAAGATGTCACAAGTCTAACCTATTCGATTGAATATGCAGATTTGCTCCCAAATTCATAGACACCCAACAATCCTAACAATTGCAACAATTTAAAGTTGGTTAGCAACAACAATCGGGTTTTTTAAAACTTGCTTTTTGTTGTTATTTATCTTTATTTACCGTATGCGTGTTGATTCCAGCTACCAGCCGGCGCCGTTCTTCCTGCTGGACGAGATCGACGCGGCGCTGGACAACACCAACATCGGCAAGGTGGCGTCGTACATCCGCGGCAAGCGCGGCGTGCTGCAGACCATCGTCATCTCGCTCAAGGAGGAGTTCTACGGCTGCGCCGACGCGCTCGTCGGGATCTGCTCCGAGGTCAGAACTACGGCTCGTTTAACCCTTAAATGATCTCTCTACGTTTCAGTGGTTTTTTTTTAAAGTATACTTAACTACAGTAAGAAATTAAGGTTAGAAAAGAAAAATATCATGTAAATTTTCGAGTGATTAAATTGTTTTTTTTTTTTATTTGCTCGCGTCTTGTTCTCGTCTCGCGCATAGTCGTTCTTAACGCATAAGTGGGAAAGAGATAAAGTAATTAATGTCACTTGATACTGAATCTATGCGACAGTTCGTTGAAATTAGAAGGCTGAGCATTTAATTGATGTGTCCTTTAAATCGGACAAAATCCGTTTAAGGGTTAAAAAGTAGATTTATTCACAGATTCATTCCTGCAGTCAAACTGTTCTAACAGTTTTGCAGGGCGTTTTTTATTGTTGTACTCTTATGGTTGACTTTACCCTAACCAGAACAACTTTTTAAGACCTTGTAGCATTGTAAAAAGTAATTTGTGGTTTTATTCCACTACAACTGTAACGTAAATTTACGCAATAGCATAACATCAAATTACGAACACACAAATGGGTGAATCAACTTTTAAGGTACTCCCCATTTTTCGACACGTTTCACAAGTTATATGTTTTTTAGAAAAACTATATATTTGTTAACGACCTGGCTTACACGCTTATTAAATCAGACAAATAGGCTAACATTTGAACTGATTTGATTTAAAATAGTACAGTCTTAAATAATAATACAGTAGGTAACGCAGCAGACAATGTTGTCCCTGGGTTTTGTATGGAAAATGTGCATTTTCCCCTGAGTTACCGAGGTTTTTCGAGGATTAAATAATATTTGAGGTGTTTACCATCTAAGGTCCGTAAATTTGGAGGTCTGATTTTAATATTCATACATTATTATTAACCGTAAGTCACCAGGAAAGTTTTAATAGCGCAAAAGAAAAGGAGTACCTTAAAAGTTGATTCACCCAAATATAAAAAAAATACCTGCTTTGAATTTTGTATTGGCATCCTAAATATCAGTTATTGGCACCTAGTCATTATAAAATTATCGCTATTATTCATTTGGAATTAACTTCTTGGCGTAATTGGTAGGCCAACAAACGGGCAGGTTCCTATTTAGAAGCAACATAATGTTATTCGATCTTGTATAACTTATGTCTGTTTATCTCTTCCAGCCGGCGGACTGCCTGGTCAGCGACGTGATCACGCTGAGCCTCGAGAAGTACGACGACTAACTCACTTTTATTTTAACTTACATGTACTTTCAATTATTCCGACTATTGTGACGGTTCTTAGTGTTAAGTTATGAAATACATTTCGTAAAAATTATTTGCTCTGCGTTTTATTTATTACTATCGATTTATAAGTATTAAATAAATAAACAAACCTTCCGAACGAGAAATTTCTAAACGATAGTTTAACGGGTTACAAAACTATGGCGTACCTCTTGATCGCCTATAGAAATTTAGCGATTTTAAACTATTTGGAGATTCTACTTCAAATTGAAACAGCGATAGTAATATCGCTATAGAAAAAAAGAAGTAAAAACGACAAATACGAATAGACGCTGTAACATGCAGCTTAGAAAAAATATATTCTTTAGCTGCGTCAGGCGACTGCTTCTTGAAACAGCAGGAATCCAAGTTATGTTAATGCGCAATTAACTCTTTTAAATTTATTACGCTTTCACAGTAAAATTGCTACACCGGTTACAATGAAATTTGGTATTGGGCTAGCTTGAACCCCGGACATTTGATACTTTCATCCCGGAAAATCGTGAGTTCCTGAGGGAATAGTGATATATAACTTCCACGCGGACGGAGCTGCGGGCAACGGGTAAATAAAACAAATTTAAATGATAGCAACTACATTTCCCTTAAATAAATATAAGTTTTTAACATTTATATATTGAACTGTACAATTTCATCGACGCAGCACATAAATAACAAAACTTAGGTGTACTATAAAAATTAAATAATTTATAATCGAATTAGTCTAGTATTTACAATCTACAATAGTTTGAAGCCCTATGTGCACCAGATATACACTAGACAGTTGTTTCATTAAATTGGCTCACAAAATACATTCATGAGCAAAGAAAATCCTCCTTTTCCTTCTGTGTTGAATTTTTAATAGTTTTTGGCTGTACTTTGTTCAAAATCGTTTAAAACTAATTAATTTTTAAAACAAACAATTCTTATTTGACAAAATTTATTAAATCTCTTATTACATAATCAGCATTCTGTACAATATTTATAATTTTAATTCAAATCAAATATTAATCAATTTAATATTTTTAATCTCATTTTTACTCACGTAAAAAGGATTGTATTTAATTTTATTCAAAGCAACATTTGCAACGGTCAAATGACGAGACAAAAGAATGTCTCAAGTTGTTCCGTTATTCCACTACCACTTCTCTTTGTATCAACGACTGTAACCGATTTGTTCAATATTTTTAACGCCAAATTATACCAGCTAAAACTATAGTCCACTTTTATTCAAGACCATTATTTATCACCTGAAGAGCTTTGCAAGTTAGGGATTTTTACATACGTATTCCATTGATTCATGACTTATTCATGTCCATGTCCACGGCTATTACAACATTCCAGACGTCATGAATATATTTTGCGTATATTTTTTCCGCCATTGTATACTTTATCCAATATGCTTTAGTCACCGTTGTAATGTGATATCCCTCACAGAATACACTAGCTAGAAAGGGATGAATATTCTGATGAGGGTAAGTTTTATATTTATCTATTTTATACACTATACATCTCGTGAAGCTACTTTACATTACATTATTGATCGTACAGAGTGAAACGATGACTTGATCTGGACGAACAGGGTCTCGTTACATTGCGTCCTAGCGTAGTGTCGTCAGGTGAACGGCTGTCTTAATCAAGTAGCATAGCGATATTTACTCAAAAACAAACTTAAACTCATAACATTTATTTGACAAATACACACTGCAACACAACAGACGAAATAAAAAAGCAAAAAAAAGAGTAATAGAAACGTTGCGCTGTAGTGTGAAGCCAAACATGACTGAGCTCAGCATGTGGTTTACCCTTGAATCGCCGACACTCATTTCACCGAATTTTCATTTCATCGCATTTTCATTTCATCGAACAGGCATTTCCACGTGCAGGAGATATATTTTTTTGGTGGTCACAGGTCTAACCTAACCTAACCTACGTAAACCATGCTTAAGATAATCTAACAACAATAAGGTTTCAGCAGAAATTAGCTGTCGATGAAATGAAAATTCGATGAAACAACGCATTCGTGAAATGACGCTGCCACGGCGCTGGTTTTCAGCTGAACCCTGGTGCCATCCGGAGCTGAACGCGAACGTGTGACGGGAGAAAAAATAATTCAAGCGCTGCTCCCAAATTAGACGTTCGATTTTATTATGTAAGCCGTGAGCCTTCGACGCAGGTGGGACAGATCAATGTTGTAACTCTACCTGAGCGTCCAGAGATCTAAGATAGAAATAATAAAAATATGTTTTGTTATTTTACATGCTATGAAAGGGTATTGATGATACTTGGGGTCTCAGGACTGTCAGGATATTTATGCATATAAATTAATTGGACTGTTTTTTTTAAACACTTAGCACCTTCCATTGGTGAGCATACGTTACGCGAATTGCGTTTAATTTAATATAATTTAAATAATATTCTTTTATTATACAATATTTACAAATGGAAGTCCAAATACATAATGGGATTGATTTCCCGATTCTATTTCTTTAATTCAATTGTTTTTGGAGTTAAATAATACATCCTTTGTACTTAAAAAAAAAGTCAAGGAAATGAGCATGCGGGTTACCTGTAGATTATTTTCATTAATATCGGAGGGTGGTACCATAAATAATGATAGATAGTAAACTTTAACGTGATTCTCATACATTCATTCCTATTATGAATAAAATAGTAGTAAAATGACTGGTAAAACGTATAAGGAGAATATTACATTGGTCTAAGATCAAACTGGTCAGGAAAGCACTGATGACTGATTTCATGCTCCCTGCTTACGAAGATCTATAATTGTATGAATCACTCCACATGAGAAAGTAAGGCAAATTTTAATCCTATCATCTATGTTCTTTAAAACCTTTTCAAGAAATAACCCGATAGTAAATATTCATAACCTTTTAAAAAGTTAAACAGATAGCAGGCGTTCGGGACAGTTTAAGTCCGCGATATATAACTGGACGTCACGGCATAGTATGGTGTTGTTACAGAGTCGTTAATTCATTGAGAACACAGGCGGTGCGTGCGTCTATGCCGCACTTTGGGCTGTTATGTATGGGAACGCGTCGCACCCAATGGCAACGTTACACCCAACACCTTCGCTCTCGGTGCGTTTGCTAGTGCATATTACAATACTTTGTCATATATTGTTGCATATAACAACGCTTTTCCATATATTGCCCCCGCCACATATTGCTGAATACAGCAACACTTTGCCACATATCGCTGCATATAGCAACATTTTACCACATATTGCCGCATATAGCAACACTGCCACATATTGCTGAATATAGCAACACTTTGCCACATTTCGCTGCATATAGCGGCACTTTGCCCCATATTGCTGCATATAACAACAATTTGCCACATATTGCTGCAAATAGCGACACTTTGACACAACTGCTGTATACAGCGATATTTTGCCACATATAGCAAAACTGGCACATATCGCTGCATACAGCGACACTGCCCCTTGTCAGCAGCAGTCCGCCAGCCGCGCGCGCTAGTCGGGCGAGTGCGGCGGCGCGGTGCTGAAGTAGGGCGCGGTGTGCGGCTGCAGCAGCGTGCGGCACACGGCGCACACGCGCGCCGGCGCCGCGCGCGGCCCGCTCGCCACCGCGTGCGCCGCGCACGCGCCGCAGAAGATGCGCCCGCAGTGCATGCAGTGCACCTGCGACAGAGTCACCTCGTCATGCATCATTTAAAAATCAACGTCCGAAGTTCTAAACATCCTCATAGACCTTTACTTTATAGTTTTGTATAGCGAGAGCTGCGAAATATACAAAAACAACCGCTGAACACGAGACTCGACTAGAATTCCATCGAAGTCCGATCAATAATGACCATCAAGTCATGATGATTGATCCCTTAATATAGATAAGACATATGTCGCCCCAGACGCGCGCGAGCCAGGTTACCTTCTTCTTGTTGTTAGGCAGCGCCACGTGGCAGGAGGGGCACGAGGTCACGTCCTCGTCGAACTGCCACCGCACCTCGTTGTCGGCCTCGCGAATGCGTTGTAGTTGCACCTGCATACATAGTAATTCAAATGAAATTACATAGTCCGTAAAATATTGGGTAAATTACAATCGCACTCTAATTTCAAATTCATGTCAACTTTGTCAGAAGAACTATAGTACAAGGCAGATAAGAAATCAATCCTCACACATTACACGACCATGAAGTTTCTGACTATTTACATTGTTGACAGCTGTAAAACAAACAAACTTTATACATAAAACTTCTGTGAGACTCAGACATATTAAGGTGATCACACCGAGTTACTCACCACGTAAAAATTGACGAAAAACGCTTGATTTTTACTTGAATGACCGGATGTGATCTCCTTAAAATGCCTAACTTATTTGTTGAGTGTGAATTTTTTTTAATAACTACATTATTTGGCTGCTGTCAACATTATCCATATTCAGAACTTTCTGGATTGAGTTCGTAATGACCGGGCACTATAGATAGGTTACACAACGCTAAGTGAGCGATTTTAGGAAACCGACAAAATGTATTAATAAACGTAAATTGTGGACAGTCCGCATTGACCGGTTATGTCAACTCCATTTCACGTCGATAGAAAACAGAAAAACGTTAGCAACGTTTGCACCTTGGCCAGGGCTACAGATGCGGCAGATCAACCGTTCCAATTGCAGAGACCATGGCGACCTACTTGTAGGTACTGCGAAAGCCGCACAAAATTCTGCTGATTAATCTTATCTAATATAACGGGTTTGTTACAACCGCCCTCTTAAATCAGCTTTAGTTGAAATTTTCAGATATACAATGTGTTAACCACATTTTCTAGGGCAGTTCTACCTAATGCGGCTGTTAGCACCACCGTACCCGAAGGGACTGTGTACAACGTAGAGGTGAGACGTATATACTGGAATAGGTTTTTGGAATAGGTTTTTGCTTGGACGTCCAAATACGCGATCCCATCAGAGTGCGCCAACGCGTACCGAGTCTTTACACGTATCGGGATCAGGACGTGAAAACAGCGCGGTGTATTTGGAATAGGTAAAGACTCGTTTCACCGGGCGAAGAAAGATTATAATTATAAAAAAACTAACATTTTTCAATTCAAGAATTGTGTATGGATTATTTTAACCCAATTCAATGCGTGTGTGTGGATCATTTTTTGTAACCGCCATATTGACACAAAACATAATATTGGATTATACTGAAACTTCTGTCAATTCAATACTGAATCTTACTTTCATAAGTTTTCGCGTTATTATATGAAATATATATTAAATATGTACTCTCAAACTCTCAGTCACTAAAACCCGGGCCGGACGTCAGCGTCCGCGTACCGAGAAAAACCTCTTAATACTTAAAACTCGCAACACTTGCAACTCGGAAAGACTCTGAATCAAATATTTTACTCATAAGCCGCGTACTTCTAAATACTCGTGGAACTAGTCTTTGGACAGTCGCCATCAGATATATTGGAGCGCCCGAGGTACTCAAATATTTCTGAGCAGCAATAAATTTCAATAAATTCTTTACGGTAAATAAGGTCAATAACATCTGAACATCCAATTCGCCACAAATATATGAGCAGTGGTTTTTCAATTAAATTTGAACACACAACGAGACAATAATATCTGAAAGCACAACTCGTCAAAGTTATCTGCACAGACAGGGTGATCATAAATATCTGAACATTTAAGGAAAATATACCTTAAAGCAATAGGCATACAGTTTAAAATTTTTTAACGTACTACGCTGGAATACATATGACAAGACGATAACAATTGCTAGATAGTTGTCAACTTCGACGGAATCAAAAAAGTACGAGTATTATCTAGTATTAGTTTGAAGTATGAAACTCTTCTAAAGAGTTTGCACGTGTGTAATGAAGTGTTTATTACTTGCTATGAACTATGATCATTACAATTTTACCCCTTAAAGTAGCAATGTATGGCCGTTTATACAAAATCAAAGACCATCTTTTTGTAAAAAAAAAACTATTCGGTATCATCAAGAAAATTGAGCGGTACGGAGGCTTGAACTCACTATGTTTTGTTTTTTTTTGTAGTTTTGAAAACTAACGAGTTTCTATAAATGTTGATGTTAAGTTTGTTTACAGTTTTCATTAAATAAAAATAATAAATTAGAAAAAAAAAGAACATTTATTCTTAATAAAATACAAAAAAAAGCACAATTGTGGATTTGAACCCTGACGCAACGGTATTATAACTATGATTTCTAATTACTAAACCGCTAGGCCATTGCGACTGACACAATAGTGGATGAAATATTGCAAAGCATTCGTACCTATTTTCATTTGGCAGCTTCAATATTACATATTTACATTTGATAAAGACACGCAGTGAATTATATGCAATGACAGTTATGTTACCGTTTTTGTGAATTGCCAAATATTTTATTCAAATGTGTCTCTTGTAACAAGACCGGGAAGTTGCTTTTCGCAGATTTATATTTTGTATACCTACTTATTTTGTAAAAGGAAAATTCATTACATCTGTACGATTACCTTTAAACTGTATGCCTATTGCTTTAAGGTATATTTTCCTTAAATGTTCAGATACTTATGATCACCCTGTCTGTGCAGATAACTTTGACGAGTTGTGCTTTCAGATATTATTGTCTCGTTGTGTGTTCAGATTTAATTGAAAAACCACTGCTCATATATTTGTGGCGAATTGGATGTTCAGATGTTATTGACCTTATTTAGCGTAAAGAATTTATTGAAATTTATTGCTGCTCAGAAATATTTGAGTACCTCGGCTGCTCCAATATATCTGATGGCGACTGGACCTAGTCTTTTTGTGGATGCGTACTCTGAAGACTCAGTACGTGATTTGCCTAGTACGTCTCACCTCTAGTACACCGCATTGTCACACGAACGATATGTTCTGCACTATAAAAACCTTGCTTAAAGGGACTGTTCACACCGCCCTACCCGCTGGAACTGTGGACACCACCCTACCTGCAGGGACTGCGAGAGCCGCACGAAGTCCTGCTGCACCTTCTCGCTGTTGTCCAGCTCCTGCTGCAGCGCCGTCACGCGGCCCCGCAGCTCTGACACCTCGCTCAGCATTCGCTTCTGCAATAACACATTACCGTTCACATTTTAATAGATGTTATACTATAAAAGATGCGGCTTCTGAGAAAGATATAGGTACAGGGACGGCAGCGCATGCGGCAATGATAAGAGACTACTTATTACTTATTACTATTAATCACTAAGACCATTAAATACCATATTCGCATTAAAATGGATATGAATTGAAATGTGAATAACTCCTAAACCATATGCCAAAATCTTAGTAATCAGACAACCACAAAACAACCTTGTATCCAAAAGTTATGCGGTTGGTAAGTGTTTTATTTACGTTCAACTTGCAAGATTAACAGTTTCTAATCATTCCTTTTCGAGCTGGCCTGTCGGGAGGTAAACAGAGGTTACCTTGTCGTTGAGCAGAGAGTCGATGGTGTCGGTGGACTGGCGCAGCTTGCCGCCCAGCTCCTGCAGCTGCGAGCGCTCCGTCGCCAGGCGCTCCAACTCCTCTCTAAGAACAACCCAAGCATTATACATACCAGAGTGACGAAAAATACGTAAAAGAAGGTAACCTTTCGCATGTGCTCAAGTTTTGTTTGCCATCTGTTTCATTTCTTTAAAAATTCATAAGTAATAAATTTATTTTTCTGAAATAATATTTATTTTTTATTACAGATATATTATTATCTAAAGAACCCATAGGTTACTTTAGGTTTGTTTTATAAAAAACCCATAAAGACCAACAATAAAAAAAACCTTATGAATATTCGGACAATTGACAGTGGTTCGAACAGTTGGGAACGAAAATTAGGTAAGTTAGGTAAGTTGGGTACCTAAGGCAAAGGAATCGTGAAAATCCAGAAAACATCGTGTCTATATTTAGTTAATGAGTCACCGGCCACTTTCTTTGAACACCACCGCAAAACCCGAGTTGAACCTTTTCAACACTATCACTACATAGTATAAAACAAAGTCGCTTCCCGCTGTCTGTCTGTCTGTCCCTATGTATGCTTAGATCTTTAAAACTACGCAACGGATTTTGATGCGTTTTTTTTTAATAGATAGAGTGATTCAAGAGGAAGGTTTATATGTATAATAAATGCTGGTTTTTTGAACGGGTGTTACAGAAAACTCAAATAAACCGAAGCGAAGCGAGGGCGGGTCGCTAGTGTCAAATATAAAAGATGTCACTCACACGACAATGTTAGCTCAAAACCAGAGCGAACGTCAATCTTGCCTGATAAACACTCAGCTCAGGTCTATTTTGCACTGGCAACCATGACGGATATATATCTGTCGTTGGAGTTGAACTAGTGATGCTGATATATTCGTCAAAGCGTTTATAAACTCTTCCATATATTTCCGCTCATAATTCAATATGCTGTGATATCGCTTCGTGAAACGGGCCGCTGATAGATTTTATTTATGGCATAGAGCGGGCAAATGAGCAGACTGGTCACCTTAAAGCCCATAGATATTTATTTTTATTTAAGGATTTGCCACACTGGATGCGTTCTGCGGTCTGCGGTTAGGTCAAATTGAACGCAGCTCGCATAATGTATGAACAAAATTGTCGGTCTCTATATATTTAGTATTGATATGCGATCTGACCGTGCGAGCACGCGGAAGGAACGAAAGGACGCGTACTGGCAGGATGGCGGGCAGCGGGCGGCGGGCAGGGTTTCCCTGCCCGCCGCCCGCTGACCCACTGCCTTGCGTCGACCGCTGACCGATTACCCTGAGCGACAATGCGGTTCATACATTATGCGGGCTGTCTTCAATTTGACCTGACCGCAGACCGCCAGTGTGTCAAATCCTTCATACAACTGTTACTGTACTATGGTGATTCGAGTGGTAATATTAGAGCACGAAGCTTTGCATTCGATAACACTATGGGTGGCATTTTCTTACTTTTCTTGATAACTTAAATAGTACGTGCGAAAATAACCAATTAGTGACTCCATCTTATATATTTAGTTTAACGTAGAGTTAATGTGAACTCCCAAAGATCGCACTACTGCATTAATAAAATTCCCCCGTCCCAGTTTTACCAGCGTTTAACCTCAGAATTATTTATACCATACCCTAAAATAAAACCCCTGTTCGAGGAGTGTCAACATTCTGATAAGGTTTTGTTATTTTTTCCGTTCGGATAACGGAAAAAGTGTCGTCAGCGAATACAAAAGACCATTCGCAAACAAAATAGGAATTATGGTCCCAATATTGTTCCTTGGGGTACTCCCCGACTCACTGTCACTCTCTTACTCCCAGTATTATTTCCTTACACAAATGGCCTTTTGGCCAATTGGAATATAAAGAAAATAAAACAACAATAGTAAAAAAATATATAATATTAATATTAAAATTTATAATAGCCAAATCACATAAAACTCTCCAAAATTTTCCATTCTCTTTGCAAAAGCAATTTCAGTTTATAACAGGATGCGCCTTTATAAGGCGGGCAGTACAAGCGTTTCACATAAGCGTATAGATTTAAAAAAAAAACTTAAGAAACTATATCAAAATAAATGCATCAAAAATACAAAAAAACGTGTATAAAAAAATATCGCAGTCTACATCACTAAAGCTACTATTGCTTAGCACCTCTTGCTACCTACCGAACATGAATATTAATCAAATATATAATATTTTTAATCCGTTATAAATGTTATAATATCACTGTCAATGACATAACATTAATTCACATTTGACATTATTCATTAATTTTGTTCAAGGCATCGGTTGGCCTCGGAAAGTCCAGGTTTTATTCAATATACACATGCATTGGTTTAGCCAATGATTTCACTACTACTACTACTTCTTATTTCTATAATTAAGGCACAATGTTAAGAGGAATTTAATTCCTTGATAAAGCAATTTGATATTAAATCTTATATAAAAATAGTAATATATTGACCAGATATTGTGCTACCCCGACATAATAGACATGGTTTGGTATCTCTTCAAATTCTTCGTATCTTATGAACTCGAGTTTTTTGGAAGCATTATCCAATCAGCATATTCCCCAGAATCGTTTCTGTAAAAAAACAAGACAATAATTTACCATCATTAGTTAAAAGATTAAAAAAACATAACAAACATGTAGGTCTAATGAATTAGTTGCATTAGAAAAAGCGTCACAATATTATGTAAAAGATAACATGCCTGATGAAAACGTTTAATTTCAATAGAAGTTGCAAAATGAATATTATAGCACGGTTTTAGGTATCATACAGAAGGTTTTAAGAGAAGGAATAGTGATGCATGTGTTGTAAATATTTACTTTTACTTTAATATTATACACATAAAATGTATTCGATGCAAGGGCTTTTAGAATATTTAGAAATATGAATTGTTAAATAATATAAAAATACTTACTTCTTACAAACTACACAGTTTCATCTTCATAAAATTTAACTTTTTTTTAAATAATTAACTTTAATGTCGTCACTTTAAAATCACTAAAATTATTTCTATTCAGCTCCCGGCACATCTATAAATTAATAGTCATAAAGTCATAACATAAAACAAGCTTACGCAAACAAATGCAAATCCATCCTTGCTGGATGCTGTATTGCTGCTGTATGTGGTACTACACTGTTGGGGCAATATTAAAATATTATCAAATTAATCTCGAGTCCGATGCCCCTCTTACGATCAGTTTATTAATATGCCCTGTCTCCCCTGTCTGTCTGTCTGTTTGTGCCCCGCGAAACGTATTAAGCAAAAAATATCAAGCATACTCTTAAGTGTGTTTTAGAACGTGCAAACACTGATTGCGAAGCATGACACGATTACATCAATAACATGACCTCTGACAAGACACATACACACACTCTCTAAACAGCATCGTCGTCGTCGTCTCTTTCAAAGATGTGTTGTTTAATGGCCGGCCTGCAAACTTAGCCCTACTCATGTAGGGTCTTGTTTCCTTTATTTTAAGTTAGCTTAAGTCTAATGACGACGCGGGCATCTCTCCTCGCGCCCTACCTGGGCGCAGACCAGCTGCTCGGTCAGCTGCAGTATGTTCCTGTACCTGGTCTGCTGCAGCTGCGAGCGCGCGGCGGCCAGCTCTGCCTCCTGCCGGTGGAAGAGGGCGCCCTGCTCCAGCAGCTGTGCGCGCAGATCCCGCTCGGCACTGAGCACATCTCGCGCCCGATCTGGACGCAGACCTGTTGCTCGGTCAGCTGCAGTACGTTCCTGTACCTTGTCTGCTGCGCGCGGCGGCCAGCTCGGCCTTCTGCCAGTGGAAGAGCGAGCCCTGCTCTAGCAAGTCCCGCTCGGCGGTGAACGCTTCCTCGTGCCCGACCTGGACGCAGACCAGCTGCTCGCGGAGCTCCGGCGTTTTCCTGTACCTGGGCTGCTGCAGCTTTATAGCCAGCTCGGCCGGCCTCCTACCGCTCGGCGCCGAGCGCCTCCTCGCGCCCGACCTGGTCGCAGACCAGCAGCTCGGTCAGCTGCAGTATGTTTCTGTACCTGGTCTGCTGCAGCTGCGCGCGCGCGGCAGCCAGCTCAGCCTCCTGCCGGTGGAAGAGCGCGCCCTGCTCCAGCAGCTGCGCGCGCAGGTCCCGCTCGGCGCTGAGCGCCTCCTCGCGCCCGATCTGGACGCAGATCAGCTGCTCGCGGAGCTCTAGTGTGTTTAGTTGCAGCTCCTGGGGGTTTGGAAATGTTGATTTAGTTATTGGAGAACCAGCTACAATGTCATTATAACTTGGTCTGTAGCGATTGCCCTCCACTGTCAGTGGCTGTGTGGTTCTAGCCTTTTTACGATTTTTAACTATTATTTGAGTAAATGAATCAAAAAGCAGCATTAGACAAAAGCAACGACTAAGTATTTGTTAAATATTAGATACGGCGATTACGGCGCAACTTCTATTTGAATCAAAATTTAAGTCGGCATTCTTTTTTTGGTCAATAGTGGAGTGTCACGCAGAATCTAGGGACGGGTGGTTTAAATCGGTTTTAAAGTAATGTTACTCACTTCGATACCGTCTGGTAAATCTATAAATTCGTTCTGCATTTCTTCCGCCTTCTTAGTGTACCTCCCAATCAGCATTGCATTGTCGCGGTCCAGGCTAGAAAAGGAAACAACCAGAGTCATTGGTTTATATTTTCAAAACCTAAGTTTGAAGATACTAGATACTAGAAGAACCAGACTTTCACATACATTTAAGAAAAAACCCCACTACTCTCAAAGCACCCTTCGCCCTCAACTTTTTCCCCCTTCTTTCTACTCCTTTTCCACATCCACCTCACATTCCTCCTCTTCCTACTTCTCCGGCTCTTCTTCATTGTCCTCGTCCCCTCCGCTCTACCGTAAGCGTGGTGATGAGCTACAGCGACCTCTGGCTGGTCTCTTAAAAGATTGGCTTTAACGCTTTTAGGCTTCTCTTCCACCTAACAATCCTTCCCCTCCTTATCATCATCTCACCTACTCCCTTTCTATTTCTGTCAAGCTACAGTTGCATCTTCTTTCGCTCCACGGTAGACCTCTTGCGCGACGGGCTTCAGTTCTAGCAGATTCCTCTACCACCTTATACTCCTACTACCACATTGTACTCTCTCCCCTCATCTGCCCAGCACCAGTCGCAGCGTCTCTCGCTCAAAGGTGAGGTGACTAGCTGCAGTACCCGCTGACTGGCCTACAGCGCAGCTTGCTGATTAAGTGGCTTCAACTCATGTAGGCTTCCCTACTTCCTAATACTCTACCACTCCCCTCTCTTACCCGTTCAGCTTTCGCTAGTCTCCCGTTCCACGGCAGTGCCCTCTGGCTGGTCTTCTCCCTCCACTTTTTTCGTCCCCTCACCTGTCCAGTCTCCTGTTCAACGGTGAGCGTGGTGAAGAGCTGCAGCGCGCCCTGGCTGGCTTACTGCGCGGCGGCAGCCTGCTGATTAAGTGGCCTCAACCCTTGTAGGCTTCCCTAACTTCCTCGTACTCTACCACTACCCTCTCTTACCCATTCAGCTTTCGTTACAGTCTTCCGCTCCACGGCAGTGTCCTCCGGCTGGTCTTCTCCCCCCACTTTTTTCGTTTCCTCACCTGTTCATTTTCCGCTGCAACGTCTCCTGCTGGACGGTGAGCGTGGTGACGAGCTGCAGCGCGCGCTGGCTGGGTTACTGCACGGCCGCAGCCTGCTGATTAAGTGTCTTCTGTTTCCCTACCTCAAACTCTACCACTCCCCTCTCTTTCGTTACAGAGTCTGGACGGTGCCAGTAACAGTGCCCTCTGGCTGGTCTTCTCCCCCTTCCTTCGTCCCTCCGCGCCCCCCTCACCTGTCCAGTTTCCGCTGCAGCGTCTCCCGCTCGACGGTGAGCGTGGTGACGAGCTGCAGCGCGCGCTGGCTGGCCTGCTGCGCGGCGGCCGCCTGCTGGTCGAGCGCGGCGCGCGCGCCGGTCACGGCCGCCTTCAGCTCCTGCAGCGTGTCCGTGCTGGACGCGCGCTCTGTATGCCACGCGCGGATCGTCTCGTCGTGGATGGAACGGGCGCCTTCTAATTCTTCGTTCGCCTGTAAATGCGAGCTCAAAGGTAAGTCTTAAAAATAATGACTACTCATTATAAATAAAAAAACCTCGCCTCGGTAATGTGATATTACTATGACTAGTAGGTAAAGACATGTAGTAGGGCGCGCCCCAAAATTCAAGCTGACGTTACATGGTGGCGTCAATGTATGTAAAATTAAGTAGTGTGCCGCTATTTCGTGGAATAAAAACACCATAACAATCATCGATTCAGTAGGACCTCATCATAAAAAGACGCGATCTTTCTTCTTCTATTCTTTTAAAAACAACTCCAATAGATCACCTAAGCATTAAAACAATAGGTACTTAATTGGTTAAATCCTGATACTCTCCTTCTCTATCCTTACCACTTTAAGCGCCACGTCGAGCATGTTGGCTCGCTCCTTCGCCGCGCTCGCCTCCTTCTGCTCGAGCACCAGCTGTTTCTCGTAGTTTTGACACATATCGCAAGCGCGCGCGCCCTCTGTCGACAAACACGAGAACTAATAACTAACAACATAGTGGCGCCATCTAGCGAAGCGCCGTGGGAAATATCGTAAATTTAAGTTAACTCAGCCCTATCTGATAGTGTAACTAGTTAATAATTGATGCATATAATAGAGTTATTTCATGGCCGTTATTAATCAGTTGGTTTTATTTTTGACTTACCTGGTTCTGGTCTGTCCCCGCTAGGTGGCGCTGTCATGACAACGGCCGTTTTACTTCTCTGAAAAAAGGTTTAGACGTCTTAATTTAATACATTTATTCATACTTCACAGAAACGTTTCTTGTTAACGGTACAATTAAGGAACAAATTTGGGGAAAGCGGGCGAACTTGTTTAACTAGTGTAACTTACTAGCGCCTCTTGCAGCTGTGCGTCAGTTTCCCGGAGCTTGTGTTTGAGCGCGTTGATCTCTACTTCGTACCTCTGCAGGTCCCCATCTTCGGTCGGCTGCAAATTCATCCATTTCAGCCAAGAAAAGAGACAGCTAAGGAGACTATACTACAGGGGCCTGTTTTATAAAACTACAAATTACAATTTACCGGTTACAAGTTTCCATTTGGCAGTGTTGCCAGTTTAGACTTGTAAAATTGTAACTTGTTGCTTTATAAAACGTGCCCAAGGAGATTAGAGTAGAGAAATGCCTATTTTATGGGAAAGGCAATTTTTCGTAATTAGCGAACTGATCTACGGCATCTTTGTCAAATCCAGACAAAACGAATGAAATATGTTTGCAATTACAAAATCGAAGAGTGACACACGCCACATTGAAAGCTCCTGCTATGGTAATTAATTAAATATTTTTCTAATTTTGACACATTTAAATTGTTATAAAACAATTTTTGACAAGTGTAATATAAAAATCGAAATGTCAGTTGATCACCGAAAACCATAACTGACGTTTTTCATGCGCGTATCCATGGTAATAACAATGCTATAATAATTAAAATGAACTGTTATTACCATGGCAACGCTCATTATAGAACTGTTTTTAAGCTTCTGTTACGTTATTCTGATACCATTAACGATATCAAGATTAGCGGTTTATACTACGCGAGTAGAAAACTGTATGTAACTTCTTTATCTACTTGGCTTTTGGTGTTAGTCCCCAAATAGACTATTTAATTAGTGGACAATAAGTGAGTTTAACTGAAAAAGTTCACTATTTAGCAATAAGATCGTTACAATATTACAAATCTCTTTAATCGTGATTATTTTTAGTTATTGTAAATTGCGGTAGAATGTACAATGGGACCCCACGTGCTACAGATTACAATGGGAGGTACAAGAACCCAAACGGGCTTGGTATTTAGTTAGTACATGTGTTTACCTTTTTCAGTGCCTGGTCCTCGCTGTCGGCGCCGAGCTTGCGGGCGATCGAGCGCACCAGCGTCGCCGGCGCGATGGACACGTCCTGCCAGAGCGCGCGCGCGCGGTCAATGCCCTCGCTCACCATGTCGTCCACCGACGGGACCCCGTCGGGGGGCGGCATCGCGAGGGGCCCGCGGGGGGCTGTCGGGGGCGAGGGGGGGGCACTCTGGGATGGGGCAAGGAGGGACCTACTCTGGGATCAGTCGAGGAGGAATCTACTCTGGGTTTGCCAAGGTGGGTTGGCAACCCTGAGGTGGACCAGTGGGAACGAGACACGTTATATTTTGGGTAATTGAACCAATTGTAGGGGCAATGGATAATTGTAAGACCCTTTTTGAGGGCTCGAATTATTTAATATTTTAGCAATGAGATGAGGAATAGAAGGTAGTTTTTTTGATGTGAGATAAGGTACTTAGGGATGAGGTGGGTTGTTACAATGGGTTAATACTTAAGTAAAGGATGATTTAAAAAACAGTTAGAAATAAACTAATCAATCCGGCAAAGTTTTTTTCCTTTTTTTAGCACAATATCATATCAGCTTTTCACAGTGGTTCTAGACTTTATTAAAGTAGAGATTGTAGAGTATGTTCACGATTAACGAAACACGTTTGTTAATTCACAACACTGCAGAACAACTAACATAATAGCTAAAGTAGGTAAGTATTATAATTACGTCACACTGGATTCCCAACAGGAAAACTTTTGATAACTTCAATAAGGCAACGGTCCGGCGCACGATCAGCGAAGTTAACGATCACTTTATTTATATCTTGATGGAAACAACAACGCACGTAAACATATATTTTTTTACTATGAATTCCCGCTCAAAGTCTTTGCATGAATGCGACCTTAGTCTCAATTCTAATAAGGTATCTACATGTTGAATTTATTCACTAGCATTTTTACTGAGGTAAAGTGAAGTCGCAGCAAAACTAACGAATGTGGCGAATGACTATTCCAAAACAACTTAATGACTATATACAGGTTGAGTCTTATAAACGTTGCAATCGATAAATGTTTTGGGCTATTCAAAAGTGGAACTACGAGGATAATGTTATCCATTCTATTCTATCATACTAATATTATAAAGAGGAAAGATTAGTATTTTTGTATGTTTGTAACGGATAAACTCAAAAACTACGGGACCGATTTCAAAAATTCTTTCATCATTACTTTTTTCTACATTAATGCTGAGTAACATTATAGGCTATATTTATTATTGTGCGCGGACAGAGTCGCAGGCAACAGCTAACATAGTATACTTTTTATCCCGAAAAGATACAGTTCCTGAGGGAGTAGCAATAAAATTACGCGGACGTAGCAGTACAGTATTTTTATAAACAGTTATGTCGTATTTTATTAATTATTATTTAAGTAAAGTTAACTGTATATTAATAAATGATAAAATATATCAAATGCAAAATGTATTCATTATCATTCGTCTATGAAGTTGGTCTTACCTGATAAGTAAAAATATCTCATCTTTGGATTTAACGCTACTTTTTGGTAGATTTATGTCAATCTTTTTTTATTATTTCTATCTGTATTGTAAAAAATCCAAAACATTTTTTCGAAAAATAACCTTTGGAGCTTCCCCGCGTACCATAAAAAACTAGCTCTTGTAACGCTCCCAAATCATTTTTTATTGTTATCTAGTTTTTGAAACAAGCGATCGGATCACCCCGTACATTGCTGTGTATCGGCGGGCGTATTTCGGAGAGCGATAAGATAAAGGCCAGTGCACGGCGCGACGGCCGGCGTCGGACGGAGTTATAACATACTTCCTGCGCGGAATCTAAAATATTTACTAAACAAAGCTCACTAATGTTGTCAATGTGAAAGTTTGTGGGTGTGTTAGTAGGTAAACGGTTTGGATAAAATTTGGAATGGTATGCTAAGACCTTTGATTAACACATAGGCTACGTTTCATCCCGGAAAAATAAAAAGTTCCAGTGGAAATAACGATAGTCAAAACCTAATCGGACGAAGTCGCGGGCAGAAATGAGTATTACAGTTAACTTTAATATCATAAGTTTTTCTCATTCCGCGTTGGGACTAGCGTGTGTGTTTAACATGTGTTATTAAAAAACCGGCCATGCGCGAGTCGGACTCGCTAAAGAAGGGTTCCATGGGTCCATATTGGCTCATATAGCAATTTGTAGTCCGAATGTATTGTTATTCATAATCATCGCAAGTCATAAGTGTTTTTTACTGAAACGGTTTTTATTTCAGGGTATTTATAAAACAAACCTAACCTAACCTAACTTCATTTACCAGCTAGATATTTCAAAAATCCTAAAATAATAACCGTTTTAGTAAATAAACACTTTATGACTTGCGATGATTATCAATAACAATACATTCGTACTACATTTTTTTATAAGAAACATAACGCTCCCGGGTTCCATACATTACGATCGTGCGAAACGCCGAAAGAAACACGTTTCTTGTATGAGGGACCTTTTTTTAAAATATATAAATGAAACTGACTGGCTGAAGTATCAGACACCTACAGCGCCGATTTTTAGCCAGTACTCGGTGACTCACGGAACGCTGTACAAAACAATAATATGAACCTATTGTAAACACAATAGAGTCAATTTTCTAACTTGATTGTCACTCATAAAAACAAAGGAAAATCTATTTTACTTCCATTGCGATGGATCCATATTGTAATGGCCATATTATTAAAAAAAATGTATGTAACGTAAAACGATAGATTACAATAAAAATATCTCGCGTATTGTTGTTGTTTCCTACCAGAAACGTCATCAATTCTTTGTCTTTACAATTAGGACGGTATATTTTAAACCGAGACCTGAAAATATGTATAAGAGGCTAAGTCCAGGTTTAATAAGTAACAAAATTACGTCCCATTTTCTAAGGGCGTATGACCTATCTATATTTTATTATTATTACACTTGAAATATCATTGTGCTTTGTCTCGAAAAAACTCGAGGCATCCAGTGTGAAAGCACGTTTAGGCGATAAGCGGAAACAACTGATAAACCTATACGTGCGTGACAGCGCCTCCGTTTTGTAGATAATTAGCGAGGGTAACGTCTTTACTTGTGTCGTCCGCGGACCGGCGCGGGCGTCGCGCGTCGCGAATTACACACAAGGTTAGTTTAAAAAGTATTGTTCTACTTTTAAGAATGAAAATGTGTTGGTTTGTAGTCAGCCTGCGTAGCTACGCACTTTAGTATTCTGTCGCTTTAATGTCATGTTTGGACTCCCAAACGAATTTGTTAAAGGCGTTAAAACGATTTTGTTCTAAAGTGTGTATACATACAATTTTTATAGCTAAACTGTTCAATTTTAATAATAAATTTTGTACTATTTGATTTTTCAACAATGTTCCGAATCTCTATACAAAATGAACAATTTATTTCCTTTTTCGAAAGTTCAGGTCGCGTGTTGGTATTATAAGACGTATTTTTAACCCGGAATAATCGAAATAGTAGAAAACCAATTCTGCGCGGGCAAAAGTTAGTAATCAACAATAAATAACATAACATATATATAATACATATGCACCCAAACAAACAGGGGCTCTCTTCTAATGTTTAAAACCACATTGCCTTTGAAATGTTATCGTATTGTCAATGTTATGATAACTCTTATTCACAGTAATGGAGGCCGAGTTAAAAACAATATCGTAACAAGTCAAAAGCAATATGGGTTTACCGAGTAGGATAGAACCCCAGGTCAGTAAAGACCAGTGCTGACCTGCTGCTGCCTGAGCTGAGCCAGCTGGTGCTCGAGCTCGGCGGTGCGCGCGCGCAGCCGCCGCGCCTCCTCCGAGCCCGACGACGACGCCTCCACCGTCTCTGCAACACCACTCACTATGTACTTGACCACTTCCCATCAGGGGGCTGTCTGCCTGTTCGTCCATCGATGGCAATAAAAAAGTTGGTACAAGATGGTTTGTAATTTGTAATAGGAAAATAAAATACGAATGAATCCGTTCAATAGTCTATTAAGGACTTTGCGGACATTCGCGCGTCACTGCGGGCATAGACTATAACCATTGGAATCATGGACCATAAGTAACTTTAAGGTGTCATTCCACAGCCGAGGGGAACGGCAGATGACGGACGCCTGCCTTTTTTATGTGAAAAAGGAGGCAGACGAGTAAGCGAGCCACCGGATGGTATGTGATCATTGCGACCCATGAACACCCGCAAAACCAATAGCACGCTGAAAATTTAATAAAAAATATACCTTTTGAGCCCCATAACAAACAAAATGACGGTAACATTTACTCCAATAACACAGAACTACGCGAATAGTTCGCTGCCTAACCACTGACTGGAGCAATCCCAACAAAAGGGGAGCTTTATCACTTGCTAATTAAAATAAATCAGTAGCAGAACGTTAGTTGTAGATAACATTAATTTATTGACCAGCTAAAGCAGTATTGATTCAATACATATTTAAATCAAACTGTTCTGGCGTTCATTTCATTCATTACAGTTTAATACAAACTTCTCAAATCATGATATTACTATTTAACATGTGTACGTGGAAACGGGTCGACGGTGTTTATTCATGGAGTGAAAATAAACGAGCACCTCGACCATCTGAAGGTAGATGGTATCTAAGACTTAACCTTTTCTACGCCATTGACTTGATACAAAAGACGTCCTCACACGCCAATGACGACTGAAAATCACGGCTAATTTCAACCTTACATCCCAAATACTCGGGCCTATTTTACAGCGTATCTGTGATAACTATAAGCGTCGAGGGCGTGGTAAGCACGACAGTACACGACACCTTTAGGTGTTCTTGGAGTTCAAAGGGCAAGACCAAGTTGGAACGTCTATACTAGTCATTTCACGGAGCCTGCAACAAAGTTCTACCACTATTGACGTGACACTGTCACTGACGTGATTTTTTGGACGAGCATAATAGGCTATTTGACTAATTTTAGAAAACCTTATTAAATGATTCTTTATTACATAAGAAGCACACTACATTGATATTTCCGTGAGATTCTACTATATTATCAATAAAAATCCATTTAAAAGTTTAAATTTCCGAAACCGCGCCAAAAACGCTGTTTCTATCGTGGCGCTGGCCATGTGACAAGTGTGACGTTATATGCAAGTAAACAATGAAAAATCATTTGAAGAGATATGCCCTTATGATCTGTGGTTACTTGCGTGTGACGTCACCTGCGAGTAACCACAGCTACAGAGCAATCGCATAGCGTTTCTGCCACAGATAAAATTTCGAAATATATTACAATTTTTTTCGTGTAATTTCCAAAAAAATATGCTTAATTTAGTTTAAAATAAAGTGAAATATGTTGTTTTACGCCATTATCTAATAGGATGACGACAATTTGATGCATATTTTCAATGTTGTCAAATAGCCTATTGGACAGTCTATCATATAAGCTACTTTTACGACCGACGATCTGGTGAAGATCGCGGGAAACTGATGAAAGCGATCAGCACAACACCGATCACCCCAAGATTTGCCATAAGGATCAGTTCTGCGCGGCTTGCATCAATCGATTTCCCGCAACCTTCGTCGTCGACGTCGTCAGTCCACCATATTGGAGGTCTACCCACGCTAAGTCTTCCCGTACGCGGACGGCACTCGAAATCTTCAAACCCATCTGCAATCAATCTTCGTTTTATACAAATGCTCTCACCGTTGACAAGCAGCTGCAAGCTCAGCAGGTCCGACTTCTGGTTCTGGCTGAGGGTCTCCAGCTGTTCCAGCTCGGCGCGCAGCCCCAGCACCTCGGACTGCAGCTGTTCCTTGTCGCTCAGCAGCTGCCGCAGGTCCTCTGCGAACACCATCACGGTATAGGGAAACCAATACATTGTCATTTGTTTGTGTGTACAAATTGATGATGATTATACTCCATCCATACTAATATAATTCAAATGCGAATTTGGTAATTCATCTCCATAGCTTGAATCCCAGAGAAGGACATAGAATACTTTTTATCCCGGAAAAACAAATAGTTTTCGAAGTCGCGGGAAAAATGTTGTTTTTTTTTTAAGTATTTAATTACATGAAATGTAAACAAAACGAACAAGCTGGTTAACAGAGACACTTAGTTTTTTTTTACATTTATTTAAGTACCAAATGGAGCGTAGCTCCGTATCGATACGCATGCAGCAGCAAAAGATACGTTCAGTAGAATGCTGTGTTGATTGGTGGCTACTTAGCAACACTTACCGAATCTGTACCTTGCTACACGCATACCGACTCGTGAGAGCGGGTTAAGTCAGTTGCGATTGACATAATTTTTACACACACACACACACAGACTTGTGCAAGCGCAGGCCCGTAGTGATTTAGATTAGTATTTATTAAAATAATTAAAACACAATTATGAAGGATGGCTCATACCCGGCGGAATGCAACGCTATTAGGCGAAAAAGTTCACTTTGTTGTGCCAGAAGCTGCGAACAATTTTGACAAAGAGTGTGCTTGTTGATTGTAATTATAATTATGGTTAAGTTCGTTAAACTCGCTCGCTACGTAAATAAGCACAAGCCTTTTTCAGTCTACCGGTACCACGATCATTGCAACATGATCAAAACCCCGAAGTAGTTATAATAATTATGTGTTTACTTTATGTGATTAAGTCCCGTTTAAAATTTACAACATTAGGGATTTGGCGGCGTCTCCAAATTAATTATCTATATATTATTATCAATTTGCTCTTGTGTGTGTGAGTTTGCAGTCCCGTCAAAGTCAAACTAGTATCTCAAATACTATGTTTTCTGTAAATTACATAAATCAGCTGAAAAATTATTACTCAGACAAACATTTTATTTTAAAACTTATACAAAACCTTTGAAAAACACTATAAAGGTAGCATTTGTTAGTCTAGAATAAGGGTTCCCAAACTGGTCCAGGTGGACCCCCAGGGGTCCACAGGAGACTCGACGGGGGTCTACGTAATCTTCACATTTTTTGCCGAGTTTTGGGAATATGGTAGAAATGTGGTGTAGGGGGTCTACCAGAACTAGTTAACTTTTGAAAGTGGTCTATGAGAAAAAAAGTTTGGGAACCCCTGGTCTAGAAATATGATATGACAAATAGAAGCATACATATCTGCTTAAATAACAGGAATTTTAATGGAAACACTAGCTGCCAATTATAATATGATTAGACCTCTCTAATAATGTTTGTACTAACCAAAGTAATAAATTATATTGTGATATGATTCTACATTCAAACAAATGAACCTACATGTTATAATTATAACTAATATAGCTACCATTAGCATTAGAACTTTTAATAAACTAAACTAACTTAATATTAAACAACCTCCACCATTTTGGTTTAGTTCTTACAACAATTGTAATTAAAAAAGAATGCTGTTTTAACATTTTCGCCGCCACCAAGCAGCGATCAAAAGCGATATTTAAAGACATCACACTGTAAGTTGAAAAAATACTTCAAGTACACTTTATCAACATATTTCTAAAAAGAATTGCTTTAAAAATATCAGATAGATATTAACATTGCATTGATCCGATAGAAATGATAATTTGATCATCCGCTCTGGAGATTATAAAGATGCGGCACTTTTCCATACTAAAAACGCCTCCGCCACCGTTAAGGTTCGCCTTTTAGTATAGCAACGCGCCGCACCGCGCCGTCTCCATTCTCAATGCGTCCTCACCTTTACAGTTTGGGTACCTAATTCACTTGTTTATTATTAGCTTTCATGTTGGATCTTTTATGTCCCCATTGACCATTGCTATCTTTTGTGTTGGCCAACTATAAAGGCGTGTTTTTTATTTAATAGTGGACTGGTTTCTTTTGCCCAACATCATGCCATATTGCATATTGTCTGTTATACTACAATACCATGTAACGGACAAATTAAATAAGGTGCAAAATGCACCTTAGAAAGTAAGTCAGTAAGGTACATTTTGTAACTTATTAGATTCGTTGGTTATGCCGTATTGCAGGATCACAGACGATAACATTTCAGGCCTGTTTTGTCAAGGAATGTCTCGATGACTTAGGCAGTGACATGATGGTCTTGGGAATCTGTTTGACATCTATTTGAACATTCAAAAACACGTACATACGCAAGGCTGAAACTATTCACATTCATTTTTTATTAGTAATGTTAGCAGTGTTTGTTATAAAAGGGTAGTTCTGCAAGTTGTAAATTAGAGTAGGAAAAACAGAGCAATTATTATATAGTTATTAACAGTGATCGGGGAAAACGGAGCAAAACTTTAACAAAACTTGTAAAGCTGTCCATAAAGGAGAACTTGTAACCAAGAAAAATAAGAATATGTGGAACACCACATATTATTGGAAAATAAGAATATTATTGGCAGATTAGTGTTCAATTTAACTCTATATCACAATCTCGGATTTGGTATAAGGTAGCGATGCATCCGATACCGATACCGATACCGATATATCGGCGATACTTCGGGTTAGCCGATATATCGGTATCGACGATATTTTAATGACCGATTCAACGATACTTTTTAGTTTCCAAATGAGTTCTGTCGCATCTGAGAGACTATTTTCCAGCGCAGGTCTTATTCAAACAGACTTGTGAAATCGCCTTTCTCCGAAAAATTTCAGATTACTTTGCTTTTTAAACAAAAAACTTGTCAATGTTAATTTTAATTACTAAAAATTTTAATTATCTAATATTAACCTATGTATCTACTTCTTATATTAATAAAAAGAAATCTGTCTTGTGATTTATTTATTATACCTTCATTTTTGAATTCACAAAAAGCGTATCGGTATCGGTATCGGTATCGCCGATATTTTTATAAGAGTATCGGTATCGGTATCGTATCGGCGAAAAGGCGTATCGATGCATCCCTGGTATAAGGATAATAGATCAATAATAATAACAATAATAGGTAATAGGTAGTTGGTAATAGTTTCATGGCTGTAATGTATGTTTTGTTAAGTTTTGTTAAAGTTTTGCATCGTTTTCCCCGATCACTGGTTATTAAGCTAGTTTTCTACAGTGAGAATGTTCTAACTATTGGTAGAGTCTAGGTATGATGGGTATGATGATGGTGATGATTCAAAGTTTTGACAGGAGATTTGTCCAAACCTAATTTGTGTCTGAATCATTTAACACATCATGCTAATACAAAATAACTCTGACCTAGTATTAGCAACTGTAGGTATTTTTGGAAAGGTAAGAAGTTGTCCGACAAATTAGAACAAATAATCACCTGCCATTTTCAAACCACAATGATAGGCTCCACTTTTGCAATAGTACCAACAATGTTTGAAAAAATAAGTACTGCACTTGTTTTTCTGTATAGAGAGCAATAAAGCATATGGTATGGACCTCAAATCACTTTGCGGTTGTTCCTATGGGGCCTGTTTGAAAACCAATTTGTTTCAAAATAGTCCCAAGATTAAGCTTTTTACATCTCATACATATCATCACACATATACATGACAGTTTTAAATAGAAAAACTCTACACTGAAAGAGTTCTAATCAATACCAACTCCAATTCCAAACATGATAATAACAACACAAACAATAAAAACAATACAGAAACATGCCAATAACAAACTAACTTCACGACCAGTTACCAAACCGTTACGTTACGCAAACCACCATACGAGTACCGTGCCGCCCGCTGCCTTAAGTCTACGAACCTTCCTTCTGTAAGAATAGCTCTTTCAATCTCGCACGCTGGACATTAAACTCCTCTTCCAAGTCGCGCCGGGGCTGCTCCTCCGCCCCGCCGCCCCCGTCAGCACCCTCGACTTGAAACAGAAACACAGCACAGCCTCCAGCTGAACACATTCAAACCCTGAACTTAATTCTTTAGATAACTTGCAAGTACACACCTTTTGATATATCCCCCGGTTCGTTAGACATCTTGTTAGTCACTCGGGCACTAGATAAGTACTACGACTGAGATCATCGCATTTTGTATCATTTGTTAGAATAGATTAATGAAGTATTCCGAAGAAAACAAAGATCATACAATTATTATTAGCCAGAATGAAAAAGATTTACCAAATTATTTGACGTTTGACGTATTCTTGAGTGACGTTATCGGTTTTTTTTTTAAGTAGACCATAGATTTAGAATTATACAGCCTTTGCTGTTTATGAGCTTTTTCTGTATAAGACTATTATGGCCTTAACCGTTTTAAATGCAAAAAAATATATTATTAAGCACTTTTTACGGTAAAGTATTTTAAGATTTGATAATTATTTAATTACGGTAATTTTTAAACTGAATATGGTCTCATCTATGTGAATAAGGACAAGATATTATGTTTTTTTTTTCAGCGGAACCCCGAAAACAGTTGAATATTAGCAGTGTGCGAAATAATTTTAACATTATTTTTTATTATTTCTTTCGATCCCTTATGCCGCACCACACGCTTTTGGTGTTTGCCTAAAACACCTCGCAACTGTACGAGAAAGTGAGATAGAAATACATCGTATCCACTTTAACATATAGTTGCATCCCGCAGTGTTTGCGGCAAACACCAATAACTATAGCGAAAGTTGAAATAAAAGTGCGATACTGAAATATTCTCTAATTACCGGGTAAGTACCTAATATTATTCAACTCAGAAGCATTTTATAAGCTTTTATTTAATTTCACCCGTTACATTGAGTTTCACCTGTCTCGGTGCAGATTATTTACCGCTACCGACTTTCAGAACCAGAAAGTATTTTTAAGTGCTTATATTTCCGTCCGTATGCTCCTATTTGGAATTGTATCCGGTTTAGCTCATGTTCGATTTATTGCCTATCGTTATTGTTCAGGCACCAAGTAAAAAAGTATTGGTACTATCTAGCTAGGGGTACCATTGATACGACACGATTATGTCTTGCATTCTGGTCTCGGTCACGAAGGAGGAGAGAGGAGTGAGCATTGGGATTGTGCGATTTTAAGTGGTTTCAGTTCTTGCGTCTCACGACTGCGATTTTAGAGGTATGCAAAGTACCTACTAAAGTTGAATTCTAATTAATTTCTTTCTTTCACCCATTCTTATGCCCTCGCTTACACCCATATTCTGGGATTTAAGGGGGTTAGCTAGGTCCTAGAAGTCTGTCCCCACCAACGTCTACCACCCCCACCCTCGGGACGACGGTTAATTATTATTAACTAGCGGCCCGCCTGCGGTTTCGCCCCGCTGCAAATTTCTGACTTTCCCGGTGGATTTTTCATATAAACCTTGTCCTGACAATGACGATCACAACAAAAAAGAAATCAGCCAAATCGGTTCAGCCGTTCTCGAGTTTTGCGCTTGGCAACACATTTAGCGATTCATTTTTATTATATAGAAGATGGGCGGATGACGGATGCAATATGGTGACGAAAGCACAAGATGGATAAGACCTTTAGTAAATTTTGAGTACTATTTAAGAGTGAAAATAAATGCAGTTTTTGTTATAAATCAGTACATATTTTGTATATTAAGAAAGTACTGAAGTATCAGTTTACGAATACGCCACCATACGTCTGTAGATGTGGAGAGGTCATTTTCCCTATACATATAAGTAGATAGTGAACTATGAAAGGAACATACTGAAAATACCTAATAAAGAATGGCCAGCGGGTAGCGAGACGCATTTTATACTTTAGAGGGAGCAACATATTCTTGTATCGCCCACTTACGCATTACTTCGTCCCTACGCTGGCCCATGATTGGGCCATCGTGTAGAAGGCCATTATATTAGCAGCCCAAAGAAAAGTAAACACAAAAAAGCTGTTTAAATAAATAACTTTATTTGGTATGTTTAATTCACATTTAATTACAAAATATCTTTGACCGTATTACAAGTGCTAAATAAATAAATTTCAATTCATTTGGTTCTAACAAAACCTCTTCGTGCTAGTGTTGCTAGAGCTCACAAAAAATACATTATAGTTACATAGTTCTTTTATACATTCGCCGATCGCGAGAGACGCAGTCATATATCATACAGAGAGCAGAGCCTCTATTCCCGGCGGTAAAAACAATATCGTTTTTGACCTAGCTGTTATGGTATTGTTTCGACGTCAGCCGCCATTACAGTCAAGTAAATAAGAGCTATCGAAACGTTAACAATACTACAACAGGTCAAAGAAGATATGGTTTTTACCGCCGGGAATAGAGGCCCAGGGACCCTATTCTCGTGACTTTGAGATGATTTTTCATGCAATATGCACTGTCAACTGCGTACATTTTTTTGACATATATCTTGCATGAAACATCATCTCGAATTCACGAGAATTGGGTCCCAGTACATTTGTGTTACTCTAATACATAGTTGAACTACAAAATGTGCGCGTGATCTTACATCAGACAAAGACATTCTTGTATCTTACTCTCACTCAAACTGCGTTCGTGTTTTCGCCTAGATATTCGTCGAACATGTAAAGGACCTATTACATTATCGAAACGACATGAACTTATTTTCGTTAAATTTGTATAGCGCCACTTTTACCTCCCGGGCACATCGTCAAGGCACAGGCGTATCACAGTTAAATGTCTTTATTTACAATCCTTACTAAATAGAGTGAAAAATGCTTTGAAAACCACCGAACGTCACACGTCACTAGATGGCGCTGTCAACACTAGTCACTAGAATCCCCTTTTGGCTTCTCGGAACTGTCTTCCATTCTGGAGGTCCTCCAGACAGGGGACTTGTACGATATTGAAGTAGATGTGTCCCATGAGGTGCGCGGCCGAGGTGTTGGTGGCCTTCAGGCAGTCGAACAGCAAGTCATCGCAGGTGCAGTGCGACTTGCTGTAGAGCGAGTTGTTGGTGAGGTTGTAGCGGCGCGAGAAGGCGCGCACCTTGGAGGGGCACAGGTCGTGCGAGCGGCAGCAGCGGTCCAGCCGCCGCGCCGCGCCCAGGTCGTGGTAGTCGGCCGCGATGTCGCCCGTGCCGCACCATTTTGTGCCTGAAACGTAGATTAATGTTAGGTTAGTTTTATTTTGTGTAGTCTAACAATAATAGGTATAAATACAAGAAACGCGGAAGTGTTGATTTTTCTTCTTTCCTTTACTGCAACAAACTCACACATCACCCATTATGCTACGCGTCTTGGGCGTCTTCCCCCCTCTCCTTATTAGCCTTCTGTTCTATAGCTAACCATTGACACATGCATCAACCTGACTTCATCATCACGGCACCTCGTCTTCTACTGACATACCCGAAGTCAGGCAGTAATGTACTCCTACTAGCAAGGTATCGCCAATCCTTCATGCCTACGCCTGACTATAGTCTGACCAGCGAGTCGTGACACAAGCATTTTTGTCTAATTCTTCACATGGCAACAATTTTACCTATGAAACAGCTGTCACATTGTGAGTACCTATCCAGTCCCTATACATTTCGTGTTACCAGTTAGTGATGTTTTAAATTTGCCAGCTATGTTTGATGTTTTTTGTGTCACCACTCACTGGTCAGGTTCTATTCCCATTATCGCAGGCATCTCCAGCTCGGATGGAGCGGTACCCACCAGGAATGATCCCCTGCAGCAGCGTGAGCGGGCTGCCGCCGAGCAGCCCGGCGTGCGCGCCGCCCGCGTCGAGCCGCGCGCGCGCAGCGCTCTCCCGCAACACCGCGCGCGACCGCTCGTCCGCCGCCTCCACTCCTTTAACCTGAGAACACCGAACAGAAACCAAGTGTTGACTTTGTTGTGTAGAAATCATAATTTTATATTTCCCTCATGAACTCTAAAAAGTAACCTTAGTGCTAATCCAGGACACAGAATTGCCTATATGCTAAAAAACAAACATCCAAACTAACTTACTGACTCGAAAGCTGTTAAGTACACTCTGTAAGTATAATAATTTAGTAAATAGGTGGTAGGACACATTACATTATATTTGGCAAAGAGTGGCACGTGGTGAAAGGATCTTCCGCCTTCTACCATTGTATTTTTTTATTGTTTCCAAATACATTTAAAAGTAGGTACTTATCCTAAAACGTTTGAAAATCCTCCGCGCAAGTACTCAAATTGCTTGTCACTTTAATTAAAAGTCGACACATGGTCGACACCGAGAGTCAATTGTCAAGTGTCGGGTAACCATGCTCGTAACTCTTCACAGTTGCAGTTCTACCTTGACTTAGCGTTAAACATTACCTGATGGCACTGGCTCATGAGCCGGATCATCTGCGGGAAAGAGATGGCGAGCGGCCTGTTGATGCGCCCGAGTTGCCTCAGCAGGCGCTCCGTGTCGTCCTCGTCACTGGAATAAAAGAAAAGGGAGTTTTAGCACAGGTTTTAGGACACTTGCGTCGGTTTTCCATAGATTAAGTACCTAATTAGTAAGAGATGGCAAGACACTGATTGATTCACTCTACCGCAGTTCTACTGAAAATAGAGAAGGCTATTTAAATGATATATGACACACAAATGGACGAAAGCTGTGAAAATAAGTTTTTGTAAAAAAAGTACATTTTGATGCAAGTGCGGAAAGTAGGTATGTCATTTTATACGAGTCCCGAGGTGACTTGGCCCAAGCTTTATTACATCAGTCCCAAATTGTCTAATTCCAAAACTACAATTATTTTTACCAACAACATGATAGGTACTTATTTGTTTTTCCAGGTATAGGTACGAAAACGATTTTTAAACTTTGTTAGGTCCGTAGGTTTTCAGTTTTTAATTTACGGTCATAAAGTCCATCAAAAAGCAAGGCATTCTTTAAATAAACTAACACCCGTATTCACAAACAATTCTTAAGGGATCCTTCACTGAGTAAACGAACTGCGTTCAATATAGCTTTATGACCGACCTTTTGTTTATGAGACGATTTGAACCACCCTATGCGTTCGTGAGCACTGTGAGACCTCATAGCGACGTTTGTGAATACGGGTGTAGACAAATCTACGAGAAACGACATCATTTATCGATATTCGTTTAGCCTCTAAAGAGCAACAAAGAACCATGTATACAAGCATAAATACATAACCTCTATAGGACGGTCGGCTTAAAAAAATGTACCTAAAATACGTCATAGTGTCTCAATGTTCCACGAAAAAAAAAACGCATGATAACTATGATCTAATCCCAATGCTAAGGTCGGCGCCATTGCGAGATGCGGTTGCGCAACATCCGGCGACCGGATTAGCGGTCACTTTCACCGACACGGTTCCATCATGGTGTTATGACAAGATCTGGGACTTCATTCCACTCGGTAAAACCTTAATGCTTTGACATGATATATCATACGATATATCGTATTGTAAACGTTATGATAGCTCTTATTTACCTGACAGTAATGGCGGTCGAAATGAAAAAAAACATGTCAAAGACAATAAGGTTAAACCGCTTAGAATAGAGACTCTAGATTGGGTATCTTGGAATAATGTTGCTTGTTATGATCACGTGCTTTAAACAGTTGAAAAAATACTTCCATTGTGTAACGAAAAGTAGTCAAACAATTTATATATACAATATACACTTTCGTTCCAGCCTGTTTAATTTGCTACTGGAATTTAATAAGTTTGAAATGCATTTTTTCTTTCTGTAGTTTCAAACTAATTTTCTTAATTAATAGAAATGTTTTGTTCCTGATCTAAATTAAAACTCATTCCTATTATACAGAGTTTTTTTTTAAAAGCATATTAAGTATGTAGGTACAAGTTTGCAAAAGCAATGCTACACATCATGCATTAGTGTATGAATGTGCGAGTTTTTGATCTCGGTCAGTAGTCCAAGATTATAATAAATTTGTTTTCATAATGAGTTAATTCGGATTTATAACGTATATTAGATTAAGTGTTGTGTGCTAGAAAACCGAATAGGAAGAAATATAACTTATTGATATAGGTATCTTGCTTTCTCAGTCAACTTTAGCATCCATCCATAAGCTAATTGAGAAAGTAAGACGAAAACGATCTTATGGCATAACCAAATACTAAATAGTTTTCGTTTGGCACCTTTTGTTGGCCAATCATTACAGTTTTGCAATATTAAAATTAAACACGTTTCTCCGAAAAATAATCAAAATATAACTGTAACTGCCGCACTCAGAGACGTCAATTAAATTTAATGCTTGTTTAGTGACTTGTTGTCTTATTCTATTGCTGTATAGCAAAGACAGTGACAGGAGCTACTTTAATCAAGCATTACAATTAATTGATGTCTCTGAGTGCGGCAGTAACAGATCCTATTCGTAAACAATTGAACAAAACAAAGTAAGTACCTAATGTATTTTTAAGGCTGATTGTGTGTCAGTATGGTTGTCTTGTTGCTGTCCCAGTCATACGTGATTTGATTGCGATTGACGACGGGCAACGTTTCGTGATCGCATGCCGTGCTCCGTCGGACATCACGCGAAACATCGCACACTCGTTGATATGGAATATAACGTGCATCGAAATCAATGTTCTTTGTTGATGCGGTGATAAAAAAAACATTTAGTTGCCTGTAAATCGATGGCCGTTTTAAATATTCAACAGTTATTGATATAGGTTATCCTCGACTATCAGTAACACTACCTATAGGTATATTTTTGTTGTGACATTTCGACGAGTAAGTAGTAAATTTATTGGTAAACCTTAGCTTACAGTTCAATTTTCAACACCAACGTACTGCGTATATGGGACGCAGGTAAGTTGTCTGACAAAAAAAAAAGTTTTTACGAAATGCATATTTCTCAGAGTTTTGACCTGAAAAAACGATCACTTCAAAATATGGTCCTTCGAAGCGTATTGTATCAATAAATAGCATCGGACAATCTCACACAATTTAACCTAATCACAAACGTAGCTCTAGACTTGTACTATGGGTACTAGTCAACGGTATAAACATACATTATATAAATAACATGACATAGCATTACATAGAGAAATACATAGGTAAACAAAGAAATTATCCATGACTCAGAAAATACTACTTCCGCTCACTTGCCGGGATTCGAACCCGAAACCGCTAGCTTCGTTGGTATGGTCACTACCAAGAGTACCAAGTAAGGTCCGACCGAGATCTCGGTCTCGGTCTCGGTCTCGGCAAATCTCGGCCAAAAATCGGGCCGAGATCTCGGTCTCGGTCTCGGCCCAAAACACACATTTTGAACGAAAGACATCATAATTTGACAGGGTACAATGCCGAAAAATTGCTTTTTTTGTCGTACAATATTGTTCTTTTCAATTTCGAGTATTAAGTTTGTTAAAACCATAATAAAACTGTTTTTTTTTTCATTATTAACGGGTTTTTTTTTAGTTAAAAAAACGCAAATATAGAAGCAATACCCATTTTTCCGTGTCTCGGTCTCGGTCTCGGTCTCGGTCTCGGCCGAGAATATATTTTATCCTCTGTCTCGGTCTCGCTCTCGGTCTCGGCCGAGATTAAAAAAGAGGTCTCGGTCGGACCTTAGTACCAAGTACGCTAACCGAGTCATCAAATCGTCATTCTTATTATTATCATCGTCATCATCATCATCGTCATCATCGTCATCATCATCATCATCATCATCATCATCATCATCATCATCATCATCATCATCATCATCAGCCTATACTAGTCCACTGTTGGTCATATTCCTCTCCCATTGCCGATCACTGTCTGCGTCTATTGTAATCCAGCTCTGGCAAGATGTACCTAAATACGAACTTTTCACACCAAAAACGATGTCGTATAGTTTATTCACATCTGGGCATTTAACACTATGGAAAACCATATTGACTTTGACATGTTATCGTATTGTTAAAGTTACGATAGCTCTTATTTACTTGACAGTCATGGTTTAAATAAATAAATAGCAGGGGAAAATATCACACGAATTGACCTAGTCTCAAACTAAGCTCTAACTAGGCTTAAACTATGTTACTAGACAACGATTTATTTATTTATTTATTATTTTATTTATTTGTATAATGTCCCACTGCTGGGCAAAGGCCTCAATCCCTTCCTTTCACGTAGCCCTATCTTGGGCTGTCTCCCAGGCTTGATTGAAGGCATCTGAGCTTGTTGCCTTCTCGCCAACGTCGCCTTGGTCTGCCGCGACGCCGAAAACGATAAACTTACATATGCGGAGGAAACCGCAGCCCACGTCATCATGGAATGCCCTGGGGTGGCAACATACCGGGCACGTCACTTCGGAACACCGAGGTCGTTGCCAGATGCCGTCGGCAACATCAAGGGTCTGCTAGGCTTCCTGGTGGAACTGGGTTGGCAGGAGGAGTGCCGCCAACCCCTCACGCAAAATAGGTCACGCAGATTTAAGTCGTCGAGTTGCAGAAAAGAGCCCGCCTTAACCTATAACCTATAAACTTACATATATAGAGAAATACATACATAAATACAAAGAAAACATCCAACACTCAGGAACAAAGACTCGCGCTCATCATACAAATATCTGCCCTTGCCGGAATTTGAACCCGGGACCGCTAGCTTAGTAAGTAAAGTCACTACCAACTAGGCTAACGTATAGTCAACAAAAAGCAAAAAACATGTCAAAGGCAATATCGTTTTACGAAGTAGAATAGAGCCTGTAAGGGCTCTACTAAGTGAATGTCTGACCGATGTCGTGGCCGGGTGTCATATTCCGGCTATTCCGTGGCCGACAGCGCGACACATGAAAGTCACGTCTCAAGTCGCAGACAGGACTTACGTAAGTCCTACTTGGTGTCAAGTGGCACTGTTTAGTGTCGGTAATAAAATAATTAATTGAGTTCGCGTCGTGTAACAATCAAGGAATTAAAAAAACAAAAAACCGCCTTCAAAAACGCCAAAAATAACTTCTACTACTAGGTACTTAGTAGTAGGTACCTATCCTATTAGGTTAGTCCAACTGAAGTCGGCTTTTTGTTGAAAATATTGTGGACCACATCGGCGGATCGGCGACCACAATATTTTCAACAAAAAGCCGACTTCAGTTGGACTAACCTAATAGGATAGGTACCTACCTACTACTAAGTACCTAGTAGTAGAAGTTATTTTTTGCGTTTTTGAAGGCGGTTTTTTTGTTTTTTAAAACATTTATTTTATTTTACACTTTTTAGTGATCATAATAAACTTATGTAGTCCCACTTCTTAGTTGATATATGAAACTTTAAGACATTTCAAGCTCGCCGCAAGCAACGCCGCGGGAAAATCATAGTCATTTTAAAACAATTAAATGTGCTTCGTTGTAGCCGCTCAACTATCTTAATCGAGATATCTTATCGCCACCCTTGAAATCGGTACCGTTGAGGAGTTCCGGTGGCCATCTGTGGTCTTCATCATCAGTTCCGCTTCACCAAGTGACACTTTCTGAATGCAAATGCTACACTTGTTACTAAAAATACTAAAATCGCTATATGTTTGCATACAATATTTGAGGAGTTCCCTCAATTCCTCACTGATCCCTTCATCAGATTCAGATTTGCTGACAATGGGACCACCTCGGAAGTATACTCTATCAAACCAAAAAAGAATTTTTAAAATAGGTCCACAATTGACGGAGTAATCGGTGAACATACATAAAAAAAAAAAAAATACATACAGTGGAACGTATAACCTCCTCCTTTTTTAAAATCGGTTAAAAAGATAAAAGACATTTATTCAGTAAGTAGGCCGCACGGGCACTTTTACACGTCAGGAGTCTACCAGCGCTTCCCAAGAGGAGACCACTTATTTCGCCAACTAGGTACACATCCCTGCTATATTTCTAACCAACTTAAAAAAAGAAGGAGGTTCTATGTTTAGCTGTCTTTTTAATGTACCATGTTCAATGATTTCTCCGTCAATTGTGGACCGTTTTTTTAAGGCGGTTTTTTTTTACTTTTATTTATTGACTAAGCATTTTATTTATGATTGTTATCTCTTTAGTTTGTACACTAAACTATTAACATACATAAAAGAACGCATCTATCGTATAGTCATGCGACAGCAGCGATATAACTTGGTATCACGGTCTGTGAGCTACGTAGGACCCTGTCATAATGAAGTTAAGTCGAAGGTCTCTATTGCCAACTTATCCACTTATTTGCCGCCAAGCATTAGTGTCTGCATTGTGTTCAGGGGGCCTAATATGGCTGCGTTTTTCGCGTGACAAAGTGTGGAGAAGGCATCCGTCACCTTCTGACACGTAAATAAGTACGAGAGTGACGGATGCTTTATCCACATTTGAGACGCGATATAGACGCAACCATTCTAGGCCCACAGGTGCAGACGTAACAAGATCGGTGAAATGACTAGCACAGAGGCATTCCATCTTTGTCTTTAGGGTTGCCAACGCAATTGGGATTGTTCATATTTTTACAATTACTCTAATTCGGAACCATTTCCAGGAATGGGGTTTTAAAGCCGTTCTGCATTTTTTTTTAATGGTTAGGTATCTATTTTTGATTTTTCGACAAAAGTATATTTAACCTTTGTTTGACTTTCGTTTTCGGCTTGAGCCCTCCTAGGTGTATCTTACGGGTTAGGTGAAACCCGCTTGAAATAGTATGTTTTAATACACTATTACAATCACTTTTTATCATTAGATATCATTTAATTGTTGTAATTGATTAGAAAATGCCATCCCAAATTTAAAATAATCATGTCATCTAAAAATGTCTGCTAAATAAATAAAGATATTAAAACAAAACTATTGGGTCAAATACAAAATTAATGAAATTGGTCTCTTAAAATTACCTATTCTTTCGAATTATATTGTAAAAACCATTTTTTATCTTTTTTTATCTTTATCATGGGCTTCAAAACCCACATAATACCTTCTTATGCCATAAAAAAAAAGCTATAAATCTAGCGAAAGTTACTCTGTTTGTTTGTTACACTGTCACAGCCTAGCTAAACCGGTAAACTAGGGTGTTATTCTCTTAAAAACGGCGTCCGGTCAATTAGGCATCCTTTTTACGTTCGATCGTCCTGCTGAAGCCCTGCTGCCTAATTGAGAATGCACGCGCTAAAATGTGTTTTGTACGCTCTGACTGGACTCCTTAAACTCGCCGGTTCGCCGCGTTCACTCGTTCACTCGTTCGACCGACCAAACACCGTTTTAAAGAGAATAACACCCCCGATTTAAATAAAACTTGGTATGGTAATAGCTTAAACTCTAGAAAAGGACATAGGACGAGTTCCACGCAGGCAGAGTCGCGGGCAAAAGTTAGTACTGTTATAGTTGTGTAATTACTCCCAAAAATCCCGGAAACTATAGTAGTTTCATTCTGTTAAGCTGACTTGAGTGTTAACCTCGTATTAATTCGAGGGAAGCCATCGAATCCTCAGGCGATAGTACAGTCAGCAACACAAGTATGTGGTCAGTCGAAGAGCTCAAATTATCTACACACATTCTTATTCTCGTGACAATAGAATCGTGTATAGATAATTTTGGGCTGCTCGACTGTCCATCCACTTTGCTGCTGATTGTACGAGTAATTCAATAATAACTAAATACGCGGTTAGCCTAGTTGGTAGTGACCGTTCCTACGAAGCTAGCGCGGCCCCGGGTTCAATTCCCGGTAAGGGCAAATATTTGAGTGATGAGCGCGAGTATTTTTCCTGAGTCTTGGAGGTTTTCTATGTATATAAGTATGTATTTCTCTATATAAGTAAGTTTATCGTTGCCTAGTACCCATAGTACAAGCCTAGAGTTTAACTAGTTTGGGACTAGGTCAATTTGTGTAAGATTTGTGCCCCGAATATTTATTTATTTATTTATTGTTATTTATTGGTATCTACCTAGTGCAAATAGTGCAAATCTAGAGCTTAGTTCTGGACTAGTGCCCGGTTTCAATATTCAAGAAACGAACCGTTTTCCTTACGTCTCGTTAAAATTTGACATTTGCTACGTATACATAAAATGTGTCACATTTTAACGAGACGTAAGGAAAACGATTCGTTTCTTGAATATTGAAACCGGGCATAGGTCAATTAGTTAAGATTGTCCCCTATTTATATGTACGAGTACATATTTCACCTAATTAAAACTACAACATCTATTTTAAACACCGAACCTCCCTCACTTCCGCCATGTTACCATCGACAACCATCTCAGTTCGTTACGCCTCGTTGAAGAATGCTTTCTTCATTTGCGTGTAGTATTTTATTATCTGTGGCGTGGCGGAACCGCCTCCATTACCTACTCACATTTACATAAACTGCGAGTATGATATAACGGTGACGGTATGTTCCGGGGCTGTTTAGTAACGAACTTTATTACTGTTACTCTCTGCTGTAACATAAATCTCCCAAATCTTGAAATTTTGTAAGGCTGAAATAAGTTACAAGAAAAAAAGAACAAGTTTACAAGTAAATATACTGCTTGGCATGATATTTCCTTGTAAATAAATATATAAATGAATCGTAGAAAAATTGCTCAAAAAATTAAACTCAAGGTAAGGTAAGGTAAGGTATTAGGTAGTAGAGAAATACATAATACTTGAATTAAACAATAGGGTGGTAACCTGCCAACATGTCATTAAGCGGCAGTAATCGGATCATGATTGGATAATGTACGAAACTCTAGCAATTTTTTCCGAATTATTTGCCAATTTATGAAGAGAAACATTTATTTGTCATCACGTTATGATTGGGCATGTGATCGATATTGCCATTTACAAAGGAAGTTAATTAGAATGACGTAATGATGACTTATAAGTGGAACTAAAAAGTATGTGCCCTGTAACTATACCTTCATAGCGTCGAGAGTAAATGCATAAGAGCTGCACCCAGTGCGAAATGTGTGGCGTCTGGAAATAGGGCCGTATGAGGGGGTGGCGGGAAATTGACAATCAATAAAATTCTACATTTGTGTGACCGTGTGATGTATACATACCAGCAAAATGAAGGAGCTTAAACCGAATTGAGTACTTTACACTATTATAAATAAGTCACGTAGACGACTTTAATCGCAATACGAAATACTACAAAAAGACAGGTAATCCAGGGGCCCTAGACAAGATGCATAATGCTAAAGTTAGCCATTTTCGTAAGCTGTCCAAATCCAAATGTACAGGACTAAAGTAAGCTAACGGTCTTACGTGTTGGCCGCTTAAACGTCGATTCCATACGTATTGACAATTTCGGAAAATCGCTTACGTTAGCGGATAGCGTCTTGTCTAGGCTTCTATATCTGACATTATTTATCGACATCTCCTTTTTTTTTATTAACACGTAAGTTTCAGTTGCAACCAACTATTTTTTCATGTAAACGAATCTAGGAGGTCTATTTTAACCTACTATTTATTAGTAATCGTATCGAATTGACTTGAAATTCTGCATACTTATGCGATTTTAATCACAAATATCACAATGCCAAAAAATATCAAACTGGTATGACGCGTCGCAACGGAAAGTGGCTGTCATGTTTGGATTAGTTCTCTCTTTTATCATCAATGTTAGAAGTACAGTCGACACCAAGTGCGTTAAAAAATAAGGAAAAAAAAATATTTTCTTTGCCAAAAAGTAACTGTTCGTACTGCCTATCCGCATTCGCTTCAGCTTTATAAATAGCTGCAAATAAAATGGTGTTTAGCAAGCGCAAACCCTTTAAAACACGAGCAACACGTAGATCTCCATAGCTGGATGCCATTACCGATGCAAACATTACATAAGTGAAGGGTCCGAGACCACACCGAACTGTGCCAAGTGTAGTTACCTAACCCAGGGCATTCACAACTCGAATGCCCTAGAATAGTATTGACCCCGAATAAACCTGATAAGATCGATGGAAAAATGTATTTTGGTTTAGAGATAATCAGTTTGACGGGCGTGTGGCTTAAATTAGACCTTGAACCTTAGATATGTTAATGCCATCAATCTTCATTGTCTGTAATCACATTAGTTGTATTGAACTGGTCTCGTAAGACCGTCATAGGTTTATTATTTATTAATTTACCACCGAAGGAGTTTTAAAGACTTACTTAGTGGAATACGTCACATGCAGTAAAAGATAAAAAGATAAAAGACAATTCAGTAAGTAGGCCGCACGGGCACATTTACACGTCAAAAATCTACCAGCGCTTCGCAAGAGACCACTGCTGAGAAGAAACGCCGCAAGAAACTCAACAGTCAGTCGTTTTTTAAATATTGCTTATGATATTGTACAATTATAAAACTAAACTAAACTAGTACTAAGTATATAAAACAGTAGCATCAATAGAGGATTCACAAAAAGTATTATGAGGTAAAGATGGTGTTAATCTCTTAAAAACGGCTTCGGGCAGGCGAGTTAACAATGTGATAACATGTCAAAAGCAATATTGTTTTACTGAGTAGTTACCCTGCAATGAACTTATGCCTCCATATTATGAGACTAGAGAACACCCGCGACTTCGAACGCGTAGAATTAATTTTCTTTACTCCCCCTATTTCTTCCCGTAGGTGGTCGGTTTCGGAAAATCCTTTCTTAGTGCACCTTTTAGGTACCGAAGATATACTCGTTCTCTCTCCAAATTTAAGTCCCTGCGTCTAGGTTTTGACTGTGCGTTGATCGATCAGTCAATTTCTCCTTTAATGTAGATAAAGAAAGCGAAATTTAGGTAAAAATTGATGGCTTTGAATGTAGTTATTTATAACTGGACGATGGCAATGGCCGCGAGTACCCGTCGACGACAATGAGTGAGTCCGCCGACCCATTACCAGAGGCTCTACTTTGAAATCCGTAATTCGATCTTCGTCTATTGCTATCCCTTTTGCTCTCGACACGTCACTAATTCGCGAGAAAGTGACGGGGCGATCCGAAGTTCGAATTACTGATTTCAAAGTAGAGCCTCAGTAACGCCGTATTGTGTAAGGCTAGCACTGATTGTCCAGCATTCGGTGAATTGACTGTTGATCTTCGAAGTGCCCTTTAGTATTCAGGCAGTCATAATTAGTGACAAGTAGAGAAATTGTTGAGACAAAGACTGTTAAAGAAAGAGGAGACAAAAAAAACGTGAGAGCTAAGTAGCTACTTAAGCTACAGTACAGTATAAAAATACTTTATTGTACACTATACAAAAACATTACAGAGAATCATTGGGTACAATGAAATGCTAAAAGCTTAACCCTTTCGTAGGGCTTTGCCGTAGTCGGGTAGAAATTTGGTGCAGAGATAGTTTAGACCAGCGGTCGGCAACATTTTGGCAGGCAAGGGCCACAAGGTGGTAAAATAAACTGAAGGCGGGCCGCACGTGTGATATTGACCCTAGTATTTTGATATTTATAACCTTTTTACAAAACATTCATGGGCCGCAAGTAAGACGTCTGCGGGCCGCATGCGGCCCGCGGGCCGCCTGTTGCCGACCGCTGGTTTAGACGGAAGACGCACATATCACCTACATCAATCTTTATCCTGGAAAAAAATAACTGTTCATTAGGGAAAGCGATCAGGGAGCTTGTGCTCGTTTGTCTTCTCCTTGTCATTAAAGAGGCACCTTCTGCACGGACGGAGTCGCGGGGAAATCTAGTTGTAACAGTTACCCAAGAAAAAAAATGAGCATAATTAGAACCTTGTCGTTATGAATGTATTTATGTCATCGTCGTGCCTGTCATTTGATGTTCATTTCGTAGTTTATTATGACATTGCACTTAAGCGCTAATTTTCGTTTGGGCACACTACGTGGTATTTTGAAAAAAAAAATGGTTTTATCTAGCCAGGCAGTAAAATTAAGAGACACAGCAATGGCTGCTATATGTATAACTCTGTCCCTTTCCCTCTCAGTAACTTGACAGCTTTTTAACAGATAAGTATTCATAATACGGCCTCTTGTGGCTCTACGGAGAGCCGCGTATTTTGTAGTTACCGAGAACGTATGCCCCATTGTTTACTGCTTTCCTCGACTAACAACAATACCTATATAGTGGCTGTCCGTCGGAACTGCTTTCTACTGCGTTTCTCCGCGGGTCTCGCTTCGCTTCATAGAATTGTTATATCCAGAGAAATTGTCCGGTCACGAGTTGTTCGCAAATAATGAATGAGGGCGCTACTTTTGCCACATAGGTAAGTCATTTTGGAGCTGCACGGTGGGTGTGATTTTATTAAATAATTAAATATATCTCTCACAAATTGACCTAGCGCCAAACTATTCTTTAGGCTTGTACTATGTACGAAACGATACAAATAACGAACGATATAAATACTTATATAGAAATATAAATATGTACTTAAATAGATAGAGAACATCCAAGACTCAGAAACAAATATTCGCCTTCATCGCACAAAAAAAATCCCATAGCGGGAATCGAACCCGGGACCGGTAGCTTCGTAAACTCTGATTCATAATTAGATCAAATCTACCACGGTGTTGCCATTGAAATGAAACATTCCAACATTTACAACATAACTTTAATCCACTGTCACTTTTATACGTTACTGAGACTTTAGCCCCCTTACTAATAAACGTTGAGTAACGATGGTATAGCTATACAATGTTTTGTCCTTATCTGTCATTGTGACATTTGAATTACACAGATAAGGACAAAACATTGTATAGCTATACCACCGTTACTCAACGTTTATTAGTAAGGGGGTAGGTACTTAACGGCCAAACGCGGGAAAATTGATTGGCAAGATTTTCACTTTTAACACATTGAGAAACAAACAAATAAACAAAAATAAATCAGTGGTCATCATTATTTTCATACAAAATTACCGGTATTCAATTTTGGTATCTCGCTTATTATTGAATATTTTTGTTCTTCAATGAATTTATATAATTATAATAGTGTTATTACCTAAATTTCAATCGAAAATATAAAGGGATTGTTGCAAATTAAGGAAAATATTTCAATTTTAATGAATACGAGTACCGGTATCGGTCCCTGAAATAAATAATTATCTAAAGTCTAACGCTTATGTAACATTAAAAACCCACACAGTCGGTTTGTCCTCCATTTATACGTAGGTATGTAGTTATTATTGTTATACAGATAAAATCAGCCAACCCAAAATTATTTAAAAAATGAAATGTCAACCCACAATGACGATATTTAAATACTAAGACTTGACAATTTGACGTACTAGGTTAATTATTGTACTTCATGATTAATATAAACGAAGATATTTTGAAGACTACAATTATCTTATCTGTGGTGAAGATATTCTCTCAAAATTAAGGCTTGAATTATTATAATAATGTTCCAACTGGATAAAGCAATTTTATCGTCTCTCCACGTATTCACGACAGGCTAAATACATACCATTAGAATCTCTGTCCTAATGCTAGGCTCAGGCGAAGCATGATGTTGAGCCTAGTTAATGATTCGAGCGGCGGTCATTCGGTAGTCATCCTTGGGCTAGATACGCGTTTCGTAATCAACAGTTGCAACTCTAAAATTTTACTAATTTTGTAATTCTACCAGTCGGGATCCGCTTTCATTTGCTGTGTTGACGAATCAATTTAACAGAAACCGGATTATCTCCAAACTTATACAGCACGTTATCACTACATAGTATAAAACAAAGTCGCTTCCCGCTGTCGGTCTGTGCCTATGTATGCTTAGATCTTTAAAACTACGCAACGAATTTTGATGCGGTTTTAAATAGATAGAGTGATTCAAGAGGAAGGTTTTTATGTATAACTAGAGGACGCCCGCAACTTCGTACGCGTAGAATTAGTTTCCCGCTACTCCCCCCCATTTCTTCCCGTTGGGGGTCGATTTTCGGAAAATCCTTTCTTAGTGCTCACTTACATCATGGAAGGAACCCATGTACCAAATTTCAAGTTTCTAGGTACAATAGTTTCGGCTGTGCGTTGATATGTCAGTCAGTCAGTTTTGCCTTTTATATATATAGATAAATGCTGGTTTATTGTACGGGTGTTACAAAAACTCGAAGCGAAAAGAGGGCGGGTCGCTAGCCCTAAATATAAATATTAAAAAATCGTGTTTTTTTGTCGTACGTTGAAGTCGCAAGTCGCAAGAGAGAGTCCACGATATTAAAGTGATGGTACACGTTGTTAGGTGGTAAAGGTCAATCGTCGATCGTGAACATCGTGATCCTAGTCGTCGTAAAGAGTTTCGACTCGTGATCCTAAGGTACTATATGTATGAATGTGGAAGAAGCGAGAGATTTGTCAAGATCGTAGCAGGTGGAAAGAAGTGGTATCTGCCTACCCCTCTGGGAAACAGGCGTGATTTAACGTATGTATGTATGTATCCTAAGGTACTAAGGTCAGACCTCAGTGGTCGCCAATGTACCAATGAGTTTCTCCAATTTAGGTACATTATTCAATGTTCTTGCGGTAAAGGAAAACATCGTAAGGAAACCTGCACATCGAAACAGGTATGTAAGAGGGGTTGCACAAAAGATCCCATCTGTTTAAATAATATAAGATGAGATAAGATTAAGATCGTCACACTGGTGGTGAAGGACGGAGGGGTATCGGGGACGGCCAGGCCAGGATATTGTTGAAAACTTTCGTAGTACAGTTGAGTACAAAGATATGTATACCTTTTAGGACCTTATTTCAATGGAATGAGGGGAAAAAGTCTATACATCTATTTGTAGGTACACGACTGCACCTTTGCGTTTGTCTTGACCCACGAATTAGATTTGAGAATTAGAATTTGGAGACAACAATAAAAACGCGTCTGCCCAAGAATGGTAATGTAATTTCAGGTTTATAGGTATAATCTACGTATGTATCCATGGTTTTATGTTCAGACTAACGGCTTGACAGATTTTGACGGACGGACGGATAAGGCTATATTTTAACCTTCAATCTTCAAATTCTGATGCTGTAGAGATTCTGCTTACCGGCAGACGCGTACCGACCAAAGATCAGTTGACCTTGTTAATGGAGGAATTCTCGCCGAGGAGTGTCATAATTCGGCGATTTCGTGGCCGCCGGAGACCTGACACCGCAAAAGTGTAATTGAAGTTTTATTTATTACTTGTATATATTAGTCTACTAAGTTAAGTTAAGTTACCTGAAATAAAGGTTTTTATAAACCGCGGGGTTTAAGATTTATATAAAGGAGGGTGGGCTAATTGGCTAATATGACCAATGAGGACAAGCGATATGTCACCGGATAGGTAATTCTAAGTTGTAAAACTATTACTATGGCAGGTAGTTCAAAATCTTTGTGTGAATCAAGTTATCGCCATGCAAAGATTGTTGTGTTTCAAAGTAATTAGGTATGCTAACGTCATCTATGTAGGTGTCCCGATGTTCCAGATTGTTTAAATATTTCTCACAGTTATTTGACGTTTCCCGCTACACAAAATCGTTGTAGAATTAAAAAGGATATCCGATGATATAGTGCTTATTGTTATTGGTTTCTAGGCCAGTGTTCATACATTTTGCCATTAAAATTTTGCGTTAAATATATTATTCCTCATCCCTTATGATTCAGAGGTATAACATTCTTTAGAGTATAGTGTTTTGTTGCACTTGTAATGACCCCGTCACTCTGTCTCGGCATGCTGCGAATGGCAATTAACACTTGCGCCACCTGAGAGTTGGCAACGCTCTCTGTTTACCAACCTGATCACATAGGTAATGGTAAAGTGCTAAGACAAACGCTGAGGTACTAAAGTTGCAACGAGTCCATGTTCACATGATTTGAGTATGTCTGAAACACTTTTCTTCTAGTGCTAACCTTCTTTACAACTGATTTTCTTCGTAAAATGACTCGTAAGAAAAAAAACTGGTACCTAACTTATGCGTAACATTACATAAGGAAAAAATATTATGCAAAGTAATATGCAATCGGCAAAAAAGCCGGGAAGGAATCGCAATCGTTGCCGGCTCTTGAGAAAACAGTAGAGAACATATTTACCTTTATCTGCCTCCGGACTCCATGTCACGTGTATGCGAACTTTAATAGCCACATACGCGAAAGAGCAATTTGCAAGGTCGTTTCATATAAAAAGGAACCACGCAGGTCATTCCTCCGTGAAATAAAACGGATGATGTTCTTTAGAATTGTTCAGCCGCGAGCGCGCATGCTACTTAGAGGCACGTAAGTTTGGAAAAGTTGAATTTTACGAAGGCTAACGACAAAAAGAGAACCATATGTGTAAGTAAATTAACGTTAACGTCGTTAAAATAAAAAAAAAATGACAATGAAGATTGACTTAAAAAAAAAGAAAAAAAAAAGTCCTTACATAAATCATAAATAAATCTTAAATCATAAATTTATATTGTGTATACAAACGCAGAAAGCTACTTTGTTTTATACTAACGTAATGGCACCAATGTTGTACTCTTTTAGCAGGCACCAATAACGGACACTTGACTCAATTCAAAGATCATACCAACCCAAAAACCCATATCTTCTGTAAAATAAGAATCAGTGTCCATTGGTCCTACGTCAATGGCTGGTTCCGTTATGTTACGTAATAAAATAATAATAAAGAAGTAAAGAGTGATGCGTTATTCCGCATAGCACCGACCTGCGCGAGCGCCGATTCCGATGCGGCAATTTGTTCAATGGTCCAATCAGTGGCGCTCGCCCTCACGCGACTGCTCGACTCTTCTAGAACGAGTGCCCATCTTGGCTTTGGCGAAGTATTTCGCGTTTTGTCTGTTGATCTCTTTTTAACGCGATACAAGGTCCTATCCAAAACTAGCGTGGAGAATGGATACTAGAATATGTTCGGGATTGTAAAATGTATGGATATGATCTCTGAATAATTGAAAGCAAACGTCCATAGATTGACGACGCGTTAGCCTAGTTGGTAGTGACCCTGCCTACGAAGCTAGCGGTCAAGGGTTCGATTCCCGGTATGAACAAATATTTGTTTGATGACCACGAATATTTATTTGTGAGTCTTGGATGTTTTAAATGTAGATATATCTCTATACATATAAGTATTTATATCTCTGTCTAGTACCCAATAGTAAAAGCCTAGAGCTTAGTTTGGGACTAGGTCAAATTGTATGACTGTCCCCCATATTGGTTATTTAAATAAAATTCAACTTAATTCATCTACGTAATCCATCATTTATGTTTCTATCTCTCTTTAACACGGAATAAGTAAGTATATGTAAGGTCTACCCATAGTACAAGCCTATAGCTTACTTTGGTCCTCGATCAATTTCTATGACAATTTCCTCAGATAGTTATTTGATAAATTTATTACAAGCATGTCTTTACAATGATGATGATGTACAAGCCACACTAAATTAGTCTAATTCAATAACAAGAGATATATTCGGCAATACCCATTGTGCAAGCGAACAGGAAAGCGCCCGACCAATACAGGACCGGGCTCTTTCAATTCCATACTAAATTGACAATATATGGGGTCTTTGGCTGAGTAGGTATGTTATAGGTAAGTACATCAGTAAATCACTCAAGGGATGCGGTATGTGTGGCGGTCCCAGTGTGGTTGAGCATCAGTTGTGACTAGGGTTGTCAGATGATCAGGATTTGGCGGGATTCTTCCGAATATTTGTATATCCTCCCGACTCCCGACAAAGTAAAAATTCTTCCAGAAAACCACTTTATTTTATAAAACAATTAAAGTCCCGAATTTGTCGTCGAGCGAAACGTTGCCGCTCCGACGCTCGGAGTAATGTTGTTGTTTTTAATATATTTAATTTTAACTTTATTTTTGTTTCTCCCGACCAAAGTCCCAAAATCCCGAAAAATAGTTTTGTTGTCCCGATAATAGGGTCATTCGATCTGGCAACCCTACTTGTGACTGTCAACTGTTTGTATGTGCGTGGAAGCAAGCACACGTGCGCAAGAGCATGCTGAAGTGATTTAGCAACAAACGTGAGTCGAGAGGTCGGCGCATGCGTGGCCGCTAATGGAAGTGACCCGGTCGCTTTCTCTGCTAACAATACAAGTGTATCATATTTGCATTGTGTCTATAAAAACGACAAATTAGAGTTATATGACTTATGGAATGCCAATTAGTTTTGAAGTAGGTAAGTTATTTTTCGTGTCTTGACGCTGTGTGACAGGGTTCTAACTCATATGGGATCTTAGCAATCAAAGTTGTTAACTAAACGAGTGAAGGTAAGTGAAATTAAGCAATAATATTAATGTTGTGTGTGGTAAGATTTATTTGTATGCTTAGTTCAATGAGAATTTTTGGATATTTTTAGATAAATTTGATGTATAGTTTTAAACAATTTGAAGACTTATTATAGTTATTTTTCATATCAATATATATTTGCATGATATTTATTAAAACAATTTGGAACAAATCCTAATCCAAGCTTTCTGACAAATATAAATACGAGACTAATATTTATTTATTTAAATTAAGTTTTTTGCTCAATACAAAAATCTGTTACATTACAACAAATCGATACTTACAAAAAAATATTTGTATGCTCTATCTAAGAAAAAAAAGTCCTTTTCACCGTAGAACGAGGTTTACGTTAGGTCCCGCTGGTCAAATAAAACTAGTTACATACCAAAGAGACCTAGGCAAGGGCCCATCCAGGATTTTTTTATGCAACGATACAAATAAGCTGACATGTAATATAAAAATTATGAATAAATATGATTATGATTATGAATGATTATAGATTATTTTGGTTCGGGGGAGCCATGACCTCCAAACCTAGCCTAGAAAATGGAAGCTTTATTGATAGTTAGCCTACTAGGAGATGCATTGTCCCCCCGGGTCCGCCACGGACCTAGGCACTCCGTAGGTATCCAGACCTAGCCCGCTAATGGGCTAACAATCGCGCTAGCAACCCGCGCCGCATTGTGTCCATTGTGGATGACGTTTCGCGATCACCTCATGTGACGCCGCATTAAAGTAGAGCCGGTTTCACATGCAAAGTAATATTACATTACACATTACCTTACATGCACTCACGCCTTCATCCCTAGAGTGGGGTAGGCAGAGCAACAGAATTACCAACAACGCTATAAACTTGTTAATTCTGTTACCACATTTTGCACAAACAGACTAAGATGTACCAGGGTACATAAGTGATAGGTTGCAAGCCCATCGCCTAACAATAATCGCCCAAGCCTTTATTCCCTTTGGGTCACCTCAGCTCAGACCTATCGACGCGGAATGTGCTTGAGCCGCCGGTAAGAAAAAGTTAGTTTTATGTAAGTAAGAGTGAAAAAGGCGTTGCTCGGCTCGGCTCGGCTCGATTCGGCGTTGCGAACGGAACGACGTCGTTTTCACTCTTATTGCATGGACATTTTCTTACCGGCTCAAGCCGATTCCGCGTCGATAGGTCTGAGGAGACCCTAAGTCGCTTCTTACGACTTCCACGGGAAGACATGGAGTGGCACTATTCTTGGCCGGCAGAAGTAATCTCACTAATATTATAAATGCGAAAGTTTGTGTGTGTGTGTGTGTGTGTTAGTTTGTCACCAATATTTCAATCATATACTTTTCGAATCGCGTTTACTATTCGATAACGTGTTCGGAACTCACAACCAACACACCCCTAAAATAAACCTACGTCAATGTCAACTTGCTATCAAATTTAATTACTGTAAGTAGTAAAGTAGGATTTACATACTACTTCGCGCTCATATCAATCAATCAATCAATTTATTTGTGTTCATAGGTCATAATAATCATAAAAAGAATGTACAAATGTTCAATGTTGTGTTTTTTGAAAAGTGCAGTTTTACACATTTCAGGCCCAATCTGCACCTTGCGTCTCGCATTCCCAGCGAAGCGAGTTTTAAACTTATTCAAGTTCGCTCTTACAAAAATCGAGACTTCATAAATATATAAAGATGGCACGGTCAATAATTGTAATGCCTTAAAGTGCGGCCTGCAGCTATCCGTTACGTGTAAATTACATAATATTGCTCTTATGCATCTTTTCTGCGCTAGAAATACCTGATCTCGGTTAGTAGAATTACCCCAAAAAATTATACCGTATCATAATCACCTCACACATTCACTCGATACAAAGTAAAACTTCGTGCTTGGAGTACCTATTGATTGTTATAAAAAGTGTGTATAATATACAAATTGATGAAGATGACCAAGTAACTTAATTACTCATATAGAGATGATGACTATATACCTATGCATAAATGCTGAAAATCATTTATTGTAATTTTGAAACACTACCACACTCAAAGATTGCCTTGTTAATTATCTATCTATACTGTAAGTACTACAACCACAGAATAAGTAATAGTACAAGCTACAACCTAAATTGGGTTAGAACATGGCAACGCGAGCGAACTTTACTTTCTAGAATAAACTAAAGTCATAAGGTACATTGAAACACAATTTCTATTCAAAAAACCGCCTCGAAATTAAATGAAAAATGGAAAAAACCATATTCACAAATAATCTATAATGAATGCGAAGATGGAGCCGGAATGATCATTCCAATCATATATTGATTTGCCGTAGCTACACATTTTCATAAGTTCAGTAAAAAATGTTTTATGTATTGTTTTTAGTAATAATAAATAACACTTTATTAAATACGATTTCCATTAAAAATATGTAAATCGGACTACGTTGACGACTTGGTTATATCGTAGTTTTTAGTAACACTGCTTATAATTTTTATTGTATTTTAAACTATAAGCTAAAGATTAACAATAAAAAGTTCAAATGATCATCAAAACATACAATTAAAAATTTCAATTTGCCGACTGATTAAAAGATTTCATGCCCAGAGCTAATCCCATAACATGCGTTGCTAATCGATTTTGTCTGCACGTTTTTGTTATGATTCTACAGCGGAAAATCTTAAGTGAATGAAGAATGTCAGTAGGTACGCCAAATCGCTTGAAACTTTGTAAGAGTAAAGCTTATAAATAAACAAACATACTACTTTTTGTTTCATTCAAATAGACTCAGTAGTTTTGATTCTACGAACGTATGAAATTACGGTCAAAAATATTAAAGGGTGCGGGCGCCATCTTACTGGAGTGACGTCATGGTTTCGTTGCGGTACGGCCCCTTATATGATTGAGTAAGTTTACAGGGCTATATTTTTTTAACCGTTATAAGTAACCAGTTGAAATTTTCACAGATTACGTGTTATTATAAACTCTATTGTTTAAAATTACAAAATGAACAATAAATCAAATCCCAAGAGGGGTCCCCATACAAGAAACATGACAAATAACCAGTTTTTTTAGCATTTTTATACGGATTATATTTTTATAATGGCTTATTATTTTGATGCTATTTTAAGCTTAAATTGCAGTCGAACTTTCATAGTTTACGACTAAATAACAATCTCAAGTAAAACTGCTAAAAATATTTGACCAAACTGATTTTATCAACACGATGTTTTAAGCGGTCACTCATCCTGTTTTAGAATACGCTTGTAAGTAGGTAGTTGCTTAACTTTGGAAGCCGAAGTACGGGTTGTATTTGTATTAGCTTTTTATTTTGGTGTCACACAATAATCTAAACTCCATACTTACGACCAAACAGTAATCTGTAGTGAAACAACAAACAACAAAATCTTACACGAAGTTTAAGCGGTGTTTACTTAACTTTGGTGATATTCTTTACAAATGTCGTGTCTAATGTAGAATTCATATTGCTAGGTACCGTATAAAATAATGAACTATAAAACATGAGTTTATGATTGATCTAGGTAGTAGTTCTGATATTTTGTGTACTTATTCATTTCATCGATTTCAAATTTCGCGGGCGGGCGCTGCCAAGTGGCTCACTCGCCATACGTTAGGTACCTAGACCGCCTCTCTCTCTCTCTCTCTCTCTCTCGCTAGTTGTTGGTATTAGCGGCCGCTGTAGCAAGTAGGTAGTTTTTGAACTGTTTTTGAGCATTATTTATTACTGTTATTTCGTGTATGCAAGATAGCTTAGATAGCGTGCGTGTGTGTGTGTGTGTGTGTGTGTGTGTGTGTGTGTGTGTGTGTGTGTGCGTGCGTGCGTGCGTGCGTGCGTGCGTGCGTGTGTGTGTGTGTGTGTGTGTGTGTGTGACGTGTGTCCGTCTATCCGCAGCCTAGCTCAGAGACTCTTAGTACTAGAAACGTGTAATTTGGCATGAATATACATATTAGTCACGCCAACATAGTTAAATAAAATTAAAATCATGAAAAAAAGAATTTTTTTTACGTAACGTGGGGAAGTTTTTTTTCTCGTCTACCCCATAGTGTGGGGTGTCGTTGTATAGGTCTTTCCAAAATATTGCGGGTTTGTGAAAACAATATTTCAATTAAGGTATCCGTTTATGAAAAGCTTTAAAGCGCAAATTTTTGTTAGAGTCAAGTGTCGTCGTCCCCTCCCCACTACAGCCAAAACTACAAATAAAAAATTTGAAAAATATCTTCAAAGGAGAACTATCACGACTAAGTAGACTTCATTGGCTCTTGAGTTAAACGGTTTGAATGTTTATACCTGCCGAAAACTTATTTGCGGTGTTGGTAAACTGACCGCGACCTATATCGATGTATGGGGATAACAGTTTTCCAACGGCAAAGTTAAGTTTGTCGCGAGGTCTAATTTGTTTGTAGTAACGGCTTCGGAACCCTACACTGAGCATGGTTCGACAGGCTGTTGCCCGGTTTTTTGCATTAATGTTTTGGTATTTTTATGTAGAATACGGTGAACCCTAAATTAAAAGTGCTTGATTATTATTCTATTTTTATTTAACCAACTTATTCGACAAACATTACAAACAGAAAAGCCGGTCAGCAACGGACAGTTAGTTTAGTTAAACAGGTTAAACTGTATGTAAAACAAAACAATAGATAACCATAACTATCATAGTCACATCAAAACGAATTCGTAAAAAATTACGACTTCCAAAGTTAAGCAACTACGAGCGTAGTCTAAAACAGGATGGGTGACCGCTTAAAACATCGTGTTGATAAAATCAGCTTTGTCACCTATTTGTAGCAGTTTTACTTGAGATTTCTATTTAGTCGTAAAGTATGAAAATTAGACTAGAACTTAAGCTTAAAATCGCATCAAAATAAGAAGCCATTATTGAAATACAATCCATATAAAAAAGCAAAAAAAAATGGTTTTTTTCATGGTTTTTGTACGGGGACCCCTCTTGGGATTTGATTTATTGTTCATTTTAAAAATTTAATCGATAGAATCTATACTAACACGTATTCTGTGAAAATTTCAACTGTCTATTTATTACGGTTAAAAAGATAGAAGCCCTGTAAACTCACTCATTCATATAAGGGCGCGTACCGCAGCCAAACGATGACGTCATCATCCGTGAGCGCTAGCCGCCGGGTTTCGAGCGCCGCATACGAAGTTTAAAATTCAATATCTCGGAAACTATTAGACGTATCGAAATGATTTTTTTACAGCATTTTTTTGTTTTTAATGAAGAATACGATAAGCCAAAAATCTAAACTGGTTGACATTCTCTATTGAAAAATTTAAGTACCCAAATCAGAGATATGATACATAGCATGATGTAGGTTTTTCATAGGGTCCATATTGGTTCATATAATTATTTTTACTCATAACGTATTGTGAGTCATAATCATCGCAATTAATAACGTATTTTTTTCAGCAAGTGTTACTTTTTCAGGATTTTTTTAATTAAACCTAACCTAACGTAGTCTTATCTACACATTGAATATTTCAGAACTTCTATAAAATTACATTTTCGGAGTTCCAATAATCGGAGTTTTATATGAACTTGTGCGCTCCCGTTTTCATAAACATGCCTGGAAATATATTGTCCAGGCAATAAGTTCAACATTTAACGTTCGCGCAACTCCAGCCTCTACCTTCTCACCTCCCGCACTACCTTCGCGACTTCTTCCCGGCCTCAGCCGTATGAAGAGACATAGCTGGCCACAATAATTTTTAATCTAAATTGTATAAGGGTTCCGTAACTCAAAATTAACAATAAAAAGAAAGAAAGCGCTAGTCCAATCTAATTTTATACTTCGGTCACCTCATGTGTGGATGATAATAACACTAGGACTATTATTTATACTGTTATGATACTCGTATCATTCACCTTTCATCACGTGAAACTTTTTAAGTAAGCCAAATAAGTGTACAGCCTTTTATATGGCACTGTCTACCATAAAAAAGTAAATTATCATAGGCCTTAATAGAAGAACATGTAATTAATAGTTGTATAACTTTCCAAAGATAAGTCCCAGAGTCATTACATCAACTCTCGCGCAGATCTGTGATCTGTCGACGGGCGCGCACGCAACCATTGTCCGAGCACGTACACGAGACGTCATAAGTAGATAATCAGAATCACTTTAGTATCTTTTCGCTTAACTTCATTTTATAACTGATATATGAAATTGACAAAATATTTGGTAGAATATACTTAAGTACGAGCCCCGATAAGGACGAAAGACGTTTTTTAATAAGTAGTCCATTCCAAATGTATATATGTATATGTCGTCGCCCGATCGTGTACTTAATTCGCCAAATCGTGATGTTCCTAGACAGATCATAAAATTATCTAACCTAACCTAACCTTATGCCTAGGAATTCATGATCTGGCGAATTATACGATCGGGCGACGTCATACATACACAAGACGTTATTTATAACACTTTACTAAGTACTATTTTTACAACAAAAAAGTACCATTACGAAAGTAGAGTACTAAATTAAATTATACTTACCACTTTTTTATTAATAAATACCAATTTTATAATGAAGTCACGCGGGCGCGGTGAGTTCGTTTACGCGTGGGAGGGGGCACTCGTGCACTCGTATTTGATATCAACAGGCGTAAGAAATTTATTGATCGGTGAAATTCATCGATTTTAAGTGACTCGTCCGTTTCCTTTTACAAAAAAGTTGAGTTACTCCGTCTCCAAAATTTACGAGTGCGTAGACTGCGGCTCCACTGAGGCGGAGATGAGCGGAGTGGAGAGGAGCTGTGCCAAAATTAACCAATAGAATCTAAACTAACGTGCGGAAGGGCCGCTCGACGTGACCGCATGCGCCTTCTGTTGGTTAATATTGGCACAGCTCCGCTCCGCTCGTCTCCGCCTCTGTGTAGCCGCACCCAAGTGGAAAAAAGGCCACACGCATTTCCTCTTTTGAAGATTGAAACTTAAAAAATTCCATACAAAATGCGATAACGTTTCTCTCCCCTTAAACTTAGTCCGATCTTAACGATTGTTGAATATGTTGTAGATATTATAGAAAACTACTTCTGTGCGTTTTCCTTTTAGAAATATTTTCGGAAACAAAAAAATACGGAAACGTAGAAACCTAGTTTCCCATAATTAGGTACTACAACATATTAAAAAGTCGTGGAAAATGGACCTAAGTAAGTTAGGGGATGAAAAACGTCGACGCCCGTATAAAAAATATATTGACAGCTACGCAATTTAAATGATGGTTTGCAATACTCTTAAAACAACAGAGCTCTAAAGCATGTACGTGTTTATAAATGGTGACTTTATCTGTTGTAAGAAATCGGACAAGACAATCGCAGTAATCGCAATGCGGACGATAAGTTTCGTGAAAAAGAGAGTTATATCGTGACGTTGTTTAAGTGGAATCGGCGACTGCGCAGTCTTTTTATCGATTTTCGTTGTAATCTGACGGTAGTAGTCTTGGGTTATGGTTATGAGAAAAATTGTTTAAAGGTTGGTTAGCCAAGTTGGTGACCTTACCTACGAAGCCAGCTGTCCGGGTTTGATTTTAAAGGCAAAATGAGTGCGATTATTTGTTGCTGGAGAAATGGATGTCTTTCATCTATATATATAAAAGGCTAAACTGACTGACTGATGTATCAACGCACAGCCGAAACTACTGTACCTAGAAACTTGAAATTTGGTACAGGGGCTCCTTTCATGATGTAAGTGAGCACTAAGAAAGGATTTTCCGAAAATCGACCCCAAACGGGAAAAAATGGGGGGAGTAGCGGGAAACTAATTCTACGCGTACGAAGTCGCAGGCGTCCTCTAGTGTAGATATATCATGAGTGTTCATTTCTCTATTCGCAGAGACCGCCGCGAAGATGAAGCACTCTACGTACTCTGCATTGGAGCCGATGTACGATTTTGTCACTGTCGCGGTGGAGACATCGGGACCTTCGGGATCGGAAGCCAAGGAGCTTTTTAAGGAGTTGGGCCGTCGTCTGTGTGACAGAGGGGGGGATCCTGGGTCGTGGCTGGTTCAGCAGGTTTCCATTGCAATCCAGCGGGGCAATGCGGCCGGTGTAATGGGAACGTTTGAGCCAGCCACGGTTCAGGGTTGGGCGTAATTAGGATAAGTCAGTGTTGTAAAATTTGTTTTGTTAGTGTTAAGGGAATTTGACAAAGCGTGTTGCCGATATTAATTCCTATGTAAAATGTTTTGACGAAGCCTTGCTGATAATATGTTAATGTATTATTTTCTTATGTGTTATGGTGAAATAAATGAATTACTATTTAGAAAAAAAAAAACTAAATATATAAAATAATTATGATTACTTACTGTTTTCGTACACATAGTACAAACGTAGAGCTAAGTTTGGGACTAGCTTTAGTGAAGAAATGTCTCTGAGTTGTTGTGTGAGATGGCCCCCTAATAGTTGTACTTGTATGGCTGCGTCTAAATCGCGTGTCAAATGTGGATAAAGCGTCCGTCACTCTCTTACTTATTTACGTGTCAGAAGGTGACGGATGCCTTATCCACACTTTGTCACGCGATATACGCAGCCATATTAGGCCCTTAGGTAGTCGGGGCAAATGGCTTGGAGAAAATATGTCTAATGTAATTAGCAAAGAATCACTGAAAACTAATATAAAAGAGACAATGGTTTGAAAATGTGTCAAATTTTAATCCGAAGTATGCCTATCTGTGGATTTGACAGAAGCGCGTGGAGCTAACCCCATGTGCTTCTGTTTAGTCCACAGTAAATCTCTTTAATTGACAATTGTCCTCGCGTGTGATATCCATGGACTTGTTTCTCTAATAAGTCCATGGCGATTGTCTAAAACTCGATACTGGCGAAATACACCTTGTTAAAACAAGGAGTGAAAGCCATAAATTAAGAAAAAAAAAGCCTATCTGTCCGCGGTTCGAATATAGAGTTCGGCCATAATGTAGATAATTTTCATGTCTGCGGGCTCTATTTAACTCGGTAAAACAATATTGCTTCTGGCATGTTATTGTATAGTTTGTGTCGGTCGTATTAATGGCTAGTAAAGGACTATCGCAACGTTGACAATACGATAAAGGCATATTGTTTTTTCCGAGTAGATAGAATAGAGGTGAGGTCTATGTTGACCAAGACAGGGAACAATACAACGATTCAGAAGCGGACCATCAACAATCGATAAAACAATATCGATGGTACTCACAGCCGGGCCACAAGTTTCCTGGGTAGTGATTCTCTCAAAAGCAAAGGTGAGCGAATGCAGGAGTGAATGTCCAAGCGGCGAGTTTAAGTAGTCCCGTCAGAGCGAGCAAAACACATTTTAGCGCGTGCATTCTCAATTAGGCAGCCTTATACGTTCGAGAAGCCATGCTGCCTAATTGAATATTTACACGCGCTGAAATGTGTTTTGTAATTGTTCGCTTTGACGGGACTTAAACTCGCCGCTTGGACATTCACTCCTGCGTTCGCTCACCTTTGCTTTTGAAAGAATCACTACCCTGCTACGCTTGTCGCCTCCGGAGCCGCTCGTGGCAAGATTCATAAAATCTGTATTCATTTGTTTTTGCCGCTTCCGCTGACGCTCAAAGTCGTGATAGTCGTCTTATCCTATTCAGCTTTGCCAAGCAAAACCTCATTGACGTATGTGTTTTGGCAAACTGAAATGCTTAACGAATCGTAAATGGATATTGTTTAGTCATGGCGGTCCGCGGCATAAATTTCTCATTTTGTTAACGGTTGTGATATTTGAGCTGATTAAGATATACCCAAACAAGAGGATTTAGTCCAAACAAAGTATGACAATCTTCTAGCAAACACTCGCTTTCCAACTTTTTCATTCTGATCAACCAAGAGCTCTAATAGTTTTGCCATGTCCGTCTGTCCGTCCGTCCGCAGTTTGACTCAGGGACTCTTGGTACTACAAAGCTGTAATTTCATCATTGTTAGATATACATATTAATCACCCAGTCAAAGATGTAAAATAAAATCTTAAATACCGAGGTAATCGAGGTATGTAAAGAACATTTTTCAGATTTGGGGGACCGTTTAAGAAATATTGAAAGTGTGATTTTCGCTTGAGTTATGTGTTCTCACCTCATACGTTTAACGAATTTAAGAGGAAAGCTATTAAAACGATCTTCCTTTGATTCTTGAGTAAGGAAGACTAAAATGTTTATAGTACCTACCGAAAACCATCAAAGATATATGAGTTAAGTATATTACCAAATAAATTTGAATAGAAAATTAGCTCATGTTGTTATATACTTGTGGTTTTGTTGTTGCGTTGCGAGTATGTTTTCCGAAATCATGCCCAGTTTTTTAAATAGTTAAATAAAGAGGTTGGAACTTGACAGAAGCGCGTGAAGCTAACCCCATATGCTTCTGTTTGTCCATAAGAGAAAATGTTCTTTGACCGTGTTATATCCTGGACTCATTTCTCTCTAATAAGTTCATGGTGATTGTCTAAAACTCAACATTGGCGAAATACATCTTGTTAAAGGTTACCTATCTGAAACACTAAAAATGTTAGTCCGAATTTCGTTTCGACAAAAACTATTCGACAAATTTCGTTTTAATATTTTTTCAATTGTCCGAAAATTCATTTCGAATTCTTACGATTAGGCATTTATTGTCTCAGTTCTTTGATCATTCGACAAATTATATGTTTCCCGAAATTTCATTTGTCCGAAGTATCAGTTACCCGATGTAACCTTTCGGTTTATTAATAATTCGACTTTTTTTTATTGACTTTGATTTCATTTGTCCGATGTAACGACCCGGATTTTTAACTACTCGGCTTTTCTGAAATGGAATTTATAATTTTTGCAAAATGAAATAAAGCAAGCATGTTTTTAGGGACGACAAAAAAATAACCTCGAAGGCTAAGGCGGGAGCTGCGCTACGCTTCGCTCCCACCTTAGCCTTCTAACCTAACCTATCTTAGTCGCTTCTGCCCAGACCCATCTTGCTCGCTCGCTTCGCTCGCTCGCCGCATCATTTACATTTTCATTAACATTTGGTAGAAAAACGGTATGAATAAAAATAATTGATACTATAAAAAATATGTCCTAAAATATTTCTGACTGATTATAAATACATATATGCCTTTGAATGTTTTAGGGTATTATGTGATGACTTTTGTATATTATAATCTTTTACATTATGGAATAATATTATATTACAGCGGAAAGTACCTCTGTCGAAAAATAACTTAGGATAGCGTTAAAAAGTAAACTGAAAATTTGTCTAAACGTATGCAGTGCCAAAAGTATCCTTGGTTAAATAAAAAATGGGCTAATAAACAAAATACGTAACAATTCATAGGGCAAGTAAATGAGACGGGAAAAGTTTTTCGGACAAACGATACTTTTACTAAACGTAAAATAGTGAAGTAAAAAAATTACGAAACCTGTCATCGGACAAACGATAATAATTCGAATAGTTTTCGGATAAATGAAATTCGGACAATGATTTTTAGTGTTTGAGATAGGTTACCCTTGTTAAAACATGAATAAAGGAATGAAAAATAGTTTTTTTTGTTTCTTCTCATTCAGTTCAAATAATCCCAATCGCACGTCTGTATAAAATTATTCAATTCCTACCGCATCCGTGACGTCAAATTAACTGCAACACACCCCCTACTGCGGTATCGAATGCAGCGTATTGAACCCAACAGATCCTGCCTACAAAATGCCTCGTGGAAACAATATATATCGATTGCGTGGTATTTGTGAATTTTTAACTAGCGCGGGTTCAAACGCAGCTGCGAGCCATAACTCGTGCCCTTGACCTTCACTTCATCCTTACGTTTTAATTATTTGTTATTTCTTTTGACTGTTACTTACTTGTACATAACACAAGTTATGGAGACCATTAGTTATTATCAACATGGTTATAATCTTAACCTTTGTAGCCCCCGACGCTAAAATAGAGCGTTATTAGTTTAACGTGGGTGTCTGTGTTATCTAGCTTCCAAATGGATAGACCGATTTGGTTTTGCTATAGTTTAAAAGAAAGCTAGTTTTAGCGAGGTGGTTCTTAGCTAGGTTTCATGAAAATCGATTGGACCGTTTGAGAGATATCAGGAGCACATTTTATAAAGCTACAAGTTACAATTTTACAGGTCCAAACTGGCAACACTGCTCAAATGGCTGGTCGTCATTGGTCGAGGTTGTGTCAAATGGAAACTTGTAACCTGTAAATTGTAATTTGTAGCTTTATGAAACAAGTCTCAGCTGTGAAAGAAAGGGTCGCTATTATACCGGTGTTTATATAATATACCTAATAACTTTTACGTCGATTTTTCAAACTGCAGTTGGAAAAAGGAATAAGTTTATTTCTCTAAATGTCGCGAGTAAGTACGGCGGCAAGTAACGTAACTATCATCATCATCATCATCATCATCATCATCATCATCATCATCATCATCAGCCTATATTAGTCCACTGCTGGACATAGGCCTCTGCCATTGCACACCAACGAGCACGATTCGTGGGCACTCTCATCCAGCTCTTGCCAGCCACCTAACTATGTAACTATGTAACTCGTTAAAAAACGCGTTGTGAGAAAAAATATTTTTAATTGAGGACAATGCTATTAGGTCAAGCCAGTCATGGTTTTTCGTTCGGTCAAAGACTGTAGGTCAAGTTTGTGGAATCTGTCAAGTCGTTATTTAATTCCAAACTTGGTTTTTATTCATGAATAACGGTTGTTTATATTTTCTATTCACATCTCTTTGCGCTCTAGCCAACCGCGTTGCTACCTACGGACACCTCAGTCGAATACCACAGTTTTGGTCTTGTTTAATATTATATTAAATTGTCCATTCTATCCTGTTACAAACAATATGCTAAATCCATGACAATACATAGAACTATCTAGAAGATCATTCAGTGGCCACCACTTGGTTTAATTAAAGACCATGTAGAACTATTTAAGACCTACAGCCGTAAGGGCTAGTTTAAAAAAAGCCGGATATTAATAAATAAATAATATAATAAATTAAACTTAAATTGTAGTTGCAGACCATTCTCTTGCTTCTTTATTCAATTTTCCCAAAAGCGAAGGTACGGTAAATAGGTGTGTTTTTGGAAATAGCCGCACGGAGAGTTTACCTCGTAGGTACATTTCATACCAATAACTTGCTTGTTTTGGGCAAAGCATTATTTTCTTAGTATTTTCACAAAAAAAGCCATGTTTATGATACATTTAGACCGGAAAAAACTTAACAAGGTCAGAAAAAGAGAAAATTCCACCATTTTTCTGCTCAGATTAATGATCTAAAATCGCTGTGTCACTTTTCGTAGTTTTTCGATAGAGCGTCTTTTGCTCGGTATTTTCAAGGACGCGGGCACATTTCATTAATTTTTGTCACGTACCTCGTGAGGCTAGAGTGTAAGTTAGTAGAGAGGCCATTACGGAGGACCTTGGGTTCCTCGATACATCTTTAATGTGCCCTCTAGCGCAACAGGCCAAGAACAGAAACATCGAAATTACAACCGACTGCCGAAAAAGACTTACAAGTCAACACACAACAAGTAATGATTTTGAGGTTTGACTCTATATTAAGTGACATACATTGTAAATATGTGCGTACATACGTATATTTATGGTTCTTTTTTCCCTCGTAGGAGCTACTTAACGGATGGCCCGATTTTGACAAATGAGGTGTAGTTACATATTGTGCGTTTGAGATTCGCGAGTGTTATCGGTTTAATTTAAAAATGCTGTCAAAATGGCGGATTAAAATGTATTATAACATGGGTATTTAACATAGGTACATAGACGACAATATTAAACTTATACGTTATACTTAACGTTTCATTTCGCCAAACTCTACCAAACGGTGTTAAATTTAATCAATGTTAATCGACTGTTAGTTCATACATTTTGACAGCTGTTAACGCTCTAATCATCTGTTAAGTGGTTTAATCGTGTGGTGAAATTGGTACTAAGGATTTAAAGGGTTTTGTTTAATAACTGACCTGCTTGGGACTAACCTTCAAGATGCTTTTTTCAGAACGCCTTTTAAAAAAGTGTTTAGGAGTAACCTATTTCTTGCTAGATGACATTAAATCATTATTACCTATATTTTGCAACATCGCTAGAACATCGTCCGTGATAGACACTATGAAGTTTAGATACAGGGCAATGATTGAACTTTCAATTATGTAGCAGTCACTTCATCACTTGACTCAATCGTCAATTTGTCATCGAGTCGCCACAATTACAATTATAGCTTGTCTTTTGCTCGAGCCCAGTATTGGGATCATTACGCGGGAATATTAGGAACGAACATTGATTATAAATAATTATTACGTAGGTACCATACCAAAACGCGCCCAAAGTAGAGTTTTAAATCAAGAAGCTGGAACTTTACGTCATAATAATACTCATATAACTAAATACTACTTACTACTTACTACTTACTACTTACTACTGGTACTTTAAGTGTGCTTTAAGTGAACATTTTGGAATCTTGCCGCTTCAACGTCTAGTCTATGCTGCCTTAAAAAAATGTTAAACGAATCTACTTACGCCACAAGGTACAAAAGTGTTTTTTTTTTCCAAATAGTTCTATTATAGATGATATAATGCAAAAAAGATCACTGTGTCGCTTACACTACGACTCTTCTTGGATAATGTATATAATTTGTAAAACATGGTAGGTAATGGTTTCTATTACAATATTTATAATTGAACTACTGGGAAAAAAAACCATTAGTTCCAATATTATAAGCCATTGATATAATGAAACTAATGGGAATTAAAATATTAGTTATTAAAATAGAGCTGACAATAGAACTAATGGGAAGAAACTACTGCAATCTGACAAATTTGATGGTGACTGAACATAATTAAATTATAATCATACATACATACACATACATTAAATCACGCCTGTTTCCCATAGGGGTAGGCAGAGACCACTTCTTCCCACCTGCTACGATCTTGACAAATCTCTTTCGCTTCTTCCACATTCATACATGAGTCATGCACTCACGTCGGTTTCGGGTACTTAAGATTCGGCCCTTTTCCAGTATTTCTCCGATTTGATTCGAAAAAGTACGTCTAGGGCGGCCACTTCCACTCACTTTCACTCTGTATATCTCCATTCATCCTTTCCAAATGACCTTCCCCTTCCTTTCTTTGATGATGATAAATTATAACCATAGTCAATTAAATAAGGTTTAGCAGTCTTTTTCTTGGCTGACATAACAATAGCTACATTAACAACAGACAGGCGGCCAAATCATATTTACCGAGCTATGTAAGTAAGTAGGTATGTAGGTACTCGTATATGAGCAGAATTGCACAGACAAGACCGGTCATGAAATGGCAGCCTTCATATGCTTCCGTATCTATTGTTTATTAAATTTACTCAGTTTACTGAGAAAACACCGAAACTCAAGGAAATATAGAAGGATGTCTATTTAATGAGAAATTTGAAAGGTCTTCGTGACTCATGTTAGGCAGGCAGGGCCGATGCTTGACTAAGCGGTTAAAAAGACATCTATGCGTTCAGATCCTGGTTATAAAATGTTTGAGTATTACTCACAAAGTCAGCATTTACTTAAAATTAAACAGGTACAATATACCTACCTAAAATATTGTGCTTATTTGATCTTAGTATTTTTTTAAACACAGGCTATCTATTTAACTTGGTATGCCGCTTTGTTTTCTCGTCTTGCTTTTACGTGGACATCTGACAATAGACTGGTTTGTGGTAGCTCTAATTTACTAAAAACATGAAAGCGATATCTATGCAAGGTGACCTAAGACCTAAACCAATTAGAATAAAATAACCTAAAATTGAAAGAATCAAGTAAACCTTTTACTTTGTAGGTAATTTATCATAAAAGATAGGAGCCAGAAGGCCCTCGTCAAATTTCGTTAGTTCGAAAAAGCATCTTGTGTAGTGTAGGTCAACTAAGTCAAAAGTCACTTTGACAAATGTCCTGAATTTAGGACGTTGGGCCTTACGAGGATAAAATCCAGTTTTTTTTTTTGAGTTGTCTCCTGAAGGGCCAAAGACAAGTCCTTGCTTTTGTTAGCAGGATATTGAAAATTACATTTGAAAAGGGCGGAGATGAAAATCCCTTCCGGAGACCAAGGAATGGAGGGCCCAGCCAAACTGCCGGGATCGCATCGGCTAACAACACCAATGCCCCTTGTTGTGAATGAAGTTAAAAACTCCCGCGGATACTACCCCAGGCAGTGCTGAAAGGCCGTAGGAGAAGTTCATTCCTCCGTTTATTTATCCGCGGGGTTAGAAAAAAGGGGGTGGGAATGGGGAATGGAAACCCAGATATTAATTAACGGGATCTCATAAAGCCAAGTAGAACTTTATTGTAGAAAGTTAATTTCAAAATGCGACTTTGTTATGACGGGGTTATATCGTCACAATACTTTAAGACCATGATGATACGACGCCCCACGATGAACTCTTTGCTGCGATAGTGAATAACTAAACAACTGTCATCAGCTGATCGCAACAGCTGATAGCCATGGTTAGATGGATATACACAAAAGTGGGTTTAGAGTAAACATAAACGTTTAACAATTGAAACCGCAACAACCATCAATGTAAGGTCAAGTTTTTGTAGTATTTTTAAGGTACGAGAACACACTCTACCTAAGCAAGTGGGACCTGAGGCCCTTGCCAAGATGCACTACGCTAACTAGCGTTTCTATTCGTTTCGTTTTTGAACCAATCGCGTCACTGGTAGATCACGTGACTTTTCGTATCACATCTCTACCAGTGACGCGATTGGTTTAAAAACGAAATGCTAGTTAGCGTAGTGCATCTTGGCAAGGGCTTCTGAGATCCAAGACATTTAAGATCTTAAGACTAGTCTACGACTAATGCGCTACCAACCTTAAGGAATAAGATAGAATGCCTCTATGCTATAGTCATTTTACCGGTTGTCTTACACACCAGAGGCCCGGTTCACGAAGCAACAAGTTACAAATTACAAGTGGAAGTCTCTTTCTAACTCCTTTTGCTAGAAAGGGAGTTCCGTTTGTAATTTGTAACTTGTTGCTTCGTGAAACGGGCCACAGAACACTTCTGCTTGGCGGTAGGTTAAAAGATTAAATAAGAAAAGATTAAACACCTCACACCAAAGGTTCTGTATCACCAGACCTACATTTGGCCTGTTTATAGTTTTTGTAGTCACAATAAATTGAACTCTTCTATTAACCTTTTACCGTTTTTACGACATAACACAAAAAGTTTCTTGTATGAGGTTGTTGTGACTATTTATTTTTTGATAGAAAATACGCTGTTGTACATATTCTGTAAAAAAATCAAACATCTTTTCAGTTCAATAGAGCCCTTAAAAGGTAGGGTAGACGTAAAGACGGAGAGCCAAGGCGTAATAGTAAATTTCATAATATCACCCAGTCAGAGGATCCCCCTGTGGCGTTCTTCCTAGTCTTGCTACACCGGGGCGTAATCAGCTGATGACGCAGAGATGCGCCTGGGCAAGGAAGTCCGTTGACGCATCCTGTGCCCGCCTCTCTCACTCCCATAAAATATTGACACTATATGGCGTCTCTACTATTTATAATCAATGACAAACAGGATTCGGATTGTGATACATTGAAGCGTATGCATTGTCGCTTAAGGTGCGTTGTGATTTGTGCAATAATGTACTACAGATGCGTTTATATGCATGTATATTGTTGGGTGAGTGCAGTCAGGTGCAGTGCCGTCCCCATGTAATGACTGGTTGTCGTCGACAGATGAATAACTCCTTTACGACATGCTCTACGCTTCACGTAGAAAAGTCTTAGGGCCGTATTTAATACAGTGATTTTGGTTAAGATGCCCGTCTGAAGACACGTCAGAAACGACAGTTTTAAACGAGCGCGGACTTTGATTAATTTTGGGATTTGCATCTTGGGCAATATCTCTCTTTAAGTATTAAAAGATTTATTCTATGGATCAACTGGATTTTATCTCAATTTATTACGAAGACAAAAATTAAAAATATTACCATTTGTATGGCACGTGTATGACCTAAATAAGTTTAGGTATTAACTTCGTGAAGGGACTTTGAGATCGTTACTGTGCCTTCTCATTCAATACCAGCTTAGTAAGTAGTTACAAACCCATAGTTATTTTTTTTTATAAAACATAAAAAAAAAGTTTTGATCGGGATTAAGCCGCACTTAATATTTGTGTAATGATTTTAGTTCTTAAGGTGTTTACATACTTATATACATTTTATCACTAAGATTGAGAAAATGCTTCATTTTCACGCAATAAATGTATGAAAGCTATTTACTTATCTCCCGTTACGAGTACGTTAAAATTATAAAACAAACGAAAAATACGCATAGTATAAAAACCACACGACCAACTAAACAGCTCTTCTTACCCTTCTCAAGAAAAATAAGTTATTAGAAACAAAGGAATTAACATTATTTTACATACAGCATCGCAAAAAAAATCTATCGCGATTGTAACTTATGTTGTGCCACAGATTAAATAATATGAATGTTTTGTCCTTATCTGTCAAACTTAAATGTCACAATGACAGGTAAGGACAAAACATTGTATAGCTATACCACTGTTACTCAACGTTTATTAGTAAGGGGGATAGTGTCTACATTACCCTTCGATACGGCTTTACAGTAAAATACCAAATTACAAGAAAGGTATATACGATAAACTGTGGGTACTCGTAATTATAACGTCGATGCCAGACATGCCTACTAACTATTAAACTACAAACCACTAAAACGCATGGAGTAAGACCAGTAACAATTTGTTTTAAAGTTTTAACTGACCGTGGATAATAGTGTACGTGTAATGTCAATATAATAGTTTGATTCCGATCGAGTACCTATTTGTTACAAGGATACACCAATTTGACGGGTGGCAACTGGCAACTAATTTGTATCAATGTCACGTTTTTAGTTTTATTTTACTTGATTTATACTCAAACGATAAAAAGTAAGCAACTGAAGTCTCTATGTATTTAATGCTTTGCTTTCAATGTCGTAAATATCGACCCATTTTAATACCTTGTCGTTTTTACTTTGTTAACAATTTCATGCAATAGTCATTGGGATGTTTATTTATTTATTTATTTATTTATTTATGGAAAACCAACAGCCATAAAAAACAATAATTTAAAAGTAGATACTGAGAGCTAATTACAAGTTCTCATCGATAAATACAAGGTACATAGTAAGGTTACTTGTTAAACTGTTAAAAAATACGAAAAATGATTATACATATAAAAATTAAAAGTTGATAATTATTATTACGCTGACTGTACAAGTAGTCCGTTAGTTAGACATATATGATTTTTCTAAAGGTCATAAGGTCATCACAATGTTAGATTTGAATGAATGAATGAATGAAACAAGTTGAAACAAATCTTAAGAATAACACAAACAATTTGCTAAAAAAGTCGCCACTCAGCTTAGTGCCACGAAATATGCCAAAAAAAAACTATATCGAAACTTGTTTCTTTGGTTGCTTTACAATTACTGTAATTGAATTCGCAAAATGTCTAATCAAATAAATATTTACTTTAACGTTAATTGTCATTATAAAACCGTCTTGGAAACATGTTATCATAAGTAGGGCTATTAATTTTTTACTTACGCAGTATAGTGTGTTTTAAATAATCAATTTAGCATCGTACTGGCATAAAAATTGCAGGTAAATATTATGCTATTTCTATAAAACCATAAATAATCAATATAGCATCGTACTGGCATAAAAATTGCAGGTAAATATTATGCTATTTCTATAAAACCATAATTTATGTTAAATATCATAAAGTTCCTAGGTACGTTCTTTAAAAAGATGGAGTATGGAAATTAATATAAGTGTGATCCTGGTCGCGGCACCATTTTTTATGTCTCCAGCCTGACTTATTTTTTATTCAAATTGCTAATTATATCTCAGTACAGGAACGTAATTATCCAGTTAAGTACAATAGTTTATTTGGACGTAAATATTATGTTCTTGACAACTATCAAATTCCAAGGAGTTAACGAAGATTACTGTTTAAAATTCGTCGCAGCAATTATTTACAAGTAACTCGATTAACAACTTTAATTATTTAGCAAACGTACCTACCTATTAAGAACGTGATTTGGGCAACCCGTTAGAATAAGGCGGCATTGTCAACAATCAATGCATTTTTGTCAAATGAAATGCTAAGATCAATGTTTTATTTTGAAGTTGGATATTTTTGTAATGTTTTTCAAAATTGATGCAAATGTAATGATAACCTTTGTTATAGAGCTTCCTTAACATATTTTTTCATATTTTTTATTGGATAAAAATGTAGGTTGGTAAGTAATTTACTACACGTCCAAATTCTGATAGGTAGCAGATACGTTCAAAAGGTAATTTTAAAACATTGTCACCACTGAACGTCACTGTGTATACGGGAATCTCAATTAGACTTACCCCTTAACTTAATACCTAACTTAAAGTTAGACCTGAAAATCTACGTTTATGGAAAGTTTAACCCCCCCAACTGGTGTTCAATAACTCCGAACCGAATAAAGGACGGGTGCGACTTCCAATCTGCGCCCATCACCGGTATCAATTTGCTGAGGTATCTCTAACGAGCCAGTTGCCTTTGGATCGTATCGGGTTTGCGGCACTTCCGCTACTCCACAATTGACCGTTGAAAGTCGATCGTATGTCCAATTGTGACAGGAGACAGTCAAAAAATGACTGATATTTCACGGTCAGGGTGCAAAGAACCCAATGTCTAAATAAATTATTTTGCGATCATTTAGCGTCATATTGTCTTTCCCTAATTAAAAGAGAGGTGTTGTTGACTCTTTCGGTCTGTCGATCTATTTGTCGCAGCGCCGGAATCGAGTAACGCATTTTAACGGGTTCTACTGACTAAATCAGGGTGTCAATTCTCGGGTCATTCGAGATAAATCTCTATCATGAAGTAATTCATCTCGATCGCGACCGAGAATCGCCTCACAGATATTGATAGGCCAAAGAATAGGTACTTACATCGTCTCGATAAGTTCACAATTAAGCAGCAGCTTTCCAGGACCCAGTTCTACCACAGCCACAGTCTGGTCGAAGTAGTATATCATACGCAGCGTATCGTTCGCGACGCGTCTGCCGGTATACGGTTTCACTCCGGCTGCCTCGCGCCGCTCGGCGTCCTCCGATCTCGCCCCTACGCTACCCACTAGACCAGCTAGCGACCATCCCGCGGGAAAACTTAGCGTAAACGGCTTCGCAGATGCCGAAGGCGGGGAAGAAACAGCAATACAACAGATCACGATAACTGAAACTAGGGATTTTAAAAGTCCGTCTGCCATTGGTGCTCCGCGGATCAGAGCTTCGCGGGCAGAACGGACCGCGCTCAGCAACCTTCGGAATGACATTTTGATTTTTTAATTATGTATAGCGCGGTCGTCCATGACGCGTGTTCGCCGCGGCGGTTGATCGTCGACTGGCGGGTCTTGATACTTTCTTCGTGACGCTGCGGGCGCGAGCGGCGTTCGTAATGAACTTGAGGTTTCTCTGCAACTTCCGTAAGGAGCTTTAGGTGATGAGTACTAAGTGTGAGGTGAAATCGTTTCTTTTAATTACGGGGCGGTGAAACGGGCGTCGAGATAGTTTAATTAGAAACGGAGGTTATAGTTATCTTGATAATTGGAGCACGGTTTAGATTGTATGTAGTAACTACCTATATTTTGACGACGCGTTAATAGCCTAGTTGGCAGTGACCCTGCCTTAGAAGCTAGCGGTCCCGGGTTCGATTCCCGGTGCTGGCAAATATTTGTCTGATGAGCACGTGTATTTCTTTCTGAGTCTGCATGTATTCTTTGTATTTAAGTATTTGTTTCTCCATATAAGTATTTATATCATTGTGTAGTACCCATAGCACAAGCGCTAGAGCTTATTCTGGGACTAAGGCAATTTGTGTCAGATTGTCCCTCGATATTTATTTTTATTTATGCATGCGTGTAGATATTTTTGAACTCTTAGGAACGTACCTACAATGTACAGTCAACAAATTTAATTGTTCAACTACTGTAGAACACTGTCACAGCAAGCCGATGATTAGTTTTGACGTACTTACAGGTAATCTCATCTTCTTAAGAACATTCAGATAGCTGTCGCTATCACTCTTGCACTCGCAACTGACAGTTCTTGTAACACGAGTGGTTTAATGCGCTCTACATTCACGCGCGAATGCAATACGCGAACGCGTGAAAGTGTGAATGTAGAGGCGTTCGCGGTTTCGCACATGGTTCGCGCCTTGTTAATGCCTTGTTGTCGGTATTTTGTTTCGCGTCACAAGGCCTGCGATCACGCGAACGTAACAAGGCTCCACATTCACGCGCAACTTTTATAAAATATTAGCCCAATACCACTAATACTGGACAAAATGTTACAAACATTATTCTATTACGATGAATACTTGTCATCTACCATCTTCGTTTCCTCCATTTCTTTTAAATTTGTTTTTTACTTTTAATTTAGACCTAGTTACATCGTCGAGCGCGCGAACTATACTGTGAGTGAATGCCTTTGTGAACACTGCGAATGTGGAGCCTAGAAGAGTTTATAGGAATTAATCGTTAGTTTTATGCGACAAGGTTCTATAGTGGTTCATCAATTAAAGTCTGTGACCGTACGTGGGGATAAAGCAACCGTTGATTTTTTTTATGGATGTTTGGGGATGGGATTGGCCTTGTGAGCCGCTTCGACTATTATGGCCACAGAACAGAAAAAACGGTAGAAGTGTCAAGTGGGCGTGTAACGTGTGGCATGGTTATGCGGAGTTCCGCGCAAATACATTTGCCGCGATCGCTTATTTCGATATTTTGATATATCGATATTTCTAAAATAGGAAATAAATCCAGAAACATGCCTTATTTGTGATATTTTGGAATGTAAAAACGATAGCCGCACCAAAAACATTTTCCATGGTAGCGTGTTGTATTTATGATAGTTTGAGTATTGGCGACAACAGGTCTGATACTAAGCGAGGCTCATGCAACTTCCACTGTTTTTTCTAATCCGTGATTATGGCAGCCCTTTGTTTAGAGCCCACCGCAAAGGCCCGTGGCGTCCACGAATTTCCAGGTGCTTTGGCCAGTGAGGAGTTGCCGCTGAAATTATTACAACTTAGTGCAACTCAAGGTTTTATTGCCATACTCATGCAGAGACATTTGAGAGACAGTTCAATTCGTCCCTTTTTAACCGACTTCAAAAAAGGAGGAGGTTATACGTCCCACTGTATGTTTTTAGGGTTCCGTACAAAAAATGAAAAAACATATAGGATCACTCGTGCGTCTATCTGTCCGTCCGTCTGTCACAGCCAATTTGCTCCGAAAATACTGGACCGATTGAGTTGAAATTTGGTACACATATGTAAATTGATGACCCAAACACAGAGGTGCAAAGTATTTTTTTTACAAACACACAAATTAGGAAATGAAAAAAAATAACATACTTTGGGTTGTCGTGAAAATTATCTAACAAACCTATACGTATACCTTTTGTGTTTGTTTTGTTTACCATTTACTAGCCCTAAAAAATATACTCGTATTCACGAGCTTGACCGTGCCTCCTAAATCACCGCTTATCTCCTACTAAATAATTCACCCACCGCAGAGTTCAACGTAATCTTACATACAATTATGCCGCAATATTTGCATTCAAGCACGTAAGAACTTAACCGACTGAGTATAGTTAGTTACGCAACGGCCTCCGAACGGTGCCGACGAAGCCCCATAACCGTTGTTTATTAAGTTACTTGCAACGGATACAATGTAAACGGCATGTTTGCGGTTTGACTCAAGTCAACGTGATAGGTAAACGAGCAATTTACTGTTCGCAAAATGTCCCTTGGTAAACTAAACGTCCCTTTTAGAAAAAGGTCATTTTCAATACCTTTTCCAAAATGCATCTTTTGCGAAATGTCCTTTTCAACAAACGAAGGGTCCGCAAGCCAAGCATCAGGTGTGTTCCTGTATGGGGAAATGAGTGAAATGACTAGAATAGAGATTTAAAGTTTACAGAAAATAATAATCGCGAAAGGCATTAAGTATAATAGTTATGTTCGCCAAAAGGCAATAAGTAATGGTCTGGTCTACTCGACCATTCATTTCCATCTTTATTTCTTTTACAACATTGTTGCAAGTGTCAATACGTAGGTAAATACGTACAGCCTTAATTGTTGAGCTATATTAGGTATAAACATTGAACTCCGTCGCAGAAAGCCAATGATTAATTTATCATTTTTTTGATAACGTAGGTTTAGGTTAGGCGCGAGTTGTACTAGTAAACAATAACTAGTGAAGCCTACTCCTACAGGTTTTTTTGAGTGAGTTTGCAAGTATCAAAATTTATGACAAAAATGCCCGTACCTATCCGTTGTTGGCATTTACTTAGAAGATTATTTTGTTACACTTTTTTAAATTTTTAACTTGATACCTCTCCCCATTTCCTTACAGACTCCAACGGGCAATAAAGTCAAAGGGACACGGAACTCTAAAAATGCAAGAGCGGAGAATAATTTACTACTGGCATTACTTACCTAGTAAGTTATATTTCTTACCGAGCCTCGCTACCGGGATCGATGATTTAGTCAATTCAAGGAAATTAATTCGTGTTCCACGTAAAACCCTGTCGCAATAAAGTAACTAATTAACGCCACACAAATCACACGATCCAATCAAGTTTAATGTGTGTTCGCGCTCCTCAACGCCATCTACCGGACGTGCAGCAAAATTGAAGTTTGCTACAAGACCCGCGCGGGGGCGCGGCGAGCTACCCCTCACTTTACCAACGACGAGCGCGGTGCACGCGCACTGACACTTCTATTTAACCCCCGACGCAAAAAGAGGGGTGTTATTTATATAATTTATAAAATATTAACGAACCGTTTCATTTGGAGTTGTAAGTAGAATAACCTATAAATTAAGAAAGGAAATAAACCATTTATATAAAAATTAATAAGGATTATTGAAGAGACCTGCTTGACCCAAAAACTGGAATACGCCACCCAGAAACAATGTGAGTGTTGTGGTCTATAGGTCATCCCACATTACAAGTATTATATGCCCCGGTTCGGCTAGGTAGTGTGCGATAACCTTATTACTGCGACAAGGTTCCACGGTGGCACGCGCGTCGATTTATAAACCCTCTACGCATTAGAGAGGGGTGTTATAAGTGTAACGTGTACATCTGTGTGTGTATGTTTGTCTGTGGCATTGTAGATACCAAACAAATGCACCGATTCGGTCGCGTTGTTCCATTTTAATTAGGTTGGACCTTAGCTAGATTTCATGAAAATTGGTTGGGCCGTTTAAGAGATATCAGTTGGAAACGGTGAAAAGTAGTGGTCGTCCTTCTTGGGATTTTATCTCTTGCTTATCTTATAGCTATTTATCACCGTTGTTGTAGTGTAGAGGTTCAAGTAACAACATAATTTCATATAATATACTTATTTATTAAAGTTAAAATTATAACTAAAATCTTGTAAATTTCAAATTTAATTCTGAGTTGCTCAGGAATATTCATCGTAGTCAGGAATGTGTCTAACATCATTTTGGAACTGGGTTTAGCAACGCAATGTACGCAAATTTTCAGCTTCGTCGGAAACCGAGAAGTGGGTTAAATTTAATTTGCAAGATTTGACCCGACCATACATTCATACGTAAATTACATTGCAAGTTAAATAAAAGCTTGTAAAATCGTCCTGTAGCCCTAAAGATGCATTCGGCGAACGTTAACTATATCAAATAGGTATAACGGATTGACGTCACGTCAAGCATTAAGACAATTCCATACATTTTGACAGTATTCGAAAATCGTTTACGTTAGGGTTAGCCATTTTGTCTATTGTTGATTTGACAGCTTAAAACCCCAAACGCACTGAAAACGAAGGCGGCCCGTTGTGGCTCTTTTCCAATAGTTTCAGAACTTAAAAACGCCTCAGCCACGATTTGAACACGGTTTTTTAGTAGAGGACGAGCCGCTACGTGCCGCCTTCGTTCTCAGTGCGTTTCTGGCTTTATGAAGACGTCTAAAGGAGTAGGTACAACTTAATTGAGAGCCGGGGTAGGCATCATAGTCAAACCTGATATAGTCACTATTACCCCCTTCCCACACCTCAAGCATACCCCGGCTCATAATTAAGTTGTACGTCTAAAGATGGCCCTTCAAATGTAGAAATTTAGACGTGTGATCTACTAGGAGCTCAGGATATTCAGGAGTATCATATTGGACTTTAACATAAACTATGAGATCACGGGTGATCCTTATGAAGACCCCTGCGTTACACCATCTTTAATAGCAGCCCGGTCTTCGTAGTTTCGGGTGGTGTTGCGGAGCCAGTCGACGTGGTCGGGCAGGCGGTAGGCGGTGAGCGGCGTGGTGCTGTCGGTGAGGGCAATGGCGAACAGCCGCGGCCGCCCGCCCTGGGTTACTACCACAGGGCCGCCGGAGTTCATCTGCAAAGCAACTCATTATAGTCATTATACTACGAGATCAAAATAGCTATACTCCCGTCGCTCTCTGAAGCCCGATACAGCTGTCAACGCAGTACAAATAACCTTAAGGCGCTTGTCCCAACGCGGACGAGGACCGGGAAGCGAGTAGAGCCAGCGATCAACAATTAATAGGCGTCTCTTTTTTTGACACTATATCAATATCTTTTTCACCTCAGCAGCTCAAACAAGCAGGTTTTGCTGCTTAACAGTGAGCAAAATTCAATTTTGCTGCGAGCGTGAGGCAAAGTAGCTTTTTAATTATTATTTTTTAATGCCGTGATCACTGCTGGGTCTACTCACAACATTCGATAGAATTGAACTTCACTTTGTTCTGTCACTTTCACTTCGATACGAAAAAAGCGAGAGATAGAAATAAGTTGATTATAAGTTCGATTTTCAAATTCCATACCTAGTAGGCCCTAAAAGAAACAAACAATAAAACGTTCGGATACACTTATAACCGTAAAATTTAAAAAATCTGTTAAAAACTTAAAAGTTTTAAATGTAATTATTATATTTTTATAATCGAATTATATTTTTTATAATGAAATAAACAGAATATTTCATAAAAAAATACGCAGTTAATCATGTACCCTACATGATTTATCGTTTTAACAATATTTAATTTTGTTACATAAACCGCGGGTGCAGTATCAGAACGCATCTTTAAAAAATAGCGGGATTATTTTTATTGCTTTTGTTTATAGTTCTGTTACGCTATCTACTTTCGATACACGTTGAATATTATAAAAGTACTTAATAATAAATAAATATGAGTGAGTCCTGTGACGAAGTCTGCTATTTAACACCGGAAGCATTAAAGCAGAGCGTGTAAAAAATGCAGAATTAAGTTTCCTTCCTGAAAAGTCTCGCGAAAAATATCTAAAAGCGTAAGTATGATATTTTTAAGCAATGGAGACTTGCAAAGGGTGCAAACACTGTACTGTTAGCGTACTTACTTCATTAAATTATCACAATCACAAACGGAACAACCGTCTACAATGTGGAGTACCTATTTACGCAATGTTTAAAACCACAATAAAGACAAAAGTTGACGTGCACATTGAAACCTATCCCAAACTTATTGCATTTTTGGAGAGAATGTGTCGGTAGGGCACGAATTGCCATCTAAGGTTAAAAAGTTTTTTTATGAAGCTCCGGACTACAATTTTCTCGCTACAAACGTGTATTTATCCGTCATAAGTATAAAAATATATGTCTGTGCACACTAACCATTTGATTATGTTCTCGCTGCTGAGGTGAAAAGTTGTATGTGTCACACGAGACCAAAGTTATTTACATCTCGTGTCTTTGAATCCCTCGCTACGCTCAGGATTCTAACCTACAATCACTCGCTACGCTCGTGATTCTATTTATAGAATCCTTCGCTTACTCGGGATTCATAAACAACACTCGCAGCAAAAACCAACTTTGCTCTCTTGTTGCACAAATAACTATTGTTCGTTTCTTAGTCGATAGCTAATCGCTTCCTCGCCGGTAGTGGCGTAGTGGGACAAGTGCCTAACACATATTTTGTACTGCGTTGACAGCTGTCAAATCAGGCCTTTAGAGCGACCGGAGTACTGGAAACTGAATTTCCCGAACTGAAATACCTAGCGTGCGTCACTCAATTTGACGTTGCACGTTTGCTTCAGTGTAAGTAAAATTAAATGGAGGGGGACTCCGTGGATCGAAAACATTATAATTCCGTGTTCCATAGAACTAAGTACCTAAATCTTTTGTATTGAATGTATCTACCATATATGTACCTTACTAACGTCGAAGTTCAATATATACTTATAGTTTTAAAAAAAAATGAAAATCACCCGTCCGAGTGTCCTTAAACGATTTGATAAGTCTTTGTTTTGTTAAACTAAAATAATAATAAATATCAGGGGAAAATGTCACAAAAATTGACCTAGTCCTAAACTAAGCTCTAGGCTTGTACTATGGGTACTGGACAACGATATAAGTACTTATATAGAGAAAAATATACTTAAATACATACAAAACATCCATGACTCAGGAACAAATATTCGCGCTCATCACACAAATATCTGGGATACCGGGATTTGAACCCAGGACCGCTAGCTTTGTAGGCAGGGTCACTACCAACAAGGCCAACGCGTCGTCAAAGAGGCACGATGTCCTTCACCAAAGCCTGTCGGTGCCGCAATATGCACTCATGGTGGTTGAGAAACAACAGCATTTACATACAATCAATGCGATTCGTAATTTGAATAAGCGTGGCTCCGTTGGATTTAAATAACTTTCACTAATAATTAGTTGAAAGACGTCCTCTGTCAGACATCAGGCTTCCCTGCCCACTATTACTTATTCTGTGCCTCCCCCAAGGTTTGCAACAAGGACCGCGAACGTTTTTGACAAAAAGGAATTCGATTTTCATTATTATACAGGGCCTCTATTCCCGGCGCGGCGGTAAAAACCATATCGTCTTTGGCCCGTTAGTAGTTAGTAGATAAGCACCTAAACAAATGAAGTATAGTTAAATTTAGTATTAACTTACCCTCGTGACGTTTCCAGTGGTTTCATTCATCGAGAGACATATCATGGAGGGACGCTCTGTAACGGCTCCGTAAGAGCTTTTACACTCGGCCGGGGACAGCACTTCTACTGGCAGGGCAGTCTCTACCATCATGTCCGGGCCACCCTAAGAGAAAAAAAGCTGGTCAAATGCGAGTCCCATTCGCGGAGAGGATTCAGTAAGCGTTTACCCGACTGATCAGCGATCGAATCCTATTTCACGGGTGCGCTAATGTTCATATAATTTTTCAACCCTGATTATCTGAGTCCGGATTATGTTCTCTTAAAATTTTTCATCACAATAATCTCTATTCATACCTAGTCTCTTTTAGAACCTTTTCTCGCTTTAAATGAGTAAAATTATTTGTACAAATACAGTCTAAATTGTGCCATTCTCAACCAATTTTTTCTGATGAACTCCAATAGTAGTAGTACCTACCTACTTAATTTAAGAACAGCAAAATTATGAAGTAAAAAATTTGGAGAAGTGATAAACAGGAACAAATCGGTAGAAGGAGAAAATTTCGGGCAAACATTCAGCCAATTTTATAAAAGCCAATATGGACCCCTATTTCACTTTATCAGATGCTGTGTTTTGGTACTCACCTCGTTCAAAGCCCAGCCATACACCGTAGCGCTCCCACCCCAGTCCGCCTCGCTCATCACCTCCAGCCCACCCATATCCAGGCTAGGCTGAATCCTCATCAACGCCAACATAGCCGTCGTTACATTGGACACAGATTTAGACATAGGGTCCAACAAGGACTGGTTGGAATTAACTTGGACTTCTGACGGAGGATAAACAACTATTTTAGAGACGTTGTGCACTGTTCCGTCGATGAGGGGATTGGAGGCGCCAATCACGATTGTGTAGTAATTATGAATTTGGGATGATCTGGAAAAATAATGATCGTTTACACGACTAAAGTGCGGATTAAACTACCTAAAGAACGATTAGATTTACCGGCAAAATTTGCTGTCCTACTCCTACATAAGTAGCTAGAGCAAGAACCCCAATTTTGTTGACCTTTTCTAGCTTTCGCGATTATCATCAGACTCAGTTAGTTAGTTGAAATTATTGTATCAGGAATCTCCTGGGGCTCTACTTTGAAATCACTAATTCGAACTTCGGATCACCCGTCACTTTCTTGCGAATTAGTGACGCGTCGAGAGCAAAAGGGATAGCAATAGACGAAGTTCGCCTCTGAAACGGGTGTTAACGTTACATTCATTTCAAAGATTGCGAAGTCAAACAGTCGTCTCACGGGACCCTATTACAAATTACAAAGCCTAGCTAGGGTGTTATGTCTTTACTAAATAATAATACCTACTGTGCGGTGGCACGGAAAACCCTCAGTGCGCGCTCGCACTTGACCAGCTGTTTATATGGGTTGGTCAAATTGAAAATATTTTGCTCCTGGTAAAATCCCCGGTATTTGGGGAATTTTCCAAGTCAGAACTCAGAAGTGACTGTTATGGTCGGTCAGTTAATTATTTTCAATTTAAGAAACAACATTGGGTATTTTAATGATAAAAAAATACGCTTACGAATTGCTGTAGAAAGGTCGCAGAACATTAATGCAGGTGGCAGCTGTGAGGACCCAGTCTCTGGACAATAAAACACCGGCGCAGGTTTGCGCGGTAACACTTGACACCGTTTCAAAGATGGCCGCCAAAAATGGCGGCCTATCAGGAAACGGTAATTGTTTTCTGTTACTCAAACCATTTGACTTCAAATAATACGTTTCAGGTATTGCCTCGTTCGCAGATTCTTCGGCGTCATCATAATTCAGTGTGCTAATAGCAACGCTAGATTTTTCCATAACTTTTTCATACGACTGATGCTCAGAGTTTTCCAGAAGGTTCTCGAGGTTGTTAAGGGCCTCAGGGTTTGAATCATCGGGGAAGACGGAGGGCTTGTACCAATCAGGTCGCAGTCCGTCATTGAACATTCCTTCTACAGAATTTGAAGTATGGCCGAATTTTTGACTGACGACTTTCAAAACTGAAGCAATGATTATTGGGTTGCAAGTAATTCCGTTTACATTTCGCCCTACATTATGTAGCGTCTTGTTAATAATAACATTAAAGTCTGCAGAATGTAATTAAGTACTTATTGATGTTGATTCACAAGTTACATTATAATTATTAATTTAAATGCTTGATTGGTAAAGTGATTTATGTGCCGTTAATATAGTTACCTGGTATAGTTTCTAGCAAGAAAAGCAGCACCACCGCTTTGGCCATGTCATTAAACGTTATCGCTCTTTCGTGGAACAACACTGCGTGTTGACTTTCAATACTGGTCAATAGGTACAATACAGTCGGCCTCATAAAAACCTACATTTGGAAAATATATTTCAATAAAACATAATTTACAAGCATACTTTATTAGACTTTAAATTAATTTACATATGAGATAGAACATTCACAACCTTTTTACAAAAACATTTTCGACATTAAATTATTTACAGATTTTTAGTGCTTACATTAAAAAAGTTTAGTCAATGTTTGACACACTCTGTTCTTTGTTGTCATAAGTATATCTGTACACAGGTGTACTGCCGTTTGGCCATTTTATTTTTGTCAAATGTATAACTTCGTCAAATGTTTCATTTGGTCAAACGCTATTTTGTCCGAAACTGTAAATATTTTAGCATTTAATTCAGAACCATCGTGTAGAACCTTGTAAGTTAGGTTAGGTTAGTTTTATAAAAATCCTGAAATATTTACAGTTTTGGAAAAAAAAGCGTTTGACCAAATGATACATTTGACGAAATGATACATTTGTCGAAAAATAATTTGGCCAAACGGCATACAACAAAGGTACACAGTATACAACAAAGTCACTTCCCGCCGTCTGTCCCTCCTGTACGCTTAGATCTTTCAAACTACGCAACGAATTTTAATATGGTTTTCATCAATAGATAGAGTGATAAAAGATGAAAGTTTGTATATATAATAAGTTCTGGTTTATCTACGGGTGTTACAGAAAACTCACATGAACTCTAATTGGCGGATTACTCTAAATGGCGGTTATAAATAAATTATTATTATGAAGCTTAATTTTTAGGGGCGCAAATTAAAAATTAGCTTGTTCTAAAATAAAAAATACATAACACAAAAGTAAAAAAAATAACTAAAGTGAAAACGATGCAATTATAACAAAAGCGCAAGCTTTAAAAACCCGACTGTTTTAAATATTTTTGTCTTGTAGGTACATTTGCAATTTTTATCACTTAAAGTACCTTAGTGACACTCGCTACGGTACGTAAAATTTTAAAAACTTTTGTCAAAATTATTATTTAAAAAAACATGAAATATTTAAACTAAACTAATAGTGTCATCCGTTTCACTTCTATAAGGTACCAGAGAACCATACCGCACTTACTCACATAGGTCTCATACATACACGGTAACATATACCCTCTTTTGTGGGTAGTGGGGTGAAGACCAAGAGATCTCTTCTGACTACCCGAGTCGACGCAGGCGCATTTGATTTTACAGTTTTCATTTCAGCTAGTATTTAAATTTCCCAACAGAATTTTCTACATAGTAATTTGAAACATTAAATATTAAAGTAGATTAAGTACCGATTTTACCAAACGATGATAACCATTAAACAAACTATTAAAGCGTTAACAGCTGTTAAAATGTATGAACTAACAGTCGATTAACATTGATTAAATTTAACATCGTTTGGTGAAATTGGTAGGTACTGATGGTAACATTATGTTCTTCTATGTACAAATAGTAGATTATACACCGAGGGGATAAAACACTGTTTTATATCACGGGCGCGATATTGAATCCTGAGCAAATGAGGGACTCCAGATTTAACTCCCGATCGTAGCAAGAGCGTTACAAGTTAATTCCTGAGCGAAGCGAGGGAATTAAAACGGAGTCCTGAATGCAGCGAGGAATTCAAGCTCGCCCAAGACGAAAACAGCTTTATCCCAAAGGAGAACACTCTACTTTTCTCACCTTTTGCGAGACAATAAAAAGCAAGGCTACTTACAAGAAACAATGTTTTATTAAAACTTATAGTACCTTATTTAAAAAAAAACGTACATATTGTAATTTTTCATACGAATTTAAATCAATGAGATCTAACCCGGTGGTTAGCTGATGGTTATAATGACTTACTTCAGGTGAGGTTTGCATGATTATGATATATAATTGGGCAATTTCGAGCATGTGGTGTGAAAAGAGTATTTAAAATGTGTGTTTATTTTACAAATAACCTACAGAATATTTAACAAAACAGATTTTTTTCAAATTATAACAAATTACCACTTTTTGTTGCATATTGCGTTTAGATACGATAAGAAACATAAAAAAGAGACCATACATTTGCCAGTTAAATTTAAATATGAACGCATTTATTTCAATTTGATAGAGAAATGGTTATTTTCTTAACATTAAACTACTAGGCATAAGAAGACAAGTTTACTTCGATTTCTTATTTGAACATACAAAATTGTGCTACCTAAAAAACTTTTAATTAATACTATTAAATGCATAATAACCAAATACAAATGGAGATGTATACGTAATTATGTAAACATTATTTAAATATTTTGTTTAAGAACAATTATAAGTTTTAAATCAGTCGCTATGAACAATAAAAGTCCTTAAGTTTCGCTATTTTAATGTTAATTCTAATTCCATCCAGATAAGGTTCAATCTACATTAAGAAATATTGTACTTATGTTCAGTACACCAATAAACAGGTTCCACAACGACAGTACAGTCAATGATAAAAATAAGGTTGCGGCTGAAGTCCAAAAATAAGTTACAGTAAAAACATTTCTAAGAGAATCTTTCATTGCCGACTGTAATTTTTTGCATAATCTACTAACTGCCGAGACCAATCTCGGTATTTCCCAGGGCTCGGATAACGGTTTATTTTTCGAAACGGTTTCGTCTTTAATACCTAAGAAACGATTTGTTTCGTTTTCGTTCGAACGTTATGGAAAACAATTTTGGATCAGGATCAAAATTTTAATCGTTTTTGATTAATAAAACGTTTTTAACCGTTTTTTACCATTTTGCAGGCGCGCAGCGCGCGTGGCGCGTCCTGTGGATTAAACCGGTTTTTGAAAACGTTCCCATTTGGCTTTCGTTCCGAACGAAATGTTGTTTAAAAAACTGTTCGAAACGTTTTAAAAACATTATTTTATATAACGTTTCCGAGCCCTGGTTTTTCTACGTACACCGGAGATCCTTTCCCTGCAATATTGCATTGGTATCGGATTTACACAAATATGATGTATTTCAAATTTAACTTCATTCCAATAACAATAACTGGTTCACTTTCAATATTTCAACTAAACATTCTGACGAACAAAAACGTGAAGATAATTAAAAAGCTTATAAAATATCTCCAACCAAAGCTATTTTCAAGAAGTTGATACAATTTACCTTCTCGGTGGCATTTTTAGGGTTCCGTACAAAAAACGAAGAAACGGAACCCTTATAGGATCACTCGTGCGACTATCTGTCTGTCCGTCTGTCACAGCCAATTTGCTCCGAAACTACTGGACCGATTGAGTTAAAATTTGGTACACATATGTAAATTAATGACCCAAGCACAAATGTGCAAACTAAATAAATATATATAAATATTTTTATATATTTTTTAATTTAATGTCATTTTCGGGGGACATATTAAAGTTTTGCAAACCTTACTGTGTCATATATCAAAAGAAAGGGCTAGTTATGAGGATCTCAAATATATTTTTGTTATTATTGTAAAATAAACAATTTTGATTTTATTCATGAAAAAAGACGATAATTGACCATTCCCCCCTGATCTCCGAAAATAAAGAGGCTAAAATTTAAAAAAAAATACAAAATATTGTTCATGGTTTGTAGATTACAGGAAAATCTATAAGAATTCTATCAAAAAAAAAACGTATGTACGGAACCCTCTCCACGCGAGTTCAACTCGCACTTGGCTGGTTTTTTTTATTAAGAACTGTGTCGCTATCATACTTTTGTTTAGTGGAATGCAGTAATAAGAACGAAATATTATCGTGATATTTTTGTAGGCCCTTGATAACGATCCCTCTGTTATAAGTCAAAAAAATCTAGGACACCTAACTTAATTTGTCACAATAAATTTTGGCATAACATTAAAGCGCCTTATACAAACAATCTAAATTTATTTTATGCTAAAATTTTACAGATTTGTCCTCGTGTAATTTTAGCATAAAATAAATTAACCAATTAATGTTGTAATCACACCATAAGCCTGCGGCTCCACTGAGGCGGAGACGAGCGGAGCTGAGTGGAGCAGAGCTGTGAAAAGAGCTAAGTGATTCCACTGAGGCGGAGACGAGCGGAGCTGAGTAGAGTGATTACAATGTAGTGATGCAGTTACGTCTCCTCTCCGCTCCGCTCGTCTCCGCTCGACTGTTTCTATGAAGCGGAGCGGGGACGAGATGTGGATTTCAACTAATATGGTTAGTCAATCCCTACACGTCTCCTCTCCGCTCCGCTCGTCTCCGCCTCAGTGGAGCCGCACCCTTAATTGGTATGTACTTGTAGGTATATGGCGAACCCTACACGTCAATAAATATTGTGATAATTATCATGATATTTACTTATGTATCTTGGGCCGGATCACAGCACACCCTACACCATCAATACGGATCGCGTCAGTACTGAAGCGTTCTTTGTACGAGGCAGACGTGATGGACCCTAGACGGAGCAAAATTAAATATTGACGCGCGACACTACACGCAAGATAAATATCACGATCCAGGATCTGGGATCAGACCACAAGGATTTCCAGAAATCCAGCAATAAATATTGTGATATTGTGATCCGTCAATACATTACCCTACACGTCAATAAATATCGTAATCCGACAGTTTATATTGACGGATCACAATATGGATCTTGCGTGTAGGGTTCGCCTATCAGATGAACCAGTTACTTACCGTCATGAACCCCGCTTGCTCATCGTTTACCATTACCCTCCATGATAGCTTGGACTCCGGAGCCGTCCACTATTGGGCATGGGCTTCCAAAAACCGCCACATTCAAGGATTAAGCTCGAAGACCCTAAGCAAGTCAGCCTATTCACTCCGGCGCTGCTCATGTATGCATCCCTTTATGAAGGGGAGGCCAGTTCCGACCATCTCCTGGTACTCCGCATACTCCGGCCCGAAGAACGTGAGCAGCGTCAGCTCCTCGGCGTAGATGCGCTCGCGGAAGAAACACCAGGAGAACAGCGTGTATGCGATCAGGCAGATCGGGTTCAGTAGTATCACCTGGAAATTTTATTCTGTTAATGTGTGTACGTATGTATGTATGTATACTCTTTATTGTACAAGTTATAAAAAAGAACTAGAGAACACAGGCAATATAACAAAAAAAAAACAAGTACAAAACCGAACCTCTTCCCTTAACGGGATTTCATCCAGCTAACACTTGTTAGAAAAATACCAAAACGGTTATTTTACAGCTAAAAAGTATACATCATTGTTTGGACAATTTGTTTTCAAAAATACAAGCAAAAACTTAAAAAGTGAGTGATTTTGGACAGGTTGTTTTACGGTGCCCACACACAAGTGCGTAGCTAGGATTTTGTTAAGGGGGGAGCGGGCGTACACAAACCAAGAATACCTAGGCTGCCTGCGTAACATTACTTAGCGGTTTGTAAACATTCCTGCATCTTCTAGGGGAGGGGGGGCAGCTGCCCCCCTTTGCCCGTACCTCGCTACACCCATGCCCACGCACGCTATATTTATCAACGAACGTGAAGCGATCCGACTCACCTGTGTGCCAATGGACCAGTAGAACCAGCCGACGTAGCTGGGGTGTCTGCACAGCGAATACACCCCAAACGTGACCAAGTGATGATCAGGCCTCTTCACGAACTGCACCTGCGACCAAGGAAGGGCCTCATTACATTGGACCATCCGCACAATACACAAGGGAATATGCATGGATTTTTTAAATCGCATTTCTCAACAAAATATGAAAAATATCGTAAAAGAGATCACCAAAAACCAAGAAATACGGATGATACAAGTATTTTAAACTGTTAATTAGACAGAGATATGCACAGTGACGTCATGACAAGCTGCAGAAATCACTTTATAGAACAAAAAATCCTAACTCTAACATGCATGTACATTATGGAGGTAAGCATTTGTGTTAAAAATAATATTTCACTTTTTCCCCTATACTCCCGTCCATCAAACCTACGCCAAAATAGTAGACTAGCCACACCCGCTTCAAGATTGAAAATATTTCACACAGGCCCCTTTGCCATGTCAATTAGAATATTTAACAAGATACCCAAAGAAATACAAAATGAATCCAACATAAATACATTTAAACACCGCATTAAGACATATTTAATAAAAAAAACCTTATTACAGTGTTCAAGAGTTCCTAAATGAAAACTAACTTTATTTTCTCTTGTTTTTAATATTGGAACACTTTAAGATTATCTGACTGTTTTTTGTAATAATTTTACCCTAGTAGATATATTTATATTACGCCAATATTATTATTTTGCCCTAAAACTCAAATATGACTGAATGTGATACTTGTACGTTCCTTATTCTTATTCTATTCTATTAAATATATATGTATATATAAGAATATATTGTTGTAATGTTATAGATTACGTTATTTCTAAGTAGATGTTATATAGTTTAATAGTTACGATTCTAACTACCTAAATTATAAAATTGCGCATGTTCTAGATAATACCATTGCTGTGCCCCTACGGGGTTTACGTTGACGCTAGACTTTAGTTTAAGACCTTATGTACCTACAACGTAAAACGCAATAAAGAATTGAATTTGAATTTGAATTTGAAAGATAGATTTAAGCAAAAATCTGCTTTAACACGCGTTTTCATGGACAAGGTTTGGCGGCATAAAGGTATAAAAGTTTAGTTTGAGAACACTAGCGTAAAGTAGAGAGCTATAACATTTTACCAAAATCCTAACATGTGTTAATAAATTACAAGTAATGGTCCATCAAACATACTTAGCAACGCAAAAGCAAAACTTGTAAAATTCATGTTAAAAATAACTGTTTAAAAAAAAATAAAAAACCGCCTTCAAAAACGCAAAAAATAACTTCTTTCAAAATTATAGGTAGATAAGAGATTAGTCCAACTCATGTCGGCGACTCACAGTATTTTCAACCAAAAGCCGAATTCAGTTAGACTAACCTATTACCTATCATTTAAAAAAAGTTATTTTTTGCGTTTTTTAAGGCGGTTTTGTTTTTTTATTAATCCTGGTTAGTGTCATCTTAAATCGGAACTCTCCGTGCGCGAGTTCGACTCCAAAAACGCCGGTTTTTTGTATACATAAAGCTACAGAAAGAAATGCATTCCTTTAAAGTCGGAATTAAACAAAAATAACCTGTGCAGAGACAACTCACTGTGTGATTAAAATTAGTTTTCGCCGTAAACATGGCCGCCTTTCGAAGCAGCTCTCCGCTGCAGCACATTGCAACCCCTATTGCTGACATCCAATAGTAAGTTTTCATGTCTGAAAAGAAATAATTAAAAGATAGGTAAGTACCATACATTGACCACAGCAGCAAATTAATTGATCAATTTCGTTACGGTCTAGGCCAGGGAGAAGTTTATCAGACCAGTACAATTTGCTGTTTATTTTAAATCACATGGTTTTTGATTTATTTACAAATTATCAAACCTGGGACTAAATTTGTCTTTTTTTTAACCCACAAAATGATAATAAATGTCTTTAGCATGTGATGGGTAGTTTGATTGCAGGTTTCATCTATTATTGTTGGTAAATATTACATTATCTATGAAATGAAAAGTCAGTTCGCCTAGTGTGGGAGTCACCACTATCCTGTAAAACCAGCATTAACGGTGTTTATCTGTAAATAAATATATTTGTATTTGTTGTATTTGTATTTATGGGACAATTATGCCACAACTGCAAATATTACAAATTTTAATTAAGATTCGGCCCTTTTCCAATATTTCTCTGATTTGATTCCACCCACTTTCGCTCTGAAATCTTTTTCGTCAATCTTCTTTCATCCATCCTTACCAAATATTAAATATTTAAAAAGCCACTTACCAGGAAAGAAGTAGTACTCAACTCCCCATTCCACCCAACTAGCTACCGCAGCCACCCCGTACTGCACGCTATGATTCAAAATGAATGAGTCTATGGACAATGTCTTCGGGTTTGTTAGTGCCATCGTCATGAACTCCGAGAAGTGGAAGAATGTCAGCATGATGGTGTAGCGGCCGAATATGGCCCAGCCACTATCAAAGGTTGCTATATAGAGCCCTGTAGCAAACGCGGCTCCAAGGAATGCTGCTCGTACCGACACCTGAAATCATGAGCAATTAAAAAGAACACGCAAATAAAGGTAAAGAAAAACTTAACGAATTTTGTTTACAAAACAACACTTGTCTTAAAATAAAGACGAACGACACAATTTTCATTAAAACAAATGTGTCTTCATTTGTATTACAGGTAACAGGAAGTTTAGTGCCCAAGCCTCTGGCACTTGTCCCACCGCCGGCGAGGAAGCGATAAGCTATCGACTATTTTCTCGCTCAAGAAACGAACAAAAGATATAGATCCCGTGTCAATAAAAGTGACAGACATATTAATAGTTGATCGCTGGCTGTTCACACTGCCGGCGAGAACTCTCTCTCCAACAAAAGATTTAGATCCCGTGTTAATATAAGAGACGCATATATTAATAGTTGATTGCTGATTCTACTCGCTTCTCGCTCATCGTCGGCGGTGGGACAAGTGCCTCTATCAGTGATCTCTCAGTGGACCAGGTTGTCCTAAAATTTTATAAAACAATAGCGGTTTGTCTCCTAGGTCACCAGTACTTTATAGTTCCCATCATGTAAAAAGTCTGCTGGGGATGTACCTGCGCAGTTGCTCATTTATTGCTGAAGTTGTTGGTATGAAGGGAGATAACACTTCTTTTGGTATGCTTATGCTCAGTACAGCCAAATACATAAATATGTACCAAAATCCTCTCATAAATATGTTACAAAATTTATGAAGTTCTTATAACACTGGAATAAGGTGCATTGGGACATATTTTTGAAATGTTGCATCCTCCCATATTTTTACACTTGACTGTGTGCGCGTATAAGCATGCGCAAATACATCCCCTCCATTGTCACTCGGTGGTCTTTTTATGTGACGGGATCTGCACAAGAAATGCTAATGCAGAATGGAGTGTGAGATCATTTAATTCTATCCATCTATATTGCCTATTTAGTGTGCTGGGCAATCATTCATTATTTATTTTAAATTATTTAAATCAATATTTTATTCCAGTACAGATGTTGATCATAACATTGACTAGGTACTTTTAAAACAAAAACCAATTCATCTTCTTTTTTTTACATTAGTAACAAAAGGGCAGAGAGAGTGTTCAGAACCAGATGAGTTGGTCATTGTATTAAATTTTAGTATAAATACTAATCTAATAAGTCCTTACATCATATTCGAAACCGCTGTAGCAGTATCGCAGTATAAAGTTGAACAGGCAAAAATACAGGCCAGGGCCCCAGAACGTCAGCGCCCACAGCTCCGTCGCGTAGCCTAGGACACTCCCCGAGAAAAAAGAGAGAGTGAAAATAAAAGCAGATAGAGAAAAACACCGAATCGCCTGTTTCCCGGCTGGATGCATATTTGTAACTAAATCTGCCACGTTCATTGTGAAAAGTTTAGTAATATATTTAAGCCGAAACAAAATATATTAATTTAGTGTTTGTCTGAATTCGGTTTACATTCTCACAGGAAATAATTTAATGATAAACCGAGCTGGTTCACGAGATGATCACCAATAATTTGACAGAACGATGCAATGACAGCTGTCACCCAAGCAGATTAAGTATTTATAGTTGCCACCCAAAAAAATATTGACAACCTATTCGATGTTTACATCTCGATCAGTCGCATGGACGATTCTTAGGCCATCGTAGGAAACATAACAGATAGAGTCTGTCTAATGAAAGATGAACCTGAGAAAAAGCGGCAAATTCAAAAAATCTTCATATGGTATTACCGATCAATGTAGGAATAAACGATTTTGATACTTTTCTTATTTTATTTATTTTGCTGGGCACAAAGGAAGAGGAAACGCGTACTTTGTCACAATACTGAGGCCCGTATTAATAAACTATAGGTACTCAAGTCTACTAATACCGCACTCAAGTGTCCGTTTATCCATATTAAGACCACACGCGGTATCATATTTAAGTACAGTTTATTAGTAGAAGCCCGAGAGTCTTACTACTTAATACGTATGGGTGGATCAACTTTTTTGTTGTTGTTAGTGTCCCGTAAGCCAGGAGACAACAGTGATAGTTTCTTAGAAAAAATGTTATAATGTATACTTCTATCACACTCAGGAGAAAAGCCATAAAAGAATGGTAGTGGACTTATATCCTTTGTAATCATAGTTTTAATGAGTGACCCAGGAAACGTCACCCTGGCACCGAACTACAAAGAAAAGTTGATTGACCCGTATAGTCAGCATTAAATAAATAGATAGTGACACCCAAAGTCGCCAAACGTGTACCGAACTATCTATGAAAATAAAATGCAGACCACCATAGTAATGGTTGCATCAGCATGCTTTCTTATTTGTGGGCTCTTTTAGTAAATAAAATCACCAATAACAAGTCATTAAGTAAAAATATTTTATTTATTATTATATTAGGGTAAAACCGATGCTTTCTCTCAACTCTGCTAATAGGCATCTGAGTGTAGGCACTTGCTTCTTTACAATATAAAATTCATTCACTTTATTTCTAATGGCATGGATGTCACAACTATCTAAATTGGATACTGTGGCCTTGTGAGTTCGCTTCTTTCCTGGAGTACTGAAGACACCATGGTTTACTTTGCCTTCATTCTCTTCAATGTCAAAACACTGATATCTGTAAGAAGAAAGAAGGAATGAATTAAACAGAACACCATTTACAAATATATAGTGACACGCAGTACAGCCCCATTTTACAGTCCGACAGCTCTAAGAACATTTGGGTTTAGGTGAAATCAAATTGCATCGGTGAGGTTCAAATCGCAACGGTTTAAGAACAAGGAAGACAGGTATAACCCGAACATCTTTTCCAAGAGCTCATGAAGTGCATGTAGGTACATATTAATATGTTTATGATGTCTTTTAACTAAATGTATATAAATTCCTCCTTAGTGTTTTACTGAAACTAGGTATGAGTGTCAGTTATATTAATCATCTGTCTATTTAATTAATTTAATAAAATTGCGATTGTTAAGAGATTCAACATGGTATAGGTACAGGCAATACATCTATGTATAGGGAAAGACAATGATTTAATTAATCTTAGTATTTACCGGTCATTGATGATAATTCTTCTAAATACTTCGTTTGACTCTGGCATAGTAAATCGTTTTGCCCCAACTCTTTCAACTGCTGAAGATTTATCAAAACCGTTTGTTTTTCGCCATCCACGTCCAGCTTATCTGAAATGAATACATCGTTTAATTTCTTAATGGAAAAGAAATACCAATTTCAAAAGATAGCTAGAACAGAAAAGGTATATATTCTATGAAACTTTGGATTGAAGATATAGAAATAATAAGTATCAAAATTAACATGCCATACTAACCTTGTTATAACCTATGAATTCGGTCACCGTATATAAACACTCTATTTTTTGTTTCAACAATGCTTCCCTCTTCTCTTGTTTTTCTTTATATTTGTTTATAATGGTACAAAGGATCTGTCGCATACCACTTTTGATAGTTTTACGCATGTTTAGTCCGTAAATTTCGAGAAGAAAACTTTAATTTGACAGACTCGAACCAACAACGACTTGTTTGTCAATGTCAAAACGTCATTTTAATAGTGTTGCCAGACCTGCCAGTCAAATAAAAGCCCGGTTCATCATTCATTAGACAGACTCTATCTATCCCAAAGCGAAACAGAGGCTCTACTTTGAAATCCGTAATTCGAACTTCGTCTATTGCTATCCTTTTGCTCTCGACGCGTCACTAATTCGGGCTTTAGACATGTTCTCGCATTGTTTTTAACTCGGCCGCCATTACTATCAAGTAAATACGAACCAATCATAACGTTGACTATACAATATCATTTCAAAAGCAATGTGGTTTTACCGAGTTGAATGCAGTAGAATGCTGCTGCGCTAGGGGCCCCTACCAAGCCTAGATACCATTTAAACCAATTACGTTTGAGCGCTATCGGATCGGTTACCTAGAACGCTGTGTAGTTTTATATACGTATTGTATCAGTGGGCAGTAATAATTATCAAGGGACAACGAAGGAGATAATGAAAACGAAAATACTGTGACTGTATAAAGTTACGAATAGAAAGAGGTTATCGATTGTAATATAGTTATTTTTTTCTCATTGTACTTGTTGTTACCATAACAATAACCGTTTGGGTAGTCATGGCAACACACTTTGAAGGCTTCAAAGGCTTAGTTTAGTAATGAGTTAGTTTGCACTGTGTGAAATTGTGTTCCTGAATAAAAAAAGAGAATTTGCTATTGGGTATAATAAAGTAACGGCAAATGTAATTGGCTGACCAAATTAAAAACAAAAATGAGCATTTTATAGTGCCAATGAAAACAACTAAATATAAATTTTAATTTCAAATTCTTTTTGTTTACGGGTCGTCACAGTTTTTTCTTAAAATGCAAAACATTTCAAATAAACGTTGTAAAATCTAATTATCCTATAATAGTATAATTAAAGTGGTACCGCGAGAGTTTTTAATCAAAGTAGTCATAAATTGTAGTTGTTATTAACTGACGTAACCAGGCCGTGACACCATCGCTCGGAGCATGCCTGTCGGCTTTTAATGAAAGTGGTTTCCCCTTCGCGTAGGTTCGTAGTCGGAGCAGATTAGGAGGAAACTTTCAAAAGTGATCCGTAATTTCCTTCGCGAGCGGGGGAGTGGATGAGTGAGCGATTTTATCGAGTGAGTGAATCGCTCCTCGGCAACGGGCGCGGTGGTGAGGGCGCGGGCGGAGCGGTCGGACTTCAATGTTATCAATCTAACTACTCTAACTAGTCATAGTAGTCATGAACGACCCGTGGGATGTGAAGTCCGTTCGACGGTCGGAACAGTACATCTCCTGCATGAAGATAAATGGAGTCCCCCTTCTGCCACCAGTTGTAAGTTTCCTAAATATACCTACTGGAACTACGGTTCTGATTTATTTTTAAATTAAAATTCTTTTTTAACTTTTGATTTTGCAGATACAGGCCTTATGAATTATTTAATACGCAAACCATTCATTTCACAAATAATTGACAGCATCATTACAAAAGTCTTGTTCATGGCACGAAAATTTATGTCTATAGCATCTATAGCCTTTGAGGTGACTTTAAAATTATTTTGTGCTTTTTTTTGCAATTTAAATTTAAACTAAACTTTTCTATTTTTACAGCTCTCTATGGGGTGCCGTAGGGAAATGCAGTATTACAAACTTCTGGCAAAAGAAGTGGAGAAACGTATATGCCTGCTTATTCCTTACGTTAATGATTGCGACACACAATCTATTGACGACAAGACGGATCCTCCCGATATCACACAGGATGTAGAATCTGAACAATTCTATGATTTTCCTAATGAAGACATTCAGAATAGGTTTCAAGTAAACATTGAAAAAAAAGCTGCAGTTACTAATGAAAAATTTGTTGATGAGCCCTTATCACCTGAATTGTCTGATAGGATATTATTACCAAAACAAATAGAGTATAGCCAGAAACATTCATGCCTACCCTCTAAATTGTTGACTGATCTAAGCCTTGAATTTAATGAGAATGGAAAACACCTTATGGAAAGTGTAAGTAAAAGTAAAGTTCAAGTTCCCCAGCCAACCGACCCTCCTGAAAGAGATTACAATGATACTCCAAAGAAAAGAACCCCAAACAATATTCAGAAGGAACTTCTCTTGGACACTGAAACTGGCTATCTTACGAAGAAAACAAAGGTTGACGAAGGTATAGCGGCTTATAATTTTGACTTTGAAAACCTGAATAGATCCGATCCATTTCCAGATATGCCTTTAGAGGATGGGCCTAGTTCATTCAGTACTAAAAGTTTTACTGGGTCTTTAAATAATATACACAGAGAAAGTATGAAACCAAATCTCTTAGTTCGACAGAGGTCATACACTGTTTTGAATCCAAGTCCAATGCTACTGGCTCACCTGCAGATTCAATCCATAAGCACGGGGGTGGATGTGAATTCAATTTCTATGAGTGAGTCAGGGTCTTGTCCAAAAAAGCGGAGAAGTTGGGACTTGGAATCAGCTAAAGTTAAATGGTCATCCATGGCAATGGAGTTAAAGCAGAAAACATCGTCAATTACAAGTGGTGTCAACAAAAATTATGTATCGAGGACCATTAGGAATAAAGCCCAATCAGTGTCCCCGCATAGAGCTAAGTTGAGTATATTGGACAATAATAGACGTGGGAGTCTACCAAGTAAAGCCTTAACTAATTCTGAGCCTAACCAGAAGACTAAAAACTCTTCAAGTCCCGTGAAAAGCATAGCCTCAAATAGAACTATTGTCAAAGGACCTGCAAGTAAATCTGGTAGTCAGAAATATTTACCACATACCCCTAACCAGCAATCTCCAGTCAAACAGCCAAACCAAATGCCTGTATCCAAACCCATGGATCCTGCAACCAGGGTAAGAGAACTCTATGAGAAAATACAAAACCAACAGCTCACACAAATGGCTAATTTAGTAGAGAAGCAGAAAAGAGAGCAATTGCTGCTTCAGCAGGTTTTTGAAGAACAAAACAGCATTCTCTACAAACAATTGAAGACTATCTGCCCTAAGTCCCCCATAGAAGTCAAGGAAGCGTGGAGTGAGAAAGTAACACAAGACACTCGGAGCAGCGGTCCTGTCAGCTTGAGCCAATTAATCAATCCTAAGAATCCCGAAAGATCTCCGAAAAGCCCCACGACCACACTTACGGATTCACATAGTAGTTTAAATAAATGTGACTTGGTCTTAAAGAAAAGTAAGGATTTAACCGCTAGCATTAAGAAGCAGGTGCCTAAACGGAATCCAAACAAGGTGTCTAGTCCCAAATCTGTGCCGGACGGCAGCCGGACGCGTACTCACTCCCCTAGCTATCGAAATCCTGCTATTTCACGGAAGCTGAACTATGACACTAGTCCGACTGATGAGAAGGAGTTGGATTATATTCTGACCGATCGAACGAACGATACGATGGCCGGGTTAAACTCGTCGTTCCCGACGGACAGCGACGACCCTGCGAGCGCGGCGACCCGGAGCAGCGCGCGCACCGAGTTCTCGCTGCACCGGCCCGCCCGCGACGAAGTACCGCGGTCTCACACCGACAGAGCCATCCGCTCCTTGGAGGAAACGATACACAACTCTATGAACAGTACTGCGCGAAAACATACGACTAAACCTTATAACCCACCGACGCCCAAGGAGGTAAGTTTACTAGTATCCTCATAATTTGATAATCAAGTCTTGTCTATTTAAGTACCTGTTACATGAGTAAATCGTGAAAGTAACAGTAATTGTATTTGAAACAGCAGGTTTATTGTGCTGACCACACCAAAATGTTATCAATGTTATTTGCTTACCACTGCTTTCTTATCCTCATGCTTATCTGTAAGCACATCCTGTCTAAATCCTGGACTCAGTCCCAAGCTGCAATCAAGTTTTTTTCCTCCGTATTGTCTTCCTTCCTCTTCCCACATATCTTTGAATTGGATTGCTAAAGATGAATTGTTATTTGTGTCGTCTCCTATATCCTCAATAATTTCGCACACCGTCGTAAAATTTAAGAAAAAATCATAATATTAAAGTATTCATCATAAATATAGTCAAAAGCGTCATTCCGTGTCTTAATGGGTCACTGGTCACTATCCCAAAAGTTAAGAAGGAGAGAAGAAGAAATACATTTATTTACGTTACGTGAATGGTTTCCTAATTTTATTTTGGTTTTATGTGATTTAAATAATCCTGCCCAGCATCCTCAACCCTGATCCCTACAAATCCCAACATCTTTAAGAGCTCTAAATTCCTTGGCCTGCATTGTCTCCTGACTTCCCCAAAAGCTCAAGGCACAATTTGTACGTTGGGTTGGGTGACAGCTGGCCGCCGCGGCGACCATAGTCGCGCACGCTAAGGGCTTCCTGGTGCGGCGCCTGATGCGGACGGAGCGGGTCCAGGCCACCGTGCAGACCATCAAGGACGCGCTGCTGTGCGCGCTGCAGCTGCACCAGGACCGAGCCGGCATCAGGGGCGCAGATGTAGACTTGCATCGAAGACTTATACAGCAGGTGACGTGTGTTTGGGGGATTACTTTACCAATCTGACCGAGCATTTCCAAACGTATCTTACTTCAAACCGAACTCCGATTTCTTTTATTAGTCGAGTCATTTATATTTATATCTAGTAGTGGATGTGTTTCGGCTGATAAATTGCCCTATCCGTTTAACTAGTAGTTACTCTAACTGAAAATATTTTTAGTCAGATTTTAAGTGAGTAAGTACTTAATTAAAATATAGTTTTCGTTTTGATGATTGTTCAAATCGGATGATAACTTTTTAATGAAGTTACATGAGTTAGTCTATATCTTGGATGAGTTATGGTTCCATTGTGATCACGGGGGTGTGGAATGTTTCGTGTTTGTATTGTCTGCGTTCGCTTCGCTTGTGGTGATTTGTTCAAAATGGTGCACTTATTATATGTGTATTATAGTAGAAAAATACATATATTCGCGACTTCGTTTGTTTCGAACTCGTTCCTCCTGCTCCATCGATTTTGAACGGCAGGTCCCTTGACAGATCTGCAGTCACATAGATGTGACTGCAGATAAACTGTAAGTCCGTGCCCTGTAGGTTTATGCTGCCCTTGTAAATAAAAAGGGACGCATTCGCAATGTAATATAGTCGACGCAAATGTAGCCTCCATCTTAATAAATAATTTATAAGCAGGGCAGTATGCACCTAGGTACTTAACTTTGTTTACTTATGCCCGCCTAATTGAAATAATCCATGGTGGCCCCAGGTTTGCTCTAGAGTTCACATTACAAAACTGGGATTCCAAATTTCCAAGGGCCTCGGAAGCTACTTACATACCAGCATTTAAAAAAATCTTCGTACGCCCCCGACCTGTCTAGAACAGCACTTATCATCATAAATGATCCTTTATTTTTAAGAGTGATGTAAAGGAAATAGGTTGAATTTTAAGCTATTTAAAGTTAGGTGCTCTATTTATATATTTTAACATAAATTCCGTAAGCTGGTCTGGTATCCAATCTTGAAAATCGATTTTCGGGATTGTTTGTCCTAAAGTATGATTGCATCATTATCAAACGTTCAAATGACGAAGGAGGGTATTGCATAAGAAATTAATATGCTCATCCTGCCTTTTGGTTTTGGACGGCAGTGTAATATCCGCGCCCGTCCTCAGATCACGGCGGCGTGCTACGCGCTGCACGACACGTTCGTGGTCAGCACGCCGGCGGAGCGCTGCGCCCTGATCGCCGGCGACCGCGAGCGAAAGCGGCAGAAACCCGTCGTGCCGCGGTTTAGGCACAAATCGTGAGTATACCCTCTTTTTAGTCGTCTATCCGCGCTCGCGTCTGGCTGCGATCCTAGTATGGTTGCGTTTGTCGCGTGACAAAATGTGGATAAAACATCCGTCACTTTCTGACAATAATATAAGTACGAGTGTGATGGATGCTTTATCCACTTTTTGCCCCGTTCGTGTCAAAATTCTGTCTGGTCCCGCCAGTGTTGAGCTCGCCGTTTCTACAATTGGGATTCGCAATGTTAGATCTCCTGAATTGAACGTGTCGCCATCAGGCAGGCCGCCACCATTTTTACCAGGACGCGGTTATTGGTTGTGCGACAAAGCAGAGTGATGATGAGAGTGAGATGATAATAAAGAACTTTATTGAAATAATTCTGTAGTTGAGATCTATATTAGATTCGTATTTAAATTGGTGTGTGTTTATCGCGTTAACTTTAATCCGCTTATTTGTTAAACGTAATAGAACAAGCCAATCACTCAAAAATAGTTCTAAACTACTGAAATTAGGTATTTTATCCTTGATATGTTGTGAATCAGGGATATAATGACGCAAAGCCACAGCGGTTCGTTCCCGGCGCGCGCGCAGCGGCCCTCCGCGTCGCTCATGACGCAGTCCAACTATGGTAACACTGAGAGCATTGAGAATGTTGCCAGATTCAAATATTGTTTGCGCTCTGCTTGTGATGTCGTTTGCATTCTTATTATTAAAATTAAGTTTGTAAAATGTTTTGTTTTGGATATATGTATTATGCTTTACAGTGGAGGGTTTATCAGTTAATCGCTGGAAAAATGAATTCTATAAAATCTGACTCTATATATAAGTATATATTCAAATTCTCCATTCGTTCTCTTTATGGAGTTTAAGTTGATGGGTGAGTGATACAGAAGACCGAACGAAAGCAAGTTGTCACACCCGGTCGTTTCAGGTTCCTTTTACTCCAATCCAATAGGCCAGTCATATATTTCTAGTAAAAGCCCTCAAACACAAAACGCGATGTAAAACTGAATTGTTGGTATTTTATTAGAGGAGAGAGAAATTACACATTGCAAAAAAAAAAAAAATGTGCTTAATAACATATCAGTTTTACATCGTGTTTTGCGTGTTTTTTGTAGGATATGACTGGCCTACACGAGTTTTATTAACCGTAATTCTAGGGCTATTTACCCTCCACTACCTACGTCTCTTTAAAGACATTTGTCTGTTTTTTTCTGATAATTAAATGTTGCTTGTTCCTAGAATATCCACTTGTGCAAGTTGCATATTTTCACAGAATTAACTATAGTTTTAAATGAAGGCTTACTTACACATCTGTGCATCTGGTGCATCTTGTCATCGTTATCTAGTTTTCTTTTTAATTAGGTACTTACTTTTTGCTGATTGTTAATAATAATATATGTTAATTCTAGTTAGTCTATTTCACCAGCCAATGTAGAGCATCCTATAATTTTAAACCATGTCGTCACTCTTATTATCACCCAAAATCTTTTTATTTTTATGAGTTGCAAATTCGTCATTAGATTTAAGGGTCTTTCTGTTTAAAAGGAGTTAGAAAGAGACTTCCGCTTGTAATTTGTAACTTGTAGCTTCGTGAAACGGGCTTCTAATTTAAAGCCGCGTATCCACTAGAGGCAGCCTCGGGTCGAGCGGCTGCGAGGCCGCGAAAGTGGAGACGCTGCCTCAACCTGAGGCACGCCGCGACACGAGGCAAATTCGTCGCCGCGAGCCGAGCCATATTTTGTCGGTTTTTTTGGCGTGCTCAAAGGAGCCTCAGTCCGAGCCGTGCATTTGATGGAGACGGGCGTGTATAAACTGCGCACATTACGGATCCAGCTGAGGCCACTCGCTTTGAGCTGATCTGCAACGTGTCTCGAGCCTTTGCCTCCAGGCTGTTCAAGTCGAGTCTGCTCGGCCTGAGTCTGCTCAAATGGATACGCGGCCTAAATTTCTCTGAAATAGTTCCAATTTACTAAACTTCTCTTGAAATATCTGCATGCATCCCCATCTCTATCACAGATGCTAACTCTGCGGGCCTACCTACAACTACGACCAAAAATTATTTTTGGTCGTATTTGTAGGTACACCAGCCGGTATGATCCAACATATCTGATATACTCGAAAATATCTGACATGCTCTTATGCCTCGAGTAATAAGGACGTGTCAGATATTTTTGAGTCCAATGTTGGATCATAATTATTGCTGGTGACTGTACACTGCATGTTCATTGATAAGCGTGGATAAAACATCCGTCATTTTCCGACCTATATGCAAGTGCGAGAGTGACGATAGCTTTATCCACCGCGATGAAGAGGACCCACCAACAGGGCCTCTATTCAACAAGGTAAAAACCATATCGTTTTTGACCTGTTATCGTCTTCATAGTCAACGTTTTGATAGCTCTTATTTAATTGACAGTAATGGCGGCTGAGTTAAAAACAATAAGTACCATAAAAGGTCAAAAATATGATTTGGATTTTACCGCCTAGAATAGAGGTGCAGGTCCTAGTGAAAAAGGGTACAAGACGATTTAACTCGTAATAAAAAAGGGTATATACATGAACGGAGTATACTAGACTTAAACCCTTTTTCACTTGATCTTCAGAATATTTTTTCCGACTGCCCGGATAAGGGTTATTTTTTGCGGGCGTATATATTTTCACCATGAATGTGTGTCCGCAGAGACGTTTAGCGGGGCGAAGGACCCGCGGCGCTACGTGTTCTCCCCGCGGCGCCGCCCGTGGCGCTGACCGCGCTGCTTCACGGACTGTTGCTAATTAACCTGGACCTTGGATCAAAACTGTTGTATGCAAAAATGGCCTGTAAGATTTACGACAGTATATATCTATTGTCGAAGAGGGCTGTCATCTCTTGAAACCAGTCTTCCGAAACATTTGGTTTTAAATGGATTTTTCCCATTATCCCCCTTACTAATAAACGTGGAGTAACGGTGGTGTAGCCAAACCATGCTTTGTTCTTATCTGTCAAATACAAATGTCACAATGACAGATAAGGGCAAAGCATGGTTTAACTACACTACGGTTACTCCACATTTAATTAGTAGGGGGGTATAAATATAAAATTGAAAGAGTAATAGTATATTTTTAAATTTTTCTTTAGTAAATAAAACGAAGTTGAAATTTTTAATGAAATATAAAATTGTAGGAGTGAATTATATTGTAAAAAAAATGCAATTGCGACTGACGTCCGGACGGTCCATAAAATAAATCGGGGAAAACCCAGATGAATGGCAGCCCTAACACGGCCACACCGATGTAAATAAAAGTTTTTTTGATCAAAATTGGTTAATGTTGCCAGTATATTCTGAACAGCGCCATCATTTTCTCAAACTCTTGCCAAGACGGGCCTTTGATTTGGAGACTGGATAGTTCTGTTCGGAAGTTTTTGAGTTAGTGATAAAAAGCGTTGCAAGAATACTGTTTTTTTTTTATAAAACACACCAAGTATGTGAATTAGTAAAAAAAAACTCCAGTTGTCAAACACCTTTTCTGTTTACATCCCACAATAAAATCCGCTAGAGTTATTTCTCTCAATCTACCGATGGTTGTTGATCTCTGTAACTTTGTCAAGTCACAAAAGGAGTCACAATGTTACTATTTATTTAAATTTAAGACGTTTTGGGAGAATGGAAGAAGTTTTTTGTGTTATATTTAGAATGGCTTTGTATTAAAACTAAACTTTGCCTCGAAAATTTTATACAGCTAAAACTTCACCGACATTGTAATTTTGGTCAAGAACAAAATTGGTTTGTTAAAGTATTTTTTGGTTTATTAATACATCATCATTTAATGAATTTCAATACTCGACTCAACTGTGCTATTATAAAATGTAATAATCTGGATATGCACAAGCACGAAATCATATATAATTATTATCAAAATTTTATAAATTAAACTATTGAGCAATTCCCACTGCAGGGTTAATATAGTTTTTTTTATTAGTACCTACATTGAAAATTAATACTGCTGGGACGAACTTGGGACTACTCTATAATTTAATTTATAAAATTTTATATTACAGACTTATGTGATATCAAAGCCATTCAGAATTGCCCTATGTATTAAGAATTATCTAAATGGTTGTAAATTATTTATTATTACACACGCTAAGCTTCTAAAAGTAAGTGCCTAGCTTAACGCACATAGTGTAGACTTCACTGTGTCACTTGTCTAAGTCAGGGTTTTCTCATGGTCCCATTAATTTGTCCACGAGATAGGATCGTTTCCCAGTCTCACGAAGTTTTCTCTAATTCCTGTATAAAACTCAAGTCGACTTTCATAACCTTTATCTATGGTTACAAATCTGACGGAGTCTGCATACTGTGCAGCCGCGCTGTGCGGGGTTCCTAATTCTGGGTGGCTTGCCCTTCGGGCATAAAAAGCTCCCTAGTATTTGGTGCAACTTACCAACAAGTTTGATGTTCATCTGTGCAATATTATCTCTAATACTTATATAAAACAGTGTTTGTAACAAAACTCCTCCGAAATGGCTTGACCGATTCTTATGAAATTTTGCGTATATTCAGTAGTAGAGAATAGGACGTAAAGTATATTTCATAAGGTTTGTACGAGAATAAAATCACACCCGGGCGACGCCGGGCGCGGATACATAGTATATTTGAAACAGGAAGTAATATTTAATGCCGCGAAAGCCAAGTCTCCCTCGCGGCAAAATTGATGGGACCCCGAGATAATGTCTGTCCATGTTAAAAATGCTTTGAAATTATGTAAAACTAATTCAATTTGGTGAAACCAAAATATTGATCTTAAGAATGTAATGATAATTTTTAATATTTTATACAATTTGCATGATTTAATGATACCTTAAAAAATAAGTAACTTCCCCATTTGTTTATATTAAGATGAAAATTGAAGTCAATATTGTTACAAGGAAATGGTAATCTTTTCTAGTCACTTCCGTTTGATCTTTAACCAACTGTGTTGTGAAGTAGATTTTAATTGGGGTGTCCCAATTGTTCCATGGATCTATGAGTATTGAATAATTCGTCGGTGAAACTGCAAAAGCCCGTAAGTAACATTTTAAATAAGGAGCAAAATGCACCTTTTTAATATAGGTTTATTTTGGTCTATCATAAATTTGTTGGTTACGCGGTTTTGCAGTATCACCGACTATATCACGTGTAGCGATGTTAACCTAGTCCCAGGAAACAAATGGGACTGCCCTTTTAATGTACTGTCCGACAATGTTAACATAAAAGTGCACTTAAGACCATAAAAAGTACTTCTTAAAAAAAAACTGTGCCCATTTTTCGATGCTGAGCGTATGTAAATGGTGATTTCAAATGTATTTCTTACCTTGCCAGTCTTTTTACGAGCTTTTTTATATGTCTACGCTTATTTTGTACCAGATAATTTCGTATTAGCTTTACATTGAAACCTATGACCAGAAGCAGGCGTCTTGGGGAAACCGTGGATAACCTCTCACTGAGATCAGTCTGCAATAAATATCTTGTAACAACTTATTTAGACATTTTATTTACTACAAATAGTCTCTAAGAAAACAACAATATGCTTATTTTTTTTTATTACTTTTCATATACAGACCCTCCTGATTTCAACATTAAAAATATCCGATAGATTTGGGGTAAATCATTGAAGTTTCACATAAAATTATAAAAAAAATACAGACGCGTTCCGTGAGAGACGTGAGCAAACAATCGACACTAGAACTATAAATATATGAAAGTTAATTATCATAGACGATAAACGTTAAGCGTGTTCCGGGCACGGATAAGTAAAACTTCACACTATTACACTATCACTGTACACGCGACGCGCGTCGCCCTCGCCGATCTCAATTTAAAAAATACCCTTTTCGAAATTCGTGGAGAACCATCGCGAGCGACGGCAACTATTATGCTTTAAATGCCTCGAAAATGCAATTCCGGCTTCCGCCGCCGCGGGCTCGCGGTCGCAGGGCTCCCGGCGCCGGCGCGCTAGGGCAGCGTGTACCGCACGTACGGCACCTCCACGTCCTCGCCGCTCTCGTCGTTGCAGCACAGCTCGAACACCAGCGCGCGCACGTGCGGCTCCAGCTTCTTGCGCGACACGCTCGCCACCACCTCCGACATCGGCAGGTTCAGCCGCTCGGCGCACTTCGCCTTCATCATGAAGAACGAGTACAGCATGCACACGCCCTGGGACAGCATGGTGATCTCGAGCTTGTGGTCGTTCTTGAAGTAATCGAGGAACTCCTGGAGCGTGACCTCGCCCTTCACCTCGAAGCGGTCCCAGAGCGTCCACTTCTTGTCGTAGTAGGAGTTGACGGGCGCCGCGATCGGCTCGGAGAAGCCGAAGAACGGCAGCGCGAGGTTGATGAACCCGTTCTTGAAGACCTCGAGGTCGTTGCAGCCCTGCGCGAGCTTGTAGAGCTCGAGGCAGACCAGGCCGGCCACGACGGAGGTGGTCGTGGCGATGGCGGGGATGATCTTGCCGGCGATGAGCTTGGAGCGCAGCCGGTCGGCGGGCGGGATCTTGTAGTTGGCGGCGCGCAGGTTGGACGCCGCCACGATGAAGTCCATGTGGAAGTTGGAGTCGTCGTCCTTCTCGAAGTCCAGCGGCGTCACCTTCAGCCCGGCCAGCTGCGCGGGCGGCGGCAGGTCGCCGAGCACCGACTGCGCGCGGTCCGAGTCCAGCTCGTCGTTGTTCTGCTGCAGCTGCGCGTCCGTTACCGCGATCTTGATGCCGGATTTAGGACTGAATTCTGGTACCTGCCGACACGATTTTTATATTAAATCACAGAACAAAAACACCAACGTACAGTCGTAAAACAAATTCCACAACGGTTCGCTTCAGACTAGATAACGGTAGATTTTAGCTTGACACCAGGTCATACAACTTAGTAAGTAACATTACAAAATAAATCTGAATTAAAATTGGTTCACGAGCTGGGATTCTAGGAAATACACTGGCGGATAGACTGACTACTGACAGGTTTCAAACATTAAGGAAAGATTGAAACATCAAAAATGAAAAACAAATTCAAAGCAATTTGGAAACTACTATAGGCATAACTTAATAAAGAACCGGGTAAGCTTATTTGTAGGTGCGGAGGCGAGGTATGTTGAAGCTCGACTAGTCACCATTGCCCTCTCCGCGCACCCCTTGCCTGCTTCTACTCTCAATGAACGCATATGTTATATTATATAAATAGGCTTTAAACAAGTTTTCTTTTCATTTTCAGTTAACTTTTACCAAAATCAATCGACTGGAGATGTGTTAGGTTAGGTAACTTGTATTATAAAAACTATAACCATAATTAAAGAAAGGCTTTTTTCAAATTAAATCTCACCTTCACTCCAGCTGCCATTTGCGCAATGCTCTCTCTGTCAACACATTTAGGCAATCCATATACAGCAGCTCGCAGGTTTGCACCGGCAACGACATAGTCCAAATGCAGTTCATCATTAGGGTCAAAGACCAGTGGCTCGGGGCAGCGCTTGGGGCCCGACCAGAAGGGCGCTCCGCTGGTGGTCTGCTGGTCCGGAGGGAAGTTGTACAGGAGCTGCTTGATCTGGTTAGCGTACTGAGTCTCCCAGTGGAGCCGAGCCCAGGTTACGCAGTCGTGGAAGTTGAGTGGTCGGTCGTTTATTGCGTTCTGAAATGAGAAACAACAGTATGTTACCTAAGACTGACAAAACCATAAGACCTGATAAAACACTTTCTTGATCAGATTAGTTGCATCCTTAGTTAAATAATTGCTGAAGATTAAATCGCCGATTCAGTTCTTCCGAGTCAATAAACAGATAAGCCTCCTGTTAAATTGCTATTCATGTCATGATATGACTGACTATCCACATCCACCTTACGAGTCAGCAACAATTCGATCGACCAAGACTTACAAGTTATGGATTCACATGCCTGAGCTTTTGGCTCTCAAAGAAAAAATCGAGGTCAACGCTGTAATAGCATTAACATAGGAAAGTAATTTGCGAACTGAAATCCTTTTTCCTCAATTATAATGGTGTGCCACAGGGCACGAATATTGGTCTGGCCATATTTCTTAGATCTTACCTTAACACTTTCGATCGCATCAAGCGGCTGGCTTCCAGGGAGCTTCATGGTCCTCTCCAGGAAGTGGGGGTCGGCGAGGTACTGCGCGGCGTGCTCGGCCGCCTGCCGGAACAGCCCCTCGAACTCGTCGCGCGCCCACTGCAGCGTGTGCTCGATCGCGTTGGGGAAGTTCTTCAGGGTGCAGATGGGGATCGACTTCTCTGGGGGGTCTTGGGAGGAGCTGTAGGATTCCGTGAGGAACGGGACGACGACCTGAAAAGACAATTAAATTTTAGGGGCCAAAGTTGACACCGAATGGACGCAGCTAGATGGCCACCGGAGCAGAGGCTGACCAAAGAGATGGCGGGATGACTTGGACTCGTGGAAGTGGCGGGAGTATGCACTTAATAGGGACAAATGGCCGTTGCCCAGCAGTAGGACACTAAAACAGACTAAAAACAAAGATCAACATGTGCGTCTGTATATTCGCGCTAATCTTAGAAAGTACTGGATATACTTTTAATGCGGATTTCACCATTATTTTGTAAAAATCTGAAGACAATTTCAGTAAGAGGAGCCATCGTTTTAAGCACAAGGGACTCCAAAATGCCAGATTTTATTTAAGATGAACTGAAATACAATTTGTGATGTGAAAGCGCTGGCCAAAAAGATAATCTTGCTCTGCAGGATTGGCGCTTGAGCTGAGTTGAACTAAATGAAAGGAACCGCTCAATTCAGTACAGTCAGAGTTCCAAGGTAATATTAGACCAATAACCTCCCATAGCTTGCCGTCGACCACCATCCATTTTTCACGAGTCTGTATCTTGGCCTAGCCTGAGCCTACAAGTTTCTCAAAAGCTTGCACTTCAGAGTGGAATTAATCAAATGAAATGAATCTATGGATCACCAGTTCCAGCAGCTCTTACCTGAGTGTTACCCTTGGTCCCGAGAGTCCCGCTCTCCAGCAGCGGCTTCCTATAATACACGCAGCGGCGGTCCATATATATGCGCGCGTCCACGTTGTCCAGCGCGTTGGCCACCCCGTCCAGCTGCTCGAAGAAGTGGTCGTCGTAGACGGACTCGGTCTCGGGGCACACGCGGTTCTCTTGGGCCAGCACGTTCATCGAGGGGTTCATGCGCTTTATCACCTGGAATGTTGGAGTCATTGTTATTATCAACAACAACAACATAAACTCACGCCTTCATTCCCAGAGTGGGGTAGGCAGAGCCACAGACTCACCAACAACTCCAAAAACTTGTTGATAATTCTGTGACCACATTTTGCAGGCTAAGATGTTATCCAGTGTATTAGTGACAGGTTGCAAACCCATCGCCTAACAGCACTACACAGCCTTTAGCCCCTTAGTCGTCTCTTACGACATCCACGGGAAGACATGGAGTGGCAATATTCTAAACCCGGCACCACACGGCAAAATTATCATGATAGCTAAAATTGGCTATGCAACCTAGCTCGTTGTCACCAAAAACGGCAAGGTGGCATACATAATTATTATTGTCAGTAAATATGGAACAAACCATGTTCGAAAAGAAAATAAGCAAGGTTTTATCTGAGGACCTTTTAAAAAAAAAACCAGTTGTCAATAAGGAATATGCATAAATTTATTAAATTGCATTTCTCAACAAATGTTGAAAATACCGTAAAAGAGATCACTAGAGGTAAATCGGCAAAGAAATAAGGATAATTAGACAGCGATTAGGCTCTGTCCGATGATGATATGCACCGTGACGTCATGTAACAGGTCGGCCATATAAACTCCATGTTAAATTCTGTTAAAGAAAGACATAGGAAGAAATCTTTGTTGGCTTATACCTTGTTTATTTTTATAGCTATTTAAAAAATCATTTTCTCAATTGTATGTTACATGAATCAGCTTTTATTGGAGATGTGAAAAAAAGACGTGAATATTCCCCATTCATTTTACTGTTTATTTTAACCTAACAATATAACACAGCAGTGCGAACACTGCTGCTGAGCAACAGGTTAAAGGGAAGAATGATGGTAGCGATCTGGGCGGACCATGCACAAGAACACCATACCCCATTAAAAACTGTTCACATTGTATAATTCCTGGATCCACTCACCTTGGCAGCCGTGCTAGACTTGGGTTTCTGCACATCTTGGGGGCGGAAGAGGAACTGCCGGTTGAGGTTGCTCTTCTCGATGAGGTCCATGTCGGTGACGGTGACGCGGCCGCCCGCCGCGCCCACGCCGATCATCGCGAAGTTCTTGAGGAGCTCGCAGCCGATGGCGCCCGCGCCTGCAGACAACCGTTATTGTCAAAACAGCCCGGTTACCTCGTCTTATCTCTCCTTGGCTCATTCGGATCTCACCACACACTCATGTTCGATTGCTTTTTTAAGAGAGAAGCAAACATGCCGGTTACCTTATGGGAACAAGTTGCAGGTATTCTCAGAATGGTTTTTCAATCATTGTAAGAGCATTGTTTAACTTAAGGTAAAAAAACTCATTGGTACTCTACAATGACTAAGGTTCTAAGTAGGATAAGGCAAGACTCTAATGATCCGGTCCGTGGAACCGCAACCAGCGAACGACTAATGTTGGATATTAGTTTTATAAGAATGGAAGAATTTGCTGTATGTAATCTCCAAAGGGGAGTTGGAGATAATATCCATGAACAGACAGGAATGAATATAAAATCTTTATTCTGCAAGGAGCACTTGTGACACGTCTACGTATACTTGTTCGAAAACGGAGATTTTACCGGAGTAGCGAAGCTAATTAACGCCATCCCGATCAAATTAGTTTAAAAAAAATATGGCATCGAAATCGGTTCATCCGTTTGGAAGCTACCGCCGCTACAGACAGGCACACACGTTAAACTTATTTTTTGTTGATTATGGCTTTCGCTCTTGGCTGTCTGCCATCGCGTAAACCGCGCGTAGACCAAGAAACTAAATTGTCGATGCCATAGTGTACAGTCACCATCAATAAAATATTATCCAACATTGGGCGCAAAAATATGTGACACTGTACATGTGGATATACAATTAAACAGCGACCCAATTCAATCACCAAAATTGTCTCGTCAACCATAAATCGTGTCAGGCTATACCTAATACAATTGTATGACTAGTAAAAGCTCTCATCTAGCGTTTATTGTTGTCACGAACTCAGGTAACCTACATTTAGGTATCGAAATTGCTTTATGCGGCAACGGTGTCACTTATCGATCGCGTTTCCCTAGCTAAAGCATGTTAAAGTAAGTCAGTTGGCGATAGGGACAATTTGTGGCGTTATCTATGAAAAGTGACCTTATTGTCGATGGCGCTTACGCCGCACTGCGTCACGCGACGTTGTATTAATATCGGAGCATCGCTAATTTTGGCAGAAGCGCCATCGACAATAAGGTCCCTTTTCATAGATAACGCCACATTTATTGAACAGTCGGTTTGGCGCTAGCAAGATTTTGTAAAGAGTTTTATCTCCCAAACGCAAAAAGTTGAACGTTTCTATCTGAGGAATTGTATTCCTAATCGATTTGATCTAAATTTTTTTGCAATAGAAAGCTAGTTTAAATGCGGTGGCTGCAGTAAAGTAAGAGAAACTGAAACAATTACTTTTTACGCTGTTGTCACACTGTGAATAAGACATCTAGAAGAACGTCATTCAGTTTCTTTACTGTACCTACATACATGGCGCGCTAATGCGATTACTGATTAGGGAATGCAAATAACCGGTTATAACCGGTTTTAACCGGTTATTTTCATACAAAAACGGTTAAATTGCATTCCCTATTACTGATGCTACGACTGAAGCTACTCGGCGGCAGAATATACCTGCCCTGCTTAGAAAAGCTCTGCCCACGCTCACCAAGTAAACATCACCCTAAACCAGAGGTCCCTAAACTTTTTTGTCTCATAGACCACTTGGCATTTGTTTCGGTTTTGGGTGGACCCCCTGCTTACCTAATATTTACGTTATCACGCAAAAACTAAGCAAAAAAAAAAACGGGATTTTTTCACGGATAACGTTGGAAGTCAAGCCGGGTAAAAATTGACACAGGCTACAATGAAAAATATTAGCGGAAAAATATTTTTTACAAAGTAAAAAACGACACACTATAAGAAAGAATTACGTAAAAAAATCTAGAGACAACCTCATACAAATTGTCAATTAGTTATACAATAAGTTAAAGGATTCTCTTGATTTCGCACGCGGATACTTTAGTTCGCATCTAGTATTCCTGTTTGGAATAAACCATGTAAATAATACACGTCATATTTACGATAGTAACCGTGCTATATTTTAGAAGTGATTTTATCAAAACCAACACTCCTAAATCAGTTTTTTTTTGCAATTCTCGACAAATCAGAGCTATCACGCTTGACTTATATAAACATTTCCATTGTTTAATTGTAAATAATAACGTTATCTATGTACCAAAATAAAATACGTACCATGATAAAAAGGTCTAAGAAAACAAAGTACTTTGGTTTTGATATGACCGATTGTAAAGCATATTAAGCATCCAATTATCTATACTAATATTATAATATGTATAGAGGTAACGTTGTGTTTGTCTGTATTTTGGGGGCAATCACTAGGAACTGCACCAATAAAAAAAAATCCTTTACTAATTAGGAAGCTATATTATCCCTGATAATTTAAGACTATATTTAATTATGTTTAAACAAAAGTGAAGCCGGCCGGAGTTGGCCAGAATAATAATATACTGCCTCCTTGTGATATCCAAAGATACATTGTAATTGGAAAGTTTCCAATTATATCAATAATAGTACAAATATATTAGCAGATAAGCAGACACAAGAAATTACTAGATTAATTACTAGAGCATGGTTTAAAAAGATCTCGAGAAGCTTTTCGCTTTCTAACATCGGTATATTTTCGATATCGAAATTTCAATTTAATAGTGGGGCGTGACAATTTATCGACTACTGCGTAACCGGGTAGCTATATTATTATTAAACACAATTAAAGCGGATGACTCGTCGCGCACGTCATTAGTACAGTTGTGGTGAAACACGATATGTGATATCATATCACGCAGACAAATCTTGAAACGAAAACCTGCTGATTCACTGACACAACAAACCGAAGTTGAGCTGTAATGTACGTCGTATCGTACCTTCGTAACTTGCCCCTAGACCAGCTATTCTCAAAGTGTACTCAACGGAGCCCTAAGGCTCTGCAAGGGCTTTACACGGGCTCAGCCGATTTTTTTTTTGTAATGTAAGTAACAAATATGGCACTCCATAAATTACTTAGTGGTTTCAAAGGGTTCCATCGCTAACAAAGTTCGAGAACTGCTGCCCTAGGCTAACAACGCATACGGCCGGACTCAGAGACGTCAATTAAATTTATTGCTTGTTAAGTGACGTGTTGTCTTATTCTATTGCTGCAGCAAAGAAAGTGGCAGCAGCAACTTTAAACAAGCATTAAATATAATAGTAGTCTCTGAGTGCGGCAGATAGTGTTTAGCACTAAATAAGCAGCTTGCAAGCACACAACTTATTTGACATATAAGTGCATAGAGTTTCCTGGCGATTCCATCCATGCAGATCCAGTTAAATGTCGTCCCGGGAACTATACAATTTTCTGGTATAAAAAGGCTAAATCTGAATAAAAATTCGTAGTTTGACCTGCCAAAGGCGGTTAAATAAAAAATAAAACAAACTTACCAACAACAAAGTACTTGAGTGCCCCAAGTTTCTTCTGGAAGTCCCGTCCAAACACAGCGATCTGTCCATCATATCTAGAGCCAGTGGGCTTGCAGGCGTCCTCGGTGAGTGCTGAGCGGTCCTTAGGTAAGCACTCGATGGCATCCAGGTACAACCACTGGACTATGGGGTGGAACTTTCCAGAGCAGGCCTTCATGACCTCTTGGGCCACCACACCTCCGATAGCTGCATTCATAGGGTTCAGGTCACCAGCGGAGACCTGTGAAAGATATGGTTTGTGTTGGCCTTTAGATAAGTATATTGTCAAGTCATGTTTCGTCACAGTTTATAGCGTGATGATGATTATAACGCTGGCTCGACGCAATGCCTTCCCGTGATGAGGGCGAGAATAGAATATTATTGTAACCAATTTCGAATAAATCCTAAACAGGCGGAAGTTCTAGTTTTATATAAAGTTAAAGAAAAGTAACTATGAAACACTTAAATCGAAACTTCTGATTCCCCGTCGTTTCATATCTTATTAATGACTTAGTCGAGAAAAAGGGATGGAGCGATTTTCAAAGTAGGGTAGAAGCTTTTAAATTTTTTAATGACATTTTGTTTAAGAGAATTGTTAAGCTAAAAATTTCCATAACGATAATGATTCTTCTTTCAAACCTAGTCCGATTTTTACGACTATTGAATACCTATATTACAGAAAAACTAGGCATGTACGTTTTCCGTGCCAAGAAAATATTTCTTGGGATGTAACAAAGACAATGATAATAACTAAATGAAAAGCAAGCTTTAAAAACCCGATTGCATTTTTAGGGTTCCGTACCTCAAAAGGAAATAACTGAACCCTAATAGGATCACTTTGTTGTCCGTCTGTCTGTTTGTCTATCAAGACCCTTTATCTCGGGAACGCATGGAGGAATCGAGTTGAAATTTAAACCATATACTCAAGTCTACAGTCCCTTAAAACTGTGAAAAAAACAAACTTAAGTTGACGTAAAAAAAAGATACGGCCGTTTATGCCGCAAAAAACGTATATTTCGACACTCTCAAGGGAATCAAAATTTATAGGGTATTTTCCGTTGATCTAGAACTATGAAATTTGGCAAGTGATACCCATCTTATACTACAAATATAGGAAAAAATCTGAAAACAACATTTTTAATTGAATCACAAAAAAACAGGGTCATTATGCTAGGAACGGCGGCGGTGCAAAATTTGTTCTTGAGTTATAAAACTTATAAACGGTTTTAATGTTTATACCTACCTATTTACTGACCGCGACATAATATGTCGATGTATGGCGATAACAGTTTTCCAACGGCAAAGTTAAGTTTGTCGCCAGGTCTAATTTGTTTGTAGTAACGGCTTCGGATCCCTACTTCTATTTATACTATGCCTACACTGAGCATGGTACGACATGCTCATGCCCGTTTTTGTTATTGTTATTAAACCCGTTTATTAGGTTATTAATCCTACTATATCTTCTATATATATAAAAGGCTAAACTGACTGACTGATGTATCAACGCACAGCCGAAACTACTGTACCTAGAAACTTGAAATTTGGTACAGGGGTTCCTTTCATGATGTAAGTAAGCACTAAGAAAGGATTTTCCGAAAATCGACCCCCAACTGGAAGAAATGGGGGGAGTAGCTGGAGACTAATTCTACGCGTACGAAGTCGCGGGCGTCCTCTAGTTCTTATATATTTGAGATGGTCACATTAAGACCTATCAAATGATACTCGTAATTCTTCTAATCTAGTCTTCTAATTATTACAACTATTGTAATAATTAGAACACTTTTTTGTGGACATAAATAATTGACATTTTGCCATTGTTGTTATTTCAATTTTAACAGTTTAGGTATCCCTTGTCACCCGGGATGGTGAAAGGATTCTAACAATACCCGCTACACACATATAAATCGGCTGAGGCGTTTAGAAGTTATGGTGGAATAAAGAATCGTAAGATACATACATACATGACCCCTAAAAACATAACACTCCTTTTTTTGGGCAGTCAAGTAAAAACGGAAACGTACAAACCTAGTTTTTCATAACAACTACAACCGTTTGTTAGTACTTTACCTCAAAAGCATAAAATCCTTGTAGCGATTCACCGGTTCGCATTTCACCTCGAACGTACAAAATCTCAATAGCTTATTTTCTTGAAGCAATATTTCATGTGGCTGTTCACTTTAGTATATGTAATTTGTAGCATCTTATTTTCCGAGTAGTGTTTCACCATAATCGCATTTCACCGCGACTGAGTTTTGTTTGGGACGCTGTTTTATTTGACGCGTTAATTGCTATTTGAAATAAACCTCGATAGTTTTATTTCTTGCATTTCATTTTTCGTGTAGTATTTTACCCTAGACGCATTTCGTCGCGATCGATATTTGTTTGGGACTCTATTTAATTTGACGCGTTAATTGACGTTCGCACTAAAATTCTGTAACATTTTATGTAAAACGTGTTTTGTACCTGTAGTTTCATGTCTTAAATGCTATCAAACTCATTGAAATATTATCTTTGTGACTAAAGATACTGTCTAATACTGAAATAGACGATTAGAATACAAAGCGAAAATTTATCAAACGATTGGGGTGAAATGCGACAAAAACTACTATCCACTAAAAAAAAAGAAGATTGAGACGCAACGCTATAGTTAAATTTACGATCGAGGTGAAATGCGACTAAAACTTATAGCGACTAAAAAAGTAGACGATCAAGGTACAACGCGATACTTAAATATACGTTCGAGGTGAAATGCGACAAAAATTAATATCAACTAAAAAAAATTAAGATTGAGACGCAACGCTATAGTTAAATGTACGATCGAGGTTAAATGGGACTAAAACTTATAGCGACTAAAAAAGTAAACGATCAAGGTACAACGCGATACTTAAATATACGTTCGAGGTGAAATGCGAACCGGTGAATCGCTACCAGGATTTTATGCTTTTGAGGTAAAGTACTAACAAACGACTACAACATATTATTAAAAAATTGGACTTGATTTAGGGGGTGAGAAACATTATCGCCCGGAGCTAAATGTGTATGGAAAGAACTTGATAGCTACGCGATTTCGTGATACATTGCGTCGCTGTAATAGCTCCCGGCTCAGTAATGTTACAACTCGTCAATGGATTGCTACAAGCATACGGGCTATTGACTAATGAAACAGCCTTTTAGGGTCTCCCCACACCTATCGACGCGGAATCGGCGTTAGCTGATCAAAAAACTCTTTATGTCATAAAAGATAGAAAAAAAGATAAAAAACATTTATTCAGTAAGTAGCAGGGGCACTTTTACACGTCAGGAGTCTACCAGCGCTTCCCAAGAGGAGACCACTGCCGAGAAGAAACGCCGCAAGAAACTCAGCAGTCAGTCTTTTTTTTTTATGTCTACGCAATAAGAGCGAAACAAACGTCAATCGGCTCGGCTCGGCGCGCTTCGGCGTTGCGAACGGAACGACGTTGTTTTCGCTTTTATTGCATGGACCCAAAACTTTTTCTTACCGGCTCAAGCCGATTCCGCGTCGATAGGTTTGGGGAGACCCTAAGCGTCGGTTCACAATCTTCTTAAAAATGCCGGCCCGAGGCAAGCTATGCGCGATGCTGTCTGTGCGATTCTCGCGCTCTAATCGCTTTCTGTCTTATTAAATGTTCTGTGCCAGACATACGGTATAGAATAATTCGATCGAATATTCTTTTATGGTTGAATAAATGAATACTCAAATGGTGTAACCCGAAACGCGCCGTTGCGTTTTTTTTTTTAAATTGTAACAAGGCAACCTACCTAATTGGTTCAATTCTTAAGCTTTTCCCATAGTTACTGGGAGCCTTGTTGCAGACCTTGTATATAATATAAACAATATAATTACCGTAGGCATTACACATAATTGCTGTAGAATTGTTATCTTAATTTACCTACTACATAGGTAGTTTTAAAGCCTCTTATTATGTGTTTTGTTTACAACTTAAAAAAGTATTATACCTAGTTGTTTGTAAGTCCCTTATGTGCGTAGCCTACCATTTCCATGAATTGTTTAATATTTAAATTCATTTTCGTTAATATATACTACCAAATAAGTTTACTTAACCTAGATAGAGAATGCACATAGAGTTAAGTCCGCTATTTGTGCCTAGTTTGCTTTTTTAGACAGTAATATTATTTATTAAATTATTTACTGTCTGTGGGTTGGGATGGGCCTTGTGTGCCGCTTCGACTATTGCTGATCTTTTGTTGCAGCGCTATGTTTTGAGCAAGTAAATAAATAAATAAAGCAATCACCTTATTCTTCATGGTGTTATTATGCACGTATACACTGGACACTTGACACTGACTTTTATATGAAATGTGTTATAGCATCACACACACCATGATACCCAGTGTCTAGACTAAGTGTCCAGTATCAAGTGTTGTTACGTATCTGCACCTCTATACTCTAGTTACAGTCCTTACCTTACAGAATGTCTCCAAGAGCTCAGTATTGATTTCCAGCTCTCCTTCCTTGAACTCAGGGTCATTAAGTATGGCCTTCACATAGTCAACAAACTTGGCTGCATCGGCATCACACCACGGGCTAGGTAGTCGACCTTCATTCTCTTCAAATTTGTAAAGTGCAGCAAAAGCAAAGTGTAACTGCTGTGGGTAATCAAATTTCCCGAAATCGGTGATAACGAATTCTGGGTTCTTAAAGGATTCTTTTAAAGGTTTGAAGGAAAGTTTCTTTGGCATCTTGACTTGGGTGACGATGCCTCCCCGCACATACTTGGATAAGCAGATGGTGTCACCGATGCTGAACGTATAAGGGCCCATAACTTTGATCATTCGTGGCTCACAGCCATTTAGCTCTGTCATGCCTTGGACCTAGAAAGATAAATGGATTATTTAGTTTCTCTGAAGCAGTAAAAGATAGAGAAGAACAAACTAAACACTGTTTTTTATTAAAAACCAACTGTGAAAAACTACAGGTAAATTAATAGAACTTATTTCCCTTTTATTTAGTTAATTTCTAAAACACTAATTTTTAAAATGGCATTTTTTATTCATGTTGATTACTTTTTTGACTGAAAATAATTTGAAATTTGTAATGATGAGATCTCTCTTACTAACCTGTAGAGGTTTCAAAGTGATCATAAAACGGTTCAGTATTTTTTTGAAATTGGTAATATGTTCCAATTTTTACTCAAACAGCTACTTGTACATAGTTGTTAGCCTCTTGAGAATATAATCGTTTAACCTGCCACCAAAGCAAACTTTTTTGGCTAGCTAGATAATTATAAATTGGTTGATGACAATGACAAGTTCTTAATAGTACATTATTGCCTGGGCAGGCATGTAGGCAATTGCAGGCCGAGTATTGGTTTGAAAAATACGAAACCCGCAATTGCCGTTCCTGCTGAGGCAAAAATAGTGCTTTTCTCAAAAATTCCAGACACAGGTAAAAATTTTATGTTTCGAATAAAATACGGATGTATAAGACTTGTGCCCTAATTTTATTATGGCCCTTTTCACTTTTTAAAAAGTTACTAGCTAGATTGTAATGGAATTTGTATGCAACATTGCGGGCTTGTGTAGCGAGCACGCAATGTTTACACATAACATAAACTCACGCCTTCATTCCCAGAGTGGGGTAGGCAGAGCCACAAACTCACCAACAACTCCAAAAACTTGTTGATAATTCTGTGACCACATTTTGCACAACCAGGCTAAGATGTTATCCAGTGTATTAGTGACAGGTTGCAAACCCATCGCCTAACAGCACTACACAGCAGCAAGGGACTTAACCCTTAGTTGTCTCTTACGACATCCAATGGAAGACATGGAGTGGCAACATTCTAAACCCGGCACAACACGGGCGGGACATTTTTGAGAAAATAAAGTTGTTGTCATTGTCAGTTCTCATGTCATTATTAGTTAGAGACGGATTCAATATATCTTTTTTTTCTCGAGTATAGTATAAATGAAATGAGTTTTCTTAACAGCCACCTAACTCCATTTTAACCCAATATACAAGACTACTGTTTAAGTTCGAATTGAAAAAGCCAGTATAATACACGAAAACGAAAAAATCATCAAAAATAGAATTAAGCTAATGTAAATCTCACCAGTAAGCCTTTTCCTTTAAAAATGCACTGGCCTAAACATGCTTTAAATATGAATTGACTAACCTCACTAAAGGTCACATAGTCCCCGTCTTCCAAACCATGGCGAGTGTCGTCCAAGCAGGTGACTACTCCCTGCTGGTCATTAGTAATAGCAGCAATCATAGCTGACACAGGGTTCTCTCCATTCACATCCCGGACTGTGAACTCTGGCCCAAAGTCACAGAACACTCTAGAAAACAAGCCCCTGGAATCGGCAATGATCAGGGCGATGTTGTTGGCGTGCGTGATGGCAGCCACACGCTCCTGCTCAGCCCAGGAGGCCCCTGTCAGCACCACAACACTAAACTTACGCAGAAAGTCTTCTGTAAGGGCTCCCGTGTGCGCGGTTGTCGGCACATAATGATTCAACTCTGAAAGCTGCTCGCAGGACGCCAGCGCCCTATTCTGACCAATCGTGCTCTCCGAAAGGTAGAACTGCGAAGACAAATCTGCGACCGTGCAGTTGCGCTCATCGTGCAAAGTAACAGACTTTACGCCGCCTAAGATCACGTTTTTCGCAACCTCTACGCCCAAACCACCGAGACCAGATACCAAAACGGCGGAATTAGCCATCCGACGCATAGCATCGTGCCCCAGCACGTAAAGCTGCCTAGAGTACAAACTCTCGTCGATTTCATCTTCCACACGCGTTCCATTGTTCGCCATTGCTGAAGAATTGGAACGGGAGTCTCCTGTGTTTAGCTTCCGCTTTTTCGCCGGGGGGTCAACGGAATTATCGGCGACTTCAGCACTAGACATCGGGCACGAACGCGCACAATTTTGCCAGAATTTCGCTTCGCTTTTTACAAGACAATCAAGAAAATTAGACTTCAAATTATGGAGAGCGACATTCGCGCTTCGTCAGAAGAAGGACCGCTTGCTTACTCACTGTCTTGAAGTTAGCAACGAACAACGTGGACAAAATTAAAACATTATTTTGCTTCAGTCTGTATTTTTTATCACTGATTTTTGTAAGCTGCCCTGTTTAGGAAAAATATTAGAGAACTATCATACAATTTTGGTTACTTATGTTACAGCAGTCTTACACCATTTTATTTCAATTTCAATTTTGAATGTTACATTTAGGTTTGGAACGACGGGTAACACTCACAATATATTTGATTTTTTAAACCTAGGAGGTTTGAGTTCTTATAATTTACGGCCACACAATCAAGAAGTTCTGTAAAAAGACGTCTATAAAACATTACTGAAAACGAAAAGGTTTGTTGTGCATGTATAAACGATCTCACATTTTAAAAAAAACCCATTGTTTCCGTGTGGCACCTGTGGCGTTCAACGCCTCAAACTACCAACATTCACGAGCTAAAAATAAAATTATTTCTTTTGCGTACTGGCAACACACTTGACCTGTCAGTTCTCAATTCGCAGCTCATTTCAGCGCATTGCACTCAAATTGTTGAGCTGAAATTATCAAGTTCACGAAACCTGACCAGCCATTCTCGTTCTGGTCTCGAGTCCGTCGCGTTCACTGCGCTTGACGCTCGTTTATTTTGTTATGCGATGTCGGGAGTGAAAGGAGTTCTGTAACTGTGGTGTTTATGTTAAACGGACTGTTTATGGCATGATTGTGTAAACTACTCTTGTGTGGACTAATGCCTGTTATTTGTTGATCGAATTTTCAACCAAACGTAAACATGGTTCAGGATTTCACGGCTCCCGTAAGGGTCCACAAGCACACCTTCGAAATGGTCATGGCTGTAAGTAATCATGATTTATGAGTTGCTTATTATATTAAGCGATATTAGAACCAGTCTTGTTCTATCGAACAAAGAACCTCTCACTTAATTATTGAACGGTACAAAACACAGTCTTAGCCAGCAAAGTATTAAAACTAAAAAGTTAACTTTATTGTGATTGTTATTATTTTTTATACCTAGTTGCTTTGGTAAATATTTGTTTACAAATTGACAGTACTAAAGTTTCAAAAAGTTATACAAATCAAAAATATATACACAAAGCTAAGTTTTACCCATGATTCTTAGTTCCTTGTATTTGGTAAACACTGAACTGACAAACAGAATATTATTATGGACTGGTTATTCAAGTTTTTATGTTACAAATATTTAAATGAGTTGACCCTTGGCCACATATATTTATGCCTTTATTAAATTACCTAAGTTGGTTAGGTATTATTTCCTGTTTGTTATTATTATTACTTTTGGGGAGAAACTACTCAACACAGATATACCAGCAAGTCTCCAACCAAGTGGAATATTTATTAACACTTGCCTTTGCCCTGGACTTTCCTAACATTTTCAACTTATGAGGCTTGCATACTCTAAAAATGCACACAATGCCTTCGAGGCACTCGGTGAAAGTCAAAACAATGCTTATACACATTGGCGGCAGTGATTGAGTTAACTACAACCCTGAATGTGTGACCCATTTTTTCTTTTTATTGTTATCATCACAGTAGTATTCATAAATTAGCGACATTTGATACTTATTTGACGGTTTTAAATTTTTCAAGTTACTAGTTACAGTTGGACTGTTTAATTGGTTATGTTCTGTAAAACCCATCTTAGAAGGCACAAAGATAAGTGTAACAAAGTATTGGAATGTTCAATGGCAAATGACTTAGTTATATAATATATGCAATTGTCAGTTTGTTTGTAAGTTCTGCCTTCACGATCGGCAACTTAAGTAATCAATGTGATTTGGCTCACAGATATTTTGTAGCCCAAAGACACATAAAGCACTTTTTATGCTGAAAAATAGGACAGATCCTGTGGGATTAGCGGTGAACCATTCCATGTGCATATAATAAATAAAAATAAAATAAAATAAAAAAATATTTGTTTATCAATGCAATAATACAATATAAATTGGGTTGAATGTCAAAAAATACAAAATCGCATTGTGATCATCAACATAAATACTAATAATCAAAGAATTCAAAAATAATTAAAACAACAACAATTAAACATCAAATAAATAAATAAATTTGTAAATTTGTACAAAGTACAATGAGATAAAAAAGTTCAATGAGCTCAGGTAAAAAAATTGCCATTCATCATTCTTGACATACTATACCTTTTACCTTTGTTATGCTAATTATAATAGCGGCACAATAAGCATTGAACCAATGTCAATGCTCTTTTTTAAATATTCATTATTACTTGTCGTGCATATGGAAATATATTTATATGTGTCATTATTTCCATCAGAAGATATGCAAGCTGTATTGAACAATAAAGGTGATTCGAATTTAATTACAAAAGTCTTACGCTAATAAGGTAGAGTAATCTTAAGCCCTGCGCACATAATCGCCGGGTGGCGGCGTGAGCGGGACAACGTGACATGATGTTCAAACAGCACATTGCTTCTGTTTAAGCGCAATTCACACAGCGGGCTGGCGCGGGTCGGAAGTTCGGCGGGTGTTTTAACATGGAGTTATACAGAAGCATTCACACAGCGGGCGGGCGCGGGTCGGAAGTTCGGCGGGTGTTTTAACATGGAGTTATACAGAAGCATTCACACAGCGGGCGGGCGCGGGTCGGAAGTTCGGCGGGTGTTTTAACATGGAGTTATACGAAAGCATTCACACACTACAAACAGCGCGCGGGTGCGGCGGGTCCGTCGCGGGCGTCCTTTGTCGTAATAACACGCATTCTCCGATAGGCATTCTCACAGAGCGCGTTGCAAGTTCTACTCTATACACTCGCCATTACCATCCGATCCCGAATGCCTGCCTGCGCACCCGCGCCGAGCCCGCCGCGTTTCGGCGACGCCCCGAGCCCGCCGCGTTTCGGCGACGCGCCGAGCCCGCCGCGTTTCGGCGACGCGCCCCCGCGCGGGGCCCGCCACGGTTCGGCGCTATGTGTGAATACGACGACCCGCGCGGCTCCCGCGATGAAAACAACATGCTCGGCGCCCGACCCGCACCCGCCCGCTGTGTGAATTGCGCTTTATGGTCACGGCTTGCGTCTTACGCCGTCGTGCTTATGCCCTTTACACACTGCCGGCGATTCGATCCCCCGATACGATCCTGTACTGTAACAAAATGAGAACAACGCACGCGTTCAAATTACATAGTTAGAACAGATCGGTGAATCGGATCGGTGAATCGGATCGGAAACGGTGTGTTGTAAAGCGCATTAAGCCGCAAAAGCACTGAACTCGGAGACGGCGGTTTTCCGTACCTACTAAACACATAACATCGAGGCCTCACTTGCCTTTGCCGCCGCGGGCCTTCGACGAAGTTAGGCTTATAGCGTTTTGCGAACTATAACGGCTGCAGGAAGCATCGAAGAATTTTAGGTTTGTTGACTGCTGCCGTGCGTTCGCCTGTCATTACATACCTACATTTTGACAGATTTGTACAGTCAGCTTCCGTAGAATGCTTGGCTGGGCCCTGGCCACGCTTTTGACAATGAGCGACGTGATTTTTAATAGCCATAAGCAATTTTCGTGTTTCAATGAAATACGTACATATACAAAATACGAGTGATAATAATACTGTCGTCAGATAGATACAATATAATTAATATAATTATGTTATACAAATAACAGCACGGAAATAAATGTTACGACTCGGATCTCAGAGGACCTCGCTCACCACGCGACCCGCTCGCTGTTTGCATAGGGACTTATATAATTCATATAAAACGCTCGTGTTTGAGAAAATCACGGAGAAATTACTTTTTAATTGTCATTTCGTTTAGATAACATCCGCAATAACTAATTGCTTAAACATTAATTCTGTGGGGATTTATTCTACTCGGTAAGGTCATATTGCTTTTGTCATGTTATCGTATTGTTTTCTACTCGGCCGCCGACTCGGGCTTGAACCGACGTCGCACCAGAAGTCGTCGGCAGCATTAAGGGTCTGCTAGGCTTCCTGGTGGAACTGGGTTGGCAGGACTAATTCCACCAACCCCTCACGCCAAATAGGCCACAGCTTATCCATACTCCATACTAATATTATAAATGTGAAAGTGTGTCTGTCTATCTGTCTGGTACCTCTTCACGCTTAAACCGCTGAACCGATTTAGATGAAATTTGGTATGGAGATAGCTTGAGTCCCGCCCGGGGAAGGACATAGGCTACTTTTTATCCCAGAAAATTAGACAAATCCCGAGGGAGCAGCGATAAACGACTTCTACGCGGTTGGAGTCGCGGGCAAAAGCTAGTAACCTATAAGTCTTATAACCTATGCCGCCGACTCGACTGTTTATGTAAATAAGAAACAAAATAACCACATCATAACATAAGTATCATAACATTCATAACATTGACAAATTGGTCGATTCGACGCTTTTTCACATCATATAGTTATTAATTGTTTCTAGTGTGTTAAGATTTGGCATTTTGGCGCCCATTTTCACTTGACGTCTAGAGCGACAGTGTTTTCACTTTACCAGCCAATACCTATTTGAATTTTGTTTCCGGCCTAAACTATGATAAAAAAGTGAGTCTCACTACCTGTCAACATTTTGCAACTTAAGTATAATAAAACTGTTTAGCATTCTGATAGCGTTACCGTTTTACTTGAAAGTAAGCAGCCTTGGGAGTGTTGCAGAAGTTTTAATATTCTGCTTTGTTTTAATGTATCCGTTGCTTCCTAAATTCCGAATAAATCACTCTCGGGTTAATTTTGTTTTGAAATAGCTGAAACTGGTACAAAGGCTGTATTATGAGTAGTTAAAACTTGGCAAAATCCAGTCAGGGGGGTTATTATGACATAGCAATGCAGTTCGGTTTACGCTGAGAGAAAAGGACAAAGCTATACAACTGCTATAGCTCTCTCCTTTACTCTCGCCGGAAAATAAATGTCGTAATGACCCCCCAGTTGTCCCCCTATCTCTGTCTCTTGCACTGCCTGTAACTTGTCAGTTTTTTAATTTTCCTAACACGACCTGTCTAATAAATATGTGATAATGGTGCAAACCGTTCGCGCCTTTGTCCCGGTCTCCCGGAGCGGAGAGTGTTATAATACCCCCAGGGGTATGGCTAGGGGTATGGTGGGTCTGACATAATAATAACTTATCTGTTACTTAGATGCCATCTCACACGTTAAAATAAATGACAATTGTCAAGTTATAGAACTAGAGCAGGATTCTCTCTTTATGGACGTCCAACCGTAGCCAGGCGGTTCAGCCGTAAAAGCTTTCTCGTCTGTATATCTCTCGTCAACAACGCCCCAACCCCAAAAGCCCGTTATATTTCCGTATATGGAAAGAGGAATCTTCTCTGCCGACCTTTGTTTCACCTGTGGAGGGACTTCAAACGGATCATTCATTGACGTGGCGCACGTAGAAGTCGCTCAACAGACTGCGCACCCAGGTCGGTAGATGCCGAGAAAACTTGGTCAAGTGGGGTTACAGCCGAGGACCACTGCAGCTGCGCCGCTTCACCACAGTCCATGGCGCATCTCCGCAGCCCCGCGTGCCCCGAGCTGCACGCGGCAGGACCTATATGACGCCACAGGCAATGCCGTCCGCGGGGCATAATGTTGATCAGCTAACATTTAACAAGTCGACACGCTAAGAAGAAGAAGAACTGTCTTTTATACCGTATCATGAGACTGGCGTCTCGGCCAGGTTTAGTTTATTAATTCCGTCAAAATTCAAAAAACTAGGTTTAATTTAAAACAATAGCACAGGGATGATCCCCTCGTATTACGCAAAACATGTAAACTTATATATCTACCTACTACCTAACCTAAAGTGATAATTTTGCATTCGCAATCTAGCGATTAGCGCTTGCTTCCAAACTGCGTTATTTTGATGAACGGCTGAATTATGTGTACACTCACTTGTAAACGTCGTGCGAGTGATGAAATGCACGTGATGGTGTCTACTGTCTCGGGCTGTTGGTTCAACGTTGCAAGCGGTTAGACTCGTGCGCATCGGACACTTGACACTTGATCCTTGGATTTTATTACTATTCCATATAGACCAATTGCCTAATCACTAATTCAAATTCCAAGCAGCAAAAGGAACAGAACTATATGACTGCTATAACTCTGGCCCTTTTACAGCCTAAAACTGGCTAACAGCTTCTAATACAACCTGATTATGCTAGTATTAATTAGCCTCGCCTCGTTGGTCAGATACTGCGTATTTCACCGATTATCTTGGTATCATTACAGCACCCGTATCATTACGTTTCGCTCTCTCAACCATAACTGAACTCACTGCCTTTAACTAAGCAAGCCGTTAAAAAGTGGCCAAGTGAGACACTGGTTTGGTTTAATTAATTATTGAACATAAATACACATACACACATTGACTCCTTCATTTCCATAGCTACAAGATTACCAACACACCTCTAAAAACTTGTTGTCAATTATGTAATCACATTTTGCAGAAACAGGCTAAGATGTTAACCAGTGTACATTAGTGACAGGTTGCAAGTCCATCGGATAACAATACTACAAGCCTTTATTCCCGTAGTCGCCTCTTACGACTTCCACGGGAAGACATGGCACAATCCTAAGTCGGCAACCAAACGGCACAAAAAAAAACTCAGCAGACAATCTCACACAAATTGACCTATCCTTAAAATAAGCTCTCTCCATATCTTCTTGTTGACGGTTCATCGAGTAAGCGAAGTCATAGGGCCTTGTTACACGTTGCCGTGTAACAACGGGTTCAAGCTATTTTAATATTTTTCACAAGATATTAGCCTTAATAAAACTGCACTGCACTGCTTTATTGCACTTTATAATGAAAAGGCACTGTGTATCTGCACGACGCGGCAACACGCCTTTCTACGGCGCCGCATCGTGGTGACGTGGTCAGGACATACGAGCGAGTTTTAAGCTACATATTTTAGAATGCATACCCTAAAAAGTTGATTACCTGATCAGACGGGACAATTTAGACTCGTCGGTTAATCTTTACCTAACCTAACCTAACCTAACCTAACCTAATCTACCCTAACCTACGCGATGGATTTTAATGGGGTTTTTCATTAATACATAGAGAGATTCAAGGGTTTTTATGTACCTATAACAAATTCTGGATTATGTACTGGGTAGTGATTCTCTCAAAAGCAAAGGTGAGCGAATGCAGGAGTGAATGTCCAAGCGGCGAGTTTAAGTAGTCCCGTCAAAGCGAGCAAAACACATTTTAGAGTTCGAGAAGCCATGCTGCCAAATTGAATACACGCGCTGAAATGTGTTTTGTTCGCTTTGACGGGACTACTTAAACTCGCCGCTTGGACATTCACTCCTGCGTTCGCTCACCTTTGCTTTTGAAAGAATCACTACCCTGGTGTTACAGAAAAATCACATTTATAAACTGAAGCGAAGCGAGGGCGGGTCGCTAGTAATTTTCATAAACGGAAGTGCAACATCACGATACCATCCCGATGATTGCACGCGCTTGTTTTCTAATCAATTTAGTTTGACCTAGCCGGCGCCGCGGCGCAGCGGAATGCAATCTCATTACACAATCCCCAGGGTCCATTATTAAATGCACTTCGGCTCGGATTTTTAAGGAAAAGCGTATTCCATTCGCCATGACCGATTGTGTCTGTCATAACGACCTATTTCAACCAATCCTTGTTGCCATTTTAAACTTTAGTTCAAAGGTTTTAGGTCTGATTTTTATTTGGCGTGTTTGTTTTGGGGGAAGTTTCACAAATGATCATGGGTCAACGACATTGTGAAGCGATGAATTTTGTAGCGTTATTAGCACAGTGCCCAGAGTGCCTTATCGGGTCATTTTAATATGGATTGTTAAAGCCTGGGCACTTTGTGCCTGGGCAAATTGTGCATGTGTTTTTTACTTCAAAAAGGTAGGGTCCCTCTTTGGGCACAGCAATAATCATAAAGAAGGTAAAAATATCCTCGTGTGATGTTTTTAAACGCGTGTTTAATGACGGTCAAGCAAGGTTATCTCACTTTATTTATTTTATTATCTTATATTACTTGTGGAGTTTTTTATAACTTTATTCATATTTAATATAATATAATACAATTAAAAGTTAAAACTAAACTTATTTAAATTAAAATAAAAACTAAGCTACTCAAATATTAAAGACGTAAATAATAATCACCACTATAAAAAGAACACCCCCTCTAGCAGGTCCGCTCGCGGCATGGTCCCTATGACACTGGCTGCGTTACCTCTCTGGATAGCTAGCCCAATCCTTTGGGAGAGGTAAGCACCAGCTCTAGGATCTCCGGAGGTGTCTATGAGCCGGGATGACAGGGCCTTAATAAAGCTTTTCATATCAGCTGACCAAGGTCCCATGGTCTCCACTGCAAGCGCCACAAATTCATAATTATTTAATAATGATGAATATTTGCGGCGCTTGTTGGTTTGGGCCTGATCAGCTGCTGCACCGGCCCGATTACGGGTTGACTGGACGTGGGACAGGGCGAATGTGTCAACACACGTCGCGTCCCACACCAGTGCCCTACCCAGTTTCCACGGCACCAATGTAGCTCCGTCTGGTCGCTTGCCATCGTCTCTATGTAAACCTGCTGGTTCCAGGACAGCTGGTACAGAGGCAGTGGCAAGCGAACGACGGATCAGATCATTAATTGTGCCATGCCGGTACAAACGGCCGGCACTTCTAAAGCATGAAAGGCCATGTCGTCCCAGCTCACTCACTTCCTTCCCGCACGTGCAAGTATGAGGTTCACAGATTCTAGCTCCAACCCGCAAACTTATTGCTATGCGCAAGCAGCTTGGGTCCAAGACTGTGCCTATATTGCGGGAAGGAAGAGCGTGGAGCCAGTGACCTGATTCGCCTGCAGAGACAGCGAGAAGACGGGCGCGATCTGAATCGTCCGGACTATTTTGTATGAGAGATGTATGAATTGATATGAGGCGAGGAGTATCCCATGCTCTTTGGATATGCCTCTTGACTGGCATATCCACTCCGGGACACGACTCACACCAAGCATCCCTGGCCTCCACCAGGTTCGCAATCTCAACGTCAAGTATCTGTGGGATATTTAAGATAATACTGACGAGAGGCAACGAACCATAAGCGGAGGACAGGAAAGCTGGTAGTGCCACGCTAGAAGAGCATCGAATACCAAGTCCACCGAAACGAATTGGGAGAACCGCTTGAGTCCAAGGCCTTGAACTAAAATGAATGTTTAATAATTTAGACAGAGTTGATTGAAGGGTAATGTCTATAGAAGCCATGATGTCTGGAAATTTCCAAATTGGACAACTCCGTAACAAATACATGAATTTTGGAGTGAAAAGACAAAAACGAATAATAAAAAGCGCCATATGGGGGTTTATTTCGTACAAAAGGTTAGAAGTATTTTTAAACAGATTTAATTTACAATTTATAATGGGATCGATTGCATCGTCAAAAATCGGTGAACCTAATAGTGTTAAAGATGAATTTGAATGGACCGAAATGTTGGGTGAAGCTGCATTAAATTTAGTGACGAAATCAATTTTTTTTTCTAAAGAAATGTGATCAGGTATATAAATTTCGCACTTAGTAAAGTTTAATGAGAGGCCTATATTAGAAAATTTAGTGATGATCGTTTGCAAGTCTTGTAGTACAGTTGACGCGTCCCCGCCAAGGGAACCGTCATCAAGGTACCACAGATTGAATTTAGAATTTAGATCTGAAATAATTGGATGAATGGCTAAGCTAAAAATTACGGGCCCGAGCGGGTCTCCCTGTTGGCAACCCATGCATGAAGATATGATTTTGTCACCGAAAAGTAATTTTGATGGTGCCCCATAGCATTGCCACAAATAGCTATATAATTCTGGAACTTCTTTTTTGACAGCAGCTAGAAGGGCACCACGATCGACCGAATTAAAAGCATTTTTGACGTCAATTTTTACAAATACCTCGTAGTCCGGACGGCTCAGAAAAGAGCGCGCAGCATGGACAGCTGCCTCACAACCTCCCTTGACGCCAAAACCCAGCTGCCGGGGTTTGAAAATGTTTGACAGTCTATTACGAAATTTTCGGCAGCAAAGTTTCGACGCCAAACGCCTGAAGGTGCAGCCGACGGCAATAGGGCGGATACCACCATCTTTTTTGGCTAGAGCCACAAGATTGGCGCCATAGAGGAGCGGGACAATCTCGACATTCACGCGACCTGACAACATAAGATTAATCAGAGCGGTGACGTTTTGTAGTAAAGCCTTTCCCGCATCCCCTAAGGACGAGGTGGTCAAATCTTTAAGATGTTGTGGTGAAAGTCCGTCTAAGCCGCCGGCTGAACCATTAGGGAATGACATGATAGCCTGCTGGACGGCATCTTCGTTTACAGATAATACAATGTCATCAGACAAGGGAGGGTCAGGAAGCAGAGAGGAGGCGGGGGGAATTGGGTGCTTCTCTCTGAGAGCAGCAAAGGTCTCAGCGGAGTGCGTGGCCAAGTCGTCATTCGAAAACAGGAGTCGGGCAGCACTGCTAACATTCCCTTCTGAAAGTTTATTTTCTATTTGTTTCACTTTGGAACATTGAAAATAACTTTTACTACTTTTAAAATTTGGACGCATTTGTGTATCGAAAGGTCTGTCAGAAGATAAGGTGTTGTTTTTAATTTGGTTTGTAAGAGAGTCTTTTTTACTTTTGTCCGCATGAAGAATTGAATAAGGGAATGTTAGCAGACACTCCCAGGCTTGAGGGGAGTTTTCCGTGACAACCTTGGCGACGCACTCGGAGAGGCAGTTGGCCACAGAAGTGCGCGCTCCACGGGGAATTCTTTTTACGATTGGTACATTATTTTTCAACAGCCCCAATCTTTCGGCGAGTGGTGTCGCAGTGCATGGAGGGATTGATGTCGATGCTGGCGCAGGCTGTGAGGCGCTCGGGAGCGGGGGGTCGACATCCATACGCGTGCCATGTTTGCGTGCTGTATGAATTGCGAGCCCCCGCTGTCCCTTATATTTTTTATTACCTCCGCATAAATTGCAACTTAATAGAACCACTCCCGAAAAACAGGGCTGAGATGGCATAAAAACAAAAAACTTACAATGAAACACTAAACACAATCACTTATAAAATAAAAATAAAAAAACACCGCTGACACAAAATGTCAAAAAATACGCAGGGCGCAGGCTCGCGGCCTGCACAGGCCCGCGTAGGCCGCGCGGCACGGCAGGCAGAGACCCACAGCAAGGAGGCCCCGACGGTGCGAAGAAAAAGTGAGAAAAGTGGGAAGCGAAGGAGCCCCGACAAAACCCAGCTATTCTGAAACAAAAAATAATAATTTAAATCCTGAACATTCAAAACAAATTACTGTATTTAGACCCAAAATAAAAATAAAATAATTTTCTTTGTGTCAAATTGCGGCCGATTTTGACCATGACATTTGACGTAATTTTATAACTAAATTTAAATGTCGAACAAGTTAAAACCAAGTTTTGGTTTTATTCAGTGAAATCATGGTAAGTATAATAATATTGAAATGACATAATATATCACAAAAATACATTATATTGGTACATGTTTGTCCTACAAAATTTTATATTTCTGTAATTTTTAAATTTGATTCAAGTTAAGTCAATTTTCAGTTGTTTCTGTTTTGATGTATCAGAGCGATAACCCGATATATTCTGTGGTGAAAGTACCTATGAAACTTCGTTTTCCGATTTCCAGAATGTTTCTTTCCTGTTTGTTATAGTTAGTTTAGAAATAACTGCCGCACTCAGAGACGTCAATTAAATTTAATGCTTGTTAAGTGAAGTGTTGTCTTATTCTATTCCTGTAGCAAAGAAAGTGACAGCAGCAACTTTAATCAAGCATTAAATTAAATTGACGTCTCTGAGTGTGGCAGTTAGTGTAATAATAATAAGTGTTTATATGAGCTGTCGCAGGCATCATCTTAGAATAATGAGTATAATAATGAACCAAGATTTTTATTTAACAAAAATATTCCTTATGTTTGTCATACGTCCTTTATTTGCAACTCATTTACCTCGACAGTTCGACGGACACATACTTCCTAAAATTCCCTATACGCGGGGAAATTCTGGTTAACGTTTTGTTGATGTTTGCCGTTTTGTGCGGGTGACGTACAGCAGGACACAATGAAGAATGTCAATATGTACGCCAAATCGCAATAAACTTCGTTACATACATGTTAGACATATACAGTGAACTCTATCATGAAAAATAATAAAATATTTACATAGTAGGTTAAACAAAGTCACTTCCCGCCTATTCATTTGTATGTACGCTTAGATCTTTCACACTACGCAATGGATTTTAATGCGGGTTTCAACAATAGATAGAGTGATTCAAGAGGAAGGTTTTTAATGAATGCGG